>JAOWCC010001729.1:12947510-13121252 GCA_030867875.1 Actinernus sp. WN-2022
TACTGAACATCTTTACCCCTCCCTTATCTCCCTGACTACACACCACAATATTACCCTGGTTACAAACACATACTCCACGAGGACTCTCAACTCTCCCCTCACCATACTACGAATAAACACTCCATCTACTGAAAACACTTGAACCCTGTTATTACCCTCGTCACTAACAATAATATTATTATTGTATTTATCTACTGTGACTCCGCGAGGTGAATTCATTTGTCCTTTTTCGCTTCCCTCACCACCAAGTTCGCGTTGATATTCTCCACTGCTATTAAATACTTGAACTCGGTGGTTATCGGTGTCCGCTATGAGAACACACTGCTGTTCATTCACTGTTATGCCACATGGACAATCAAACTGTCCTCTTCCTTCACCTTCAGAACCAAATGTTTTAACAGGTTTCAATTCACTGATATTTACAATTCTCTCATCAATGTCGTGTCCTTCAAATGTCGTTGTAATTCTGTACTGTCCTTCCTTCACTGTTTTTTGGTGTACAATGTTATTGCCGTTTTCCTTTTCATTATAAACAATCTTTACGTCTATTTGCCGTCCTTCATTATCCTCCATTTTAACACGTAGCGATTCCTCAGGACAAAAGCACAATTCTCCCTTTCTGTTCTTGTTAATATTCTTAGTTGTATTCCAAGAAAAACATTTTCTACTTGAACTGTGCTGCGACGAGGTTGACTGTGAAGAGAAAACACAACACAAACCGTTAGTTGAGAAGAGAGAAATAAAGACAGAATTAAACTGAAATGAAGTTTATATTACACACACTTAATATATATTACATCAGAGTTCTTATTGATAAGGCTAAGGTAGTATTTCTACACACAACCTAGAGTTTTTACAGTTCTCAACCAAGTTTTCAAGATGACGATCCTTTTCAAAACGGCAAACAAACTGATTCAGGCTGACATTTGCTAGAACACGGAAATAATTATGATTACAATACGAGTAAGAGAGATTTTTCAGTAGAGAATGATTAGAAAAATAACCGAAGCAGTTTACAAAGAAAATTAAAGGAGTTCAGTAACAAAAAACAGTAAAAGCAACTTCAATAAAAAAGGCTTACCCGCGGCCTGTAAAGTATAAACCTGCACATTGTCTGTTTGTCGTATTCCTTGTTTGATAATCTGTTTTCACCCGATAAACTGAATGAAGAAACTATTCTATCTTCATCACGAACACTTCCTGTTAATTTTGTGGACCTACGGACGTCCTTTTCAAGAGATTTTGTTCTTTCTAAACACAGAATCAGGTTCTGTGAAGAACTCCAACGTTTTCTTTTCGTTTCTTTGGTGAAGTTGAGCTTAAGTGAGAAATGTGAACCAATCACAACACAGAAAGTGCACCAATCACAACGCAGGAGGCATCCTCGGACGCGTGAGGAAACGTGCTTTACATTACAGTTAAAGGGTATCTTACATCTGTAATTTGATTGGTGGACTTCGATCCGGTTTTTGCTTAATTCAGGCTAGATAATTGAAAATTACCTCAACTTTTCAACCATTATATTATAAAAATATTTTTGTGGTTAGAATATATTATACATAGACGGGATAACAAAATATATATTTTGTAAAAAGAATTGCTTATCGTATAAAATAGAAACTATCGACATGTTCAAGTTACTTTTGAGTAGTAAAACATAACTCGATCCAAATCACCCTAAAAGCGAGTTTCACAATGGCGATTTATTTTTCTGGCGAATCATCGGGAACAAGATTTTCGAAACAGCAGTGATTCCCCGGTGACTTGAACTCTTGAAGCCTTTGATAATCCAACTCGTAGCCTAATCATCGTGAAATCTCTGCTAGATTTGTGATAGGTGGCCAGCAATGTCTTTGTTAAAATATTTGACCCACCTCAGTGAGTGTCTCGAGAAATATATATGTTTTTTAATATATAAATGTCTTGTGCTTGATATCACCTGATGCGAAGAATTGCATACACTCTGAAGAAGAGAAACTGGGTGGTAATGTGTTGTCTCGTGATACCGTGGATGACAACTCATCAAAGTGAGGATGATTTAGTTGCTGGTGAATTGTACAGTTCAACTGATGAAGTCAACTGAATTACAAATCATTCAATCACTAGACATGTTTTGAAAATTAGTGATAAAAACGGTTTTCTGTTAATTCTGCGACAACAGCCATTATTTTGAGATGTGAAAACAATCAGATAATATTAAAATTTTCTAAATCAAATCCGGGTTCACCTGCCAGTATCTTGTTGGCGTAACAAATAACTGTCCAAACGGTATACTAGGGTTGCGTGACGATCCTAAGTACGGCTGCGATAAAGATTACATACTGCGGTATAGATACAGTATTAAAACTGTACAACTGTAGCTTGATTGCCGATATATGGAAAATGAATAGGGGCGTTATTGGAATACTGTGGCGGTTAGATGTGGAAAAGGAAAACCAAGTATTAAATGGGGCGCTCATTTGATACAGGGCGCTAAATCGACTCGTTACGATATAACAGTTTAATGAGCTGTATTTATAGAAACGTTAGCAAGTATACTCGTTACAAAACTAAAAGGTGTGTTCAAAACACGAATGCCCAAAATACCCGATTTTCGTATGTCGCGTGCTACCGAATCGCTCTCTTGATTTTCGTGTCCCTTGTATTGTACTAGACGTTTAGGTTGATTTACAACAGTCGAGGGCAATAAATAGTTAAGTGTAAAACAAGCTTGTACAACATTCTGTCAATACAGTCAGTCAGCACTTAAATGGGTTTCATAAAACAAATCAATTGTTGCCTTGAACAACAACCTCGAGGTATTTTTGCACATTTTCGTATTTTTACGCCAAACACACAAAAACCCTTTTATTTTAATGTGATGCGCTCGTACCCCAGGTGTTGAAAGGGTGGATAACGCTATCCACCTGATAAATCCCTATCCAGTGGATACAATAATCTAGTTAGGTTAATACTTATTCACTAGAGGGCTTTATTCGATGAATAGCGTTATCCACCCACTCAACAAAGTTGTATTCGGGGAGTCTCCGCCCTTAGCCTTTTAGATACCATTTTTGACAGAAAAGATAACCCTTTCGTATACCTTTTACTAAACTTTTTACTGGAGAATCAGCCGTTATAGCTGCGTCTGTTCGAGATATTTTGAAAGGCCTTTTAAATACCTAATATAAATGACAGAGTTTTCCCTACCCTTTTCTATACTTCAACTCGTGAAATTCCTATCCCTTTTACTTACTTCCAACCTGAAAATGTACCCCTTTCGGGCGTATAGTCGTATAGCCCCCGGGCCGGATCCATCCTTTGAACAACGTATCGGATTGCGGTTGCATAAAACGTTCGTAACACTGTACTTACGAGTATAATAATTAACCAGTGTCCCGTAACTTACGGGTGTTGCATCAAATAACTGAAGTACATTTACGAGACCCCTGGGGTGCTGTACATTTAGGGGCGCTAGAGCAGATTCCGTATGACAAACTACAGCACTGACTACAGACACACACATTTGTATTGGTGTTTTGTACGTGCAAGTACTTCGACATGGGTCCAATAAATTTCAATAAATTTCAGTTCAATTAGGTTTTGTACTTCTCTGTTAGTGGGAACAGGCATCACTGCGTTAGAGCTCCAGCTCTGATGTTGAAGCAGTTATAAATGAATTTTGCTGAAAGACTAGAAATTCTACTGTCAGGGTTCATGACTGTGCATAATAGGTTAGGCTCTTGGCTATTTTCAGCTCTCCTCGATTGGTTTGTATGGTCTTGCATACCTTCCTTTTTCAATCTCTAGTTTGTGGTTGCTTATTCTTAGCTTTCTTAGTGCTATGCTGTGCTTCACATTGTATACTTCCTTTAAGTAATTTTCGAATTCGTAAGATTTCTTGAATATTTTGTATGTTCTTAACTTATTTGAGTCATTATGGATCTCGCTGTACCAGTTTTGGTATTCAACATCTCGTAGCCTTTGTTTTAGTTTGCTAAAATAAGGAGTGCTGTGTAATTGGTTATATTATTCTGGTCTAGCCACAGATTGCCAAAGCCGAGGTGACATTATGCTTCTTATCTTTTGGCACCAGACCATGGGCTTGAGTGAGAGTCTGGAGTCAGCGTAGGCCTCGGTTGCCAATTTTGTATTATCCACATTTTCCAGTTTTAGCCAATATTTAATGCGTCGGAATATCGCTTCGCCTTTAAGTGGGAGTCTGCCTAGTTCAGCACGACAAGCATTATTCGTAGCATTCCTATTTACTCCTAGGAGCCATTTGCAAAACTTAACTTGAACTGACTCTATTGGATCTCTGTCAATAGGGCCCTTACAGTAGCCCCCCCCCCCCCCCCCCCCCATCAAAAATATAATAGCATGCCGTGACCTTGAAATGGTTTCCCATTGTTTTTGTCTGCTGATCCAATCAAATCACAGACTAACAGCACAGCACGGTTACGGATATGCCGTAGTTTGTCCCACTCGTACGAAATCTGCTCTGTAATGTTTGTATTGCTTCCAACTCTTAGTAACTGAACTATCTCATTATTAATTATTAGCTATTTACCATCGCGTTCACGCCATGTAAAGTATATTTGGTGAAAACCCAAAACGCACTAGATTGTGTACGGGTCAACTGAACCCTAAATCAATCTGACGACTATGCAAACTTGTATTCAAGAGAAATACGTTGTGCTATTTTATTTCTTTGTGGCGCCCGTCTAAAATGGGAAAATTACGTTTTGCAGGTCGAAAAATAGCCGATTCTCTGCTGATATAGCTAGTTTGTGTGGCGGCTCAATTCAGTGCTTTTTCCCCTGTATCGTACGTCATGCATACCAAGGAAAAACAACCACACCTTCAGCACAAAGAAAGCACAATTGTGAGTCGTTAGTCCATCTATTCAAAGCCGAGAACAACATAACAAAACTAATTTATTCCCCTTATCGTACGTCAGATTACAGGAATTGAGCCGTCTGTACTTAGCGGCATTTGCATATACGTAAAATACAGTAAAATCAATTTTGGTACGAGTCTTTTCATGTTTAGATCTACTCATTGAGCTAAAGTTGATTTTAGGCTTAAGGCTCGGAAGGACAAGGATTAAAAGGGCCCCTAGCGTTGTAAAAATATTGAACAAATATCACAAACTTGCCCCCCAATCAAAATTTCCATACAAACGTCTGTAAAATTTTCCAAAATTTCCCTAGTTTGTGGACCTATAACTTTTCTCCTCTACAAGATATATCTCTCAAATTTGGGATTTTGACTAACTTCGAGATGGCGGCTCATTTCACCAGTATCGACGGTTTTGCTGTTATACGTATACAGCTATTTCAATTAATGTTGTCTGGGAGATGGGGAATAGGACATTAGGGAATAGGGCATTAGGGTATTTTAAGTTTAAAAAACTTATAATGAATTATGGTTACGAGTTATACGACCTGGAAGACTTAGTCTACTTAGCTTTAGCTTTTTAGTCTGAACAGCCGTCTGACATTTAAAAAATGCAATATTCCCCAATGTCATATTCCCTAATACCCTATTCCCTATCTCACAGACAACATTAATTGAAAAAGCTGTATATCAAAAGTTCAAAGAAACCGTGGACGCGTCTATTGCGCGAGCCCGTACAGCAAAAGAAATTTGTACTCTTTGTAAAAGATACGAGTCAGAATTGTTTTACAAAATGCAAATGTTCACGAGAAATCCGTATCACAACTTACCATTTAATAATCTACATAAAAATACAAATAATCCTTGCTTTCGTTTATTCACGGTCAAGCGTTCATAAGAAAAAATTAAGCAGTTTTGAGTGCGCGCTCTTTGTTGGAAAGTGCTATTATGTGGCGGGTAGGCAGCGCACGAACAAAAACTGAAACTACGTCGAAGCAATTTTCAGCAGTGTTAACCCATTTTAACCTTTCTTTATTAAATATGAGGCGGAAATATTAAATAAATAGAAAATATTAAGAAATTAGGAGGATATTCAAATATTGATATATGTTAATATCGGTAGAGAGTTGTAAAGTAATGAAGAAAATAATTTAATTTAACATCGTTGGATATTTTGCTACAAAAACAAGAACAAGGTAAAAAGATTAGTTACCTGCAGAGCTTGAAATCACCAACTTGCCAACATTTAGAGCTTCATGAACGTTGTCACTCGTCTTGTAATACACTGATGGACTTTCTCGTAGTTGTGGCTTTTGATTGTGATGTGTGACCAGCAGTTCTTGTGCACGCTGAGCGGTAGTCGATTGGGTTTGCAAAACCTCGGTTTTCAGGTTTCTGTTAATTATGCCATCTACGTGGTCCACATAACTTGTCAGTTGGCCAATTTTCAGCTCCAAATCGTCTTGCAGGACTTTTTGGGAGGTTACTTGTTTGTTCTCTACTAAGTCTATCTTTGCCATCACTTCAGCTTCGTGTTTTCTCAACTTTTGAATTGCAGTTTCAACGCTCTCGTGCACTTCACGTCGAGCTAAGTCTATTTTTTTTCGTGTATCTGCTAACTCGTTTTGTGAACTGTTCAGTAGAGCATGACAAGAGGTAACAGCTTTCTTTATCCGCTCAGCTTGTTCCATCATAGCTGCTTTCGTTTCTTCCGCTGCCTTTTCGATACTGGTGTAATCGTGTTCCTTGTGCATGTCTTTCAGGCTCACACACTTTTGACACACACACTTGCGGCATGTTTCTGTTTTACAAAAGTATTCCAGTCGGTTGTGTTCATGATTTTCTTCCTTACAGTACATGGGTCGTTGTAAGAAATCTTGAACATCAACGGACTGGAATTCACGTAGCAAAACAATTCGATGGTCACGAAAGACTTTGATTTGTCTGTGTATTTCGACGCATGGTGCGCATAGAAGGTCACTGCAATTAGAACAAAATGCAGCAACGACGCTTGCTTTCTCGCAGCAGCCACACACTGTTCTTTGGTTTTCTTGACTGGAAACCGTTGCAGTAAAGGCTGTAAAGAGCTCTAGCATGCCATCAAGGTAGAATGATGATGGAAGATGTGATATTCCATTCGGTAGCTCTATTGCGGAGCGGCACTCCGGACATTGGAAGGGCTGGTTGTTTTCTTGGCACCTCCTCCACCAGCTTGTTATACAATTTTCGCAATAACTGTGCAAGCATGGTAGAGTTTTAGGTGCCGTAACTATCTCTACGCATATTGCGCACTGTAACTTGACCGAAAATTCCCTAATGAGCTTTTTAAACTCCATCTTTTCTTTGCGTTGTTTCGATGTCAGCGTCTTCCCCAGAACTGTGGCACAACGACGATATGCACTTCGTTATAACTTGTGAACAACACGTGATATAGGCGTGTGGATCTCTAGTTACCATGGACACTATTGATTACAAAGTTGCTTTCAGGAGGGGTAAATTAATTAACAGCTCTTTTGAAAGACCATTAGTATTAGATTAGTTAGGTTGTGACGAGTAACTTTCAAAGTTAAAGTAAAGATGGTGATTTAGATTACAAGAAATAGCTTGAACGTTTCGTTTAAATATCCGTAGACCTGATTGACTGAACATTTGCTATACTTTGGCTACAATGACTGTACTAAATCACCACTGAATCCGCTTAGACCCACTTTCAGTGGTGTCGCGCTTTTCGAGCGATCTAAGAAAGGTCTGGGACTCCAAGAAAGCTTTCTGATGGTGTTTGAAACAACTTAATTTCTAACGTATTAAGTAAATTGCTCATAGTTAAAACTTGTTATGAAGAGAAGAGAGAGAGACTATTCATGTGATGTGCGTCAGTCCCCCGGAAAACATAACACAGATAATATGCAAATGTTACAAGAGCAAGAGGTCAATCAACTTCCTGTGTTTCTCAGAATACTGACAAAGGAAAAATAACTTGACAGCAGGAGTGGCACGTGGAATTCCTTTGAAGGGTTAGAATTAGAATAAGACATAAATAGCACACTGAAGCCAAACAGTTCTTCTATGATTTATAATAACTTTTAAGCATAATTTTAAATTGGATTCGTTCTGTTGTTCAGCAAAGTTTGTCCTGAGTATTTTGCAGCAGTTTTCACAAGATGAGGCTTTGTAGTGAGAAAAAATTCCAAGTATTCAACAACTGAAAAACAAACTCAGTTATATTTAGTACAACTATGAAGGCTAAAGAAATCGGTTTGCTCTAAGGATGAACTACCATTGTCACGATTCTTAAATGAGTCGAAACGAGTCAAAACAACGCTGCTGTATTCTACAGTGTTGATAAACAAAGTTAATCTAACGAAACATCTCGATCCTTCCTTCACTTTCAATTGTGACATTTATGGTTTATTAATCTATTTTATTTCTATAACATTACTAACAACTGAATTCGAAATACACAAATGCTGTTCACGTTAATACGATGTTAACATATTTATCACTTGTGTTGGTTATGGGCCATTGGTTTTCTTACGAGCCGTTTTGACATCTATGATACGCAAGACCACTCTATAAATAATTATTGGCTTCTTATTTGCGTGTGTGCTGCCACTGACTGAATGTCGACGTATTCAGACATTTGCAGAGCCAGTAATGTCCCATATCATTTTCATAACTTCAGCTAACACAGGCAAATCTTTGTTTTATTTACCCATCGGCAGATATGTGTTGCTACTCTAATTAAATGTTTGTCCACAGGAGGCCCAATCACAGGGTAGGTCACTATAATTACACTTCAGACCGAAATGTCAAAGACTGGCTAATACAAAACAATACACACTTGAGGCAAAAATCAGTGAAGTCTAAAAAATATTGCACTAACGTATTTATCTCTTGACGTGACACTTAAACTCTAAAACATATTAAGAGTTGCCTGCGGAGGCTAAACTTACATGGCTGTTAGGGACTGTTCGTTTATTACGTCGCAGGGGGGGGGGGGGGGGGGAGGGGGATTAGTGGTTTTTTGAAAAACATTCTGGATAAAAACAATTTCCCGTCTTGATTTTTGCTTAAATTAAGACCCCCTTTAAAAAAAAATGTTTTCAAATATTTACCCCACTCCCCTCTAAAACTATAATTTAGTCACCAATTCGAAACGTTTCCAAATAATCGCCAAGTTACAAAGGTCAGAGATTAGAAAAGAATCTTTGAAAGGAAAATATATTAATTAGATCTTCTTTGCAAGAGCTCAATGCCAATGGACCTGATGTCCTTCATAGGCTGGGGTGTATATATGGTCCAGCAATGAATCAACAAAGTTATCAGAAGGGAAACGTGGCCACGGGCTTGTGGACTGTTCAAGAAAGCTTAATGCATGGAAAAGGCTATTTATTATTTAACGAAGCCTATAAAATCTACTCGTCTTTTTTCATGTTTTTCCCAGACAGACACGCTTTCAGGGACAAACTCCTGGACCCTTACTATGGCCTAAATGTTGTTAGTTACACATCCAGTCACATCAGAAGCTTTGTTGTACTCCAAAGGAGTTCGCTTTCACAGCTTTCCTTGAACTACGGAGTATATTCCATACCTTCAGGAGAATATTGTCATTTTCAACCAGAAGAGGCGTATCATGGATGCCAGAGGTTCTACTGCCCTCTATAACGCGAAAACTGAGCGAGGTCAGTCTACTGCCCTCTCTAACACGAAAAGCGAGGTTCTACTGCCCTCTCTAACACGAAAAGCGAGGTTCTACTGCCCTCTCTAACACGGAAAGCGAGGTTCTAACGCCCTCTCTAACACGAAAGGGGCAAAGCGCCGCCAGCGAGGAGCGAAGCGACGACATTCGCTCCTTCGCGCCTAAACTTTGGCTTAGAGTAAAACCCAACCTCTGCATGGCATCCAGGATAGAAGAGGCGTAACTGGTATCACCGATATGATTACCGCTGACCGTTTATTGCCATGCTCATGTCCAGTACTCCTCCAGTTAAATCGTTGTTACTCGATCGGACTTCCTGTGGGACGTTCTTCGTCCTTCTTCTTTTCTGAAATCTTCTCTATAAAATGTTACCCCCTCTATTTCTTTAGAATTTTAAAATTTATCCCCAAAATTTTGCATGTTCAAAAAATTTACCTCTCCCATAGATCGAACCACCCCCTGCGACGTAATAAACGAACAGTCCCTTAGTTAAGGTCATGCTTTCCCGATCCCATAACTAAGATATGTTGTCAATGGATCGTTTGTGTAAGAATCTTTACTTGCCCACGCGAGTGAAATGCACTCAGAACCTTCGTTACGATTCACTTGTGATGTACTCAGTTGTGTACTACATCATAGACTGTCACATTTCTTGTTTAAAGTGGCCATACTTGCACTGTGCCATATACATATGAATATATCCTGACTGAAGACACGGTACGAACTTAGTTAACTTAGCTCGAACCTCTCAGGCGGAACCGGACTGACTTTGAAAGTGATGTCGGTACATAAAGTCAAGTCGAGTGGACTGTTCGCAGCCGATAAGAAGTAAATGATTGAGTATCTATAGATTCACAACGATCGATTCTTAACCTTGGCAAACACTTCCCACAATAGAATAATGTAGATTGAAAGTGACTGTGGGCCTCTAGCCCTAGGTGGGCAGAGCTGTGTTCTGCTATAGGAGATGGCTAGATTTATTTAAAGTTCGGGTTTGGGCTCAGTGGTAAAGCGGGATAAGTGTTTCGCCTCACCTGTGGCCCGGGTTCGACTCCCGATATCGGCGCCATCACGGTACGTTCACGGTAATGTGATATTGTTGGTTCTCTGGTTTTCCCCGTTCTCCAAACCAACCTAACTTTCAATTCGCGGCAGGAATTCGTCGAATACTTATTACTAACCATGGCTTCAATATCTCGACTTAAAAGTGTAGTAATTATGTTGTGCATGACGTAGAGTTAAGTGCAATCTGACTGGTGGACAGCAAGAATCGAGCAATAATGTTCATTTGTCGCAGACTGAAAAAAGGAAAACGTACAGACTGCATATTTCGACTCGGCTCTGCCACAGGCAGCCCGAGTAAAACTTATTCAAAAACTATAACACTTATTAGAGCACTTCCCTAAATATAGACTGACCAGCATAACCGTCCGTTGAAAAATATTTTTGAAAAGTGCAAACATGGCTTGTTCCTCTTCATACTTCATACTTTATTTCCCATCTTTCCTTAAAAAGGCTTTTCAAAGACAAAATACAAATACAATACAACTACAGTGTACATGATAATTTGAATTACATCTATTAATTTAACCTATTTTGAGTTTGATATAATTTGCTCTTCAGCTTTCGCTTGAAACTTAAAACGTCTTTACCTAATTTCAGTTCATTATCTAGTGAGTTCCAAATTTTTACTGTTCTGTAATAAAAACTTCTCTGACCCGGCTCGCAGATTTGAATAAGGGGATTTGTAATAATTGCGAGTTTCGAGTTTCACGACCACTAATATTGAAGCGCTTCGTGAATTTAGATATTAAATAACCTGGTGCGGAATCAGTCATGCATTTGAATGCCAGAGTGGCACTTCTAATGTACATGTATATGATTAGGATATAAAAGAACCTGCTGTGCTGGCTATTTCTAGAAAGAGTAGAGCTACACAAACACACTCACTATTATAAACTACATGGCGCCACAATGCGCCACAATTGCAGTCCGTATCTCAAACAAGACACCCTTGTGAAGCGCATTTTATGATATATATATATATACCTATAGAATGTTTGTTATGTAAATGGCAAACGTTTTGTAAAGCAAGAATTCAGTTCTATTAAGGATCATTACAAAGTGCTTCAGCTCTGGTCACACGAGAATTAGATTTGAAAGGTCAGCGCTTCCAACCGGATTAGTAGACCCTCTAGGTCGGCTAGAACACTTACTGCACGTTAATAAAGTTTCATTATCATCATCGACTTTCAGCCAGATCCTCTCAGTTTATTTCAATAGTTCGTAGGGCTTCATTAATTCTCAGTTATTCGAGGCTTAAATGTTCTATATGTCAGACATACATTAGGAAATAGAAGTTTACTAGCACCATTTCAGATGCTGCTGACATTATTGTATTCTAGCTCTCACCAAGAAAAGCGTACTATAATGAGAAACAGAGGACATTCCAGTAGGCAATGTATAAAAATCATGCTCAAAACAGGTTTTTATTCAAAATATTTACAATAAACTATATTCAGGCGTAACTCCTACATGAGAGGTAGACTTTGTAATTCACCACAAACAACAACAACAACAATTTATTATGAAAGAAACACTTACAAGAATTAAGATACTTGGCAACCCGCAAATTAGCAAAAACAATACTATTCGAGGCGGGGGCAGGGGAAAGATAATTAAATAATACATTATAAAACTAACTAGCAGAAGCTTATCTGCAATTCACTTCGTATAAACAGCAATTATTCAACTATCGATAAAGGCACACGTGTATATATTATTTGATATCTACAATGACCTGATTCGAGAAATGTTTCATGTGAAAATTATTAAAGAACACAAAACCAATAACGCGCTCAGCTGCGTAGCCAGGCGTTCGGGGGGTGGGTGGTCGGTTGTCTCAACCTCGTCTCAAGGATCTTGTTTAAGAGTTGAAAATGTCTGGAATTTATTGGTAAATTGGTATCCATGCCAGTGGACAATTTGCTGTACTGTAGAAATTGTTCGATTTATGGGGAATGGGGAGAGGGGAAGAGGAGGGGAGCTCAGGCCTGTAAATGCCTGGTTCAGGGGTCAACTTTCGGGTAAAAACTGTTTTCCTTATTTCAGCACAGCCGAGTATGGTAAGTACGCCAAGTTTCTCACGATAATAGGTATCGCCATTCTTGACTACCTTAAGTGGTTTGTGTGTAGTAAAACGTGTCACGTGGTCTGTCACGTGACTTAGAACACGAAATCAGTAAATCAAAAACACGGCTCCGAGTTTAAAACAGCTAGGATGATGAGTGGATATGTTTAGTTAAGGTTGAAGCTTTTTACCTAAATCAGCTTAGAATAGATGACTACAATGTTTCGTTAACGAGTAATTAAGGCGAAAATATGCAAAATAGGTCACCTGACTTTTTGTACCCTTAATATCTCTCTTATCTTTACATGATAGTCCTGTTTTCTAAGCGTGGTGTGAAACACTGCGGGAGTAGCAATGTTTTAGCAGGGTTACTTTATATTCATGTTATCATCGCAGCCGCATTTCACTAAGACGATTTTATATAATTATGACGTCATCGATCATGTGATACGACAACCATCCACTTAACAAATTTAAGTTCAAGTTCAAGTTCAAGTTCAATTTCATTACACACTTGTTTATTGGTTTTACATTTTTTGACAAAATAGATTTAAAACAAATTAATGATATACATACAGAATAAATAGAGAGATACTTGTAGAGGGTGTACGGTTGCCAAAGTAGCATTAAGCTTCCGAGTTGGCCACCGTTTACATTTGAGTAAATAAACTGAATAACTGAGCAAGTTGTGTTATAAGTAGTGTATATATAATGCGTACGTCGTCAATTAAATGAACTTGGAAAGGGAAAAAAAGGGGGGGGGGGGGAGAGAGAACAAAACAAAGGCAAAAACAGTAAAAAGATTATGTTAAGTTAGTTCTATAATTCAATGGGAGTTCTAGAAATCCTATATTTGATTCACCATTAAATTAGCTTTATAATACTTTTTAAAATTATGTGTCGTTGCTATTGCTTTCATACTACCAGGTATGGTTTCCCATAGAACAGAAGCTGAATACTTAAATGTAAATTTACCAGAATCAGTTAGTTCTGATTTTTGGTCGATAAAAGTTGTGTCTAGCTGCATGTCTAGTGTTATAGCTATGGACATTAAGTACAGGTAATAGAAAATTGTGGAATAAGGAGGGAACACTAGTTGGGTTATTATATAGTTTATATGTTAATGTGCAAATTTTAAACTTGACAATATTCTCAAATTTTAGAATATCGAGAAGTTGATAGTAGTGGGGAAGGGCAGTTTCTCTATTATTGGCAAAAAAGATACTGCGAATACAATTGTTTTGTTTAGTGTTTAATTTTGTTAAAGTGCCTATAACCCCAAAAAACTTACGATTTCAGATCAATCTTATAAGTATTCTAAGCAACTTCCCGAAAAAAATAATGCTTTTAAAGCATTTGTAATTTTTTTACGCCTTTTGAAAGATGAGAGCCGTGAACTTTTACCGTCAGCTTAGCGACTTGGTGGGGTCTGGGACTAGTTACGTCATAGTAGGGAGCCATGTCACGTGATAAAGGCTTCTGTCATATACTTCTGGTTCGTTCTTTCTTATTTGCGTCGCAAGTTCTGTAATTTTCTGCTGGACTTTTTGACAAAATGTCTTCGTCAGGCTCCGAATCTGAAGACAGTTGTTCATCGGACAATTCCGAGCTAAATTTTATCAACTATGAGCTTGAAGCAGAAGAATCTGCCGGCGAAGAGAGCGGACGGCGCGGTGAGCCACTCGCCGATGAAGAATGGGTTAACAGAGTGCAGACGGAGACCTCCAGAATCGGTTGGAAGGCCTCGAACGAAGGAAAAGCTGGTGAGTTGAACTGTCCAAAATGAAAATAAGTTATCATAGCCCTTCATGGGCTTCCCGTGGCCGTGGTCTCCCAAAAAAACATTGCAGGATGCCAAAAGAATCCAGTGATCCTTGCAATCGCAACAATCATATAACTTATAAGCCTTTATTTACTTGTAAGAATCGCTATAAATGAAGATACGATAAACAGTTTCCTAATATCGTTTTTACAGGAACTAGTTGCCTATCGTATCCTAATATCGTAATTCCTCTTATATTTACCCTTTTCGGAATTTACTTTTTTGATAATATTTTACAGTTCGTGGAAATTCAGTGTGCACCATATTGGCCCTCTCAATTGAGAAACAATGCACCAACTATATATGTTTTAGCGGGAAACATCCCACAATGGCACATCCTAGATCCAACACTGCATATTAATATGTAAGCAAAGATTTATACCAGGCATTAATAATGCTCAATAATGACCAAGGTATGAATTGAAATCCCGTGTTTAGTCTGACCAGGAAAGTGGAAGGTTTATCAGAGTATTTTGATCTATCGTGCATGTTAATTAAAAATAGTAGCTCTCGCAAGCAACCACACTGGGAATCAGGAAAAGGTGCTCATAACTAGTCAGAACTGGAATCAGCAGTAGTTGCTCGCTTATGAGAGCTTGCACACACCACACCCATGGGGATACATATATAGTGCGACTGATATCACAGTATACAATACTGTACTACTCTACTGTAACAGCATGAGTGTCAGATATAATAAGACTATTGTTGCAAAATGCTAGTGCATATTTATATTTAGTTGACTCATTGCACAGTCTGGGATCATGTCTCTGGAGTGGTTACTTACAAGAGTTTAAAAACAAAGAAAAATTCCAAAGGTGGTGGTCACTTATGAGAGTGGCTGGTTACTACAGAGCACAAGAGTGGTCTCTGAGGGGAGCTGGTCACCTACAAGGGCAGTTTCACAAAGGGCTTCAACTGTATCAAACAAGTAATTGGTGCTAACATATAAACTTCTTTATTTACAGATTTCTACGAGTTGTCTCATACAGAGAGTACATCCAGTTAGTCTACGGTTATCTGGGCAACAATAGAATTCCTCTACTAGCATGTGCATATGACACAATCAAAAATTCAATGCTGGGAAAGAAACCTTCACTGGATTTGAAGAAGATGAAGATGGAAGTACTTCATAACTTATATAAACTTTAAGGAGAACAACAATGAACAGTCAAACTTTCAGTGCCATTGGCCACTTTTGATATAGGGCTTCACTGGTCACATACAAATGATTCAATACATGTACAAGGCTCTGGGGAATAATGTGCAGTGATTAATGAAATAACAATAATGAATTTAATTATGCTCCAGAACCTTTGTGTGTGAGAAGTGAAGCATATATCGAATGTGGGCTATTAACCTACATGTATGTCCATATTGCCATTCATAACTACCAGTATTATTTTCAATGGTTTATTGCATCACTATTATGTATACATTTTATTTGTACTGTATACAATGTACATGCAAATTTTATGTTCCAGGGCACGACAAATGAAAAAAAGCAGTGTGCTTACTGGGTTTAGTAGCCTAAAGCTCTAGGGAGCTGGTCCGAATTAGGAAGCTTTTAAATTGCAAAGTAAATTACCTGAGTCATACAAAAAGAAGCAAAATGTTACTTGCCCATTCAGGCAACCTGTGAACAGGAATCACTACCCTGACAAGCAAAACTACTAGCCCTGGGCTATTGGAAAGCACTTGCATCGCACCCTGTGTTCCTTTCTATAATTTTACACAAATTTTGAAAATAGGATTATAATATTAAAATTTAAATGTTTGAGTAGTAAATTGGAAAACAGTAAAATCTGACTAACCCCTTTTACAAGATGGACATGTTTTCAATGCTCTGGCCTAACCTTAAAGGAACTGTGTCATGGTAAGAGACCATTGCATTAGATGTCCGGGCCGGACACACTCATTATCAGAGATTCTCATATGAAGTGACGAACCTCGTGCACATGTGGGATGGTAAAAATCAAAGCAAATATTCAAAAATGACTAATAAACTGTGTAAATATACATTATTCAAGTGAAATAATGAACATACTTTCAATCAAGCATTGAAGGAGGGGGTTGAACTGTTTTAACCCACCAATCGAACACTGACTCCATACATGCATAGTACCGTGACATAGCCCCTTTAAGCCTCAAATTCAATTGCCCTATTTAATTATGGTGTCACATGATAGACACAGCTGCCATAGGGGGTCAAAACACTCCTCTTTAACAACAATACAATACAAAATAAAGCTGTTCTGCCATAGATTGCCTTCCTTCAAATTGGCTAATTTTCCCAATATAATAAGAATGGTGGCTTTCATCTATTTGTTTTGATGTGATGTCAATGAAATAGGGCAATCGATTTCACTGAGCTGGTCACAGGAGTGATTAGCCTATGGAAGTTGACAGTATAATATATTGCTACCTAGATTGTCCATTGATAAAATATCAAATCACTGAGATAGCTGGTAGACATTTCTGGTTCACTCTACTAATAAGGGGACAAGGGTTGTTCTTTGGACAATCAATAACACCTTTATGCTCTTTCATAGGTTTACACAATACAATACTTTCTTTAACAAGGAGGACATACTTAGCTACAAGCTAGTTTACAGAGTTCCACAAATAAATTTAAAAAAAGAAACATAATATATAATTTAGAGATTAACAATTTAATTAATTTTAATTTAATAGGTTTCTTGCACACTGAGCAATGGGGTTTTGCCTTGGTTTTTGTGGGCCTTACAGCAGGTGGAACTGGAATTTCTGGCCTTACAGCAAGTGGAACTGGAACTTCTGGCACTAAAATACAAAAATAACAATTATTATTAAGTTAGTTATGGGTATATATATATTGGTTTATGGTAAATAAAGCACTGGTTTCGTTTCAAATACAAACTTACAGTGTAATATTATATGTTTCCAGCTGGTATTTTAATATTTTGTTTAGTCTCGAAAGACTAAACAAGCAGTATACCTTTATATTACATGTCCAACAGTTTGATACATGTGGTGTTATTGGAGGACAAACACAGAAGGTGTGATTAGCACAGACTCGATTTTGTTTGAATATTTTCAGAATTTGAATAGTTTCTTTTGTGCAAAAAAAATATTTTATACAAAACAATTTGAATTACCTGGAGCTGAAGGGGGAACATCTATAACAGTCATCCTTTGTTGTCTCTTCTGGGTTGCTTCTGCCCTTGGCTGCTTGTTGAGCATGGTGTCCTGTCCATAGGTGCAGGTGTCATCTAAAGAAAGTTGTCTGATTTATTCACGGTTATTTCCCTTATACTAAATAACAATATATTAAACATGCACTCTCTTAGTTTAAACACTTGTGGTGAAAAAATGTTCAGTACGTGGAACCCGGTCATAATGAAGTTTTCTTCCTTTCCCTAGGAACTTCTTTATACATGCAGGTTCCACTGTATTGCTAGCCTCCTATAGTAGCCGTTTTGTAGCGCTTCAATTTCACTCCATTCCGGGGAATGGAGTGAACGGAAGCGCTACATATTAAACGGCTGCTATAGGACTAGGAGGCTACTGCAATCTGTATTGCCATGCAAACTAAATACAAAAGCACTTACCAAAATCGGTGAATGGCTTATCGGTTTCGATGGCATGGACTGATGGAATAGGAACAACTCCATATTCAACCGACTTCAGTCTTGGCGTAGAGTCAAGGACTAAAGAAAATCTTATAAAGTCTTCCGGCTTGGAGTGGGTCCCACTTCGCTCGCTTTGTTCGCACGAACCTCAACTACTGGCGTCTTCTCTTCTTTGCTTCTGGCCGATCATCGCTAAAAGCGGGACCTTGTGTTAGAGCTACCTTTTTTGAGTCTGGCTCATTCCTACAGCCCCCAAATACACATCTGTTTGGCATTTCAAATCGAGTTATTCGCTCTGTTTTTATCTATCTTTGTTGTTGGTTGTTCGCTTTCTCTCACTACTATGACGTTTTCGTTCCCAGGCTACTTCCAGACTCCAGCTGACGGCCATTTGGGACAGGGTGCCCAAATCGGGTTGTTTTACAATGTTTGACCCCAGAAATAAGGTCGAACTCTTACTTTTTTTCTCTTCGAATTATTGATAAGGATGTAAAGAATTTATTTAAAATACTTCAAATTTGGGGTTATAGGCACTTTAAGTTACTTGGATAAGTATTTCCCCAGCTTATTGATCCATAGTTTAAGTACGAAAAGACAAGTCAGAGTATAGTAGAGTTGTTTTAACATTTGAATATTTAGATGGTTACGTAGTTTATAAAAGATACCTAAGTTCTTAGCTATTTTATTATTTATAAGAGTTATTTGGCTTTTCCAATTTAAGTGCTCATCAATATATATTCCTAGGTATTTGATACAGTTTTTCTGTTCAATGTTTAAGATGTTCATGTTTAGTATAGGTTGCTTCCTTGAAGAGCGAATCAACATAAAATTTGTCTTTTTCATATTGATAGAAAGTTTGTTTGCATTACAGTAATTAATAACATTTTGGAGTTCATTATTCATAACTCTTTCAATTTCTTTGGGATCTTTACTAGTATAAAAAATATTTGCATCATCAAGTCGATATTAGTATTATGGTGTAATTAGATTTTGTTTAAACTGTTATTTCTGTCAGAAAACATTTTGTAACGTAAATCTATTTTCCGTTAAAGTGCCTCTAAGCCTTCTTGACATTTTTCTACTTATGAACCTGTGAAAGGTTTTGAGTACTTCTGCGAAGAAATTATTGGTTTACTGATAATATTCTATGTTCTACGCTTCTTTGAAACGCTGAAAAACTGACCTTTCCCGACCCATGACCGCGTAAGTAAAAGACTGGGTCGATTTCCTGGGATGACGTCATCTCATTAATGCATTATCCTCCATAGCGCCTTTCTATAACAACATCTATTTATAGAAAATATACTTATACTCTTATCACTCTGAAACGAGCATAAAACATTTAATAGCTAAACTGCATTAAACACAAACAACAGATCAGGGGCGGGCATCTTGTTTATTGATACTTGTCGGACACGTATAATTACAGTATAATGTTGGCCAATCACGTCTGTATAGATGTGTAGTTAGTAATTTCTTCTGTTCTTAACATATATCCTGAAGAAAATTTAGGTATCAAGGTAGAGAAACGCCTTCGAATGATTCTTACATATTAATCACTCTCTTTATACACCCTCAACGCTATCCCAACGGGATTATGTAACTTGTTTATATAACATTACAACATTCTGCATTAATTCCTACCCACTTGTGTACATTCCGTAACGCTAATAAATATATTTATACTCTTATCACTCTGAAACGAGCATAAAACATTTAATAGCTAAACTGCATTAAACATAAACAACAGATCAGGGGCGGGCATCTCGTTTATTGATGCCCGACCTTCGATTATAAAGAAAGACCATGATGCAAGCTAAACATTTAAACTTCTAGAAACTGAAAGGAAAGAACAAGGTTGTCTTGACGTACGTATCCATCTTTTGATCAGTATGATTTACTTTGACGTTGAAAAAGGTGATCACTAATTCCATCCTGAGCGTTAGTAGCAGCCGAGGCACCACCGGCTCTAAAACTGTACATCCAGGTTTTGGAATGGGCCTAAATAAACCCAATCTTGCAGAACTAATACCCTAGCCCCAAAGTTGCTAATGCCAGTACTACGCATGCAGACGATACAATCAGAGACTTTCAAACTGCGAAAAAATGGTTAAGTTCAGCTTCGCGGCTTGAATATTACCTAAACAATAGTGTAATGGTACTTGTAATAAGGTCTGTTTCAGCCATAAACACTGTGAAACGATCCCTATAAATATCAGTCTTACTCTTCAGCAATGATATACAGCTCGACAGAACTGTTATCGCAAAATTTTACATCGCAGTAGTACAAACTGGCTAACTCAGTGAAACGCGGTGTATGCTGTAACACAAATTGCGGTTTAGTGAAGTCTGAAAAATTCACGGTAACATTCATTTCTGAAGTAACAGGCCCCATCTTGGAGTTAGTTCAGATAATTTCCTTTTTACCGGCTTAAAGAATATAACTGATATACTAATTTTGGAGCGCAAATGCTGGTAAAGCTGTACAATTTGTACGCCCAATTATTTCCGTAAAATAGACTCTTGTACTGAATATGGACAATTACATTGTTAGTAATAATCTTACAGCGCAACTGAAATCTCATAGACGGTAGAAACATTTCGGATAGGCCCAAATTATTGAAGGCTCTTGAATATATGTCCATTGTGTTAGCTTCCGCTTGAACAGCACGCAGGGGCGGCTGCTAACTTCCGTAACTGTGGATCCATAAAGCCATTAACCTTCAATGCAAATTAAACGCTTGTTCACCTTGTAAAAGGAGATAAAAAACAATAATATATTAGAACAGGCCCAGTGGTCGCAACGTGATGCACAAACCACATTTCTCTATAATAAACAGGCTATTCAGTGTGTCGTTCCAGTGAACATAAAGTTAATGAGTGTAGGTTTTTGTCGAGGGTCGAGGGTCGAGTGTAAAAAGTCGAGGGTCCAAAAATTTGCGTAAATTTTTCTGAAAAATAAGCAAATAATTTTGCTAGTTTTTCGTCATCAATGCCCGGCCATCTCCGCTTCACCGTCGGTGTGACATGTCAGTGCCCGGCCTCTGGCGGCATTTGAAACAACAGCAGCTAAGCGGTTTCTCCGCCTTCTTTGCAGTAGGAGTATCTTCATCCTTTTCATGCGACTTGAGTGGGATTTACTTATGAATCGTCTGAGCAGAAAAATAGTAAATCCTGCAACAATAACGTTGGCCAAGACCGGCATCACGAAGCACTCGGAAAATTAAACTGCAGACAAGCATGACCGCCTTGTCTGTATAATGACAGCTACATGTACTTTTCGTTTTAATTAACATTCCAAAACAAACATACTCTCGAGTTTCGTAAATCGTGATTAGTTTTTACACTTTTTTAAATCGTGATTTAGGTCGCTAAATCTTGTTTAACCCTCTCGTGTGACCACAGCCAGTAACAAAGAACTTACCAAGCTATCCGCTCGAGACGACGAAGCACATGTATCTCTAGACTTGCTCCAAGTCGAACTCACTGAGTCACTGGCTAAGCGATTACTGGGTCAAACATCGAGCGCGAGAATCGAAGCGAGGCGAGTTCGACTAGTTTCACTTGCAGGAAATTGAATCGGGGTTACGTTTTCGCGCGAAAACACGTTTCAGGGGCGGAGCTTACATTTCGCGCCTTTGCATTGACAAACTTTCCGAGTACAGTCAAATTGTAAATACCACATCCACGGTCGACTGACTTGACACGTCAACATACAATGCCTGAAGAATTGACGCTTTGTGATTGGGCAAATCTTAGTACGTCATAAGCCACGCCTCCGGTTGAAAAATCAACCGGTAAATTTGGCGCGCTGCAAGTGGGGCGTGGGGCTAAGAAGGTCTTTGAGAAAGTCTAATGTATCTCGAACGGAGGCTTGGCTTTTCAGTCATGTGATCTTGAGGCGGGAAACAGTACAGGGGTCCCGTCGGGAACACATTCTAAAACTTTGATTGACATCGGCAAGCTCGTTTCGGCAGCTCAGTCTTTCTGGTAGCCTGTACACAGACCTCCGTAATCCCTTCAAAGGAAGGAAAAGGTGGTCTGTACTACGGATGAGTTAATCGTGTTCTAGGTCACGTGGATAGTTACAGGAATGCTGTAACCAGTCGCTGATTGGCTGGTGCCTCATAGCGGGTGCTGATTGGCTTAGCGGTTATGTTGACCTTAGTTCTGGCTCCGTGGGAAAATCCGAACTCGATTCACTCTAGTTTGGAATTGTATTAAGACGAATTGCTATGTCATTTTGTGTCCAGTACTCGGTTAATATCGAGAAAAAAAATGATAAGAATATCGGCATGGAACTGCTGCATTTCAAGTCTGGGAATAAATTATTTCTCTCGAATTTCAAGTAAAAAGTCGGCCTCAACATATATGCAGAAAGTGCCTAGCTAGGAAGTTTGAAAGAATTTGCAGGGAACAAACAAAATTCTTCTTCAGATATCGTCTAGTTATTCAAAACGAAAAGAAAGTCCATGTTCAAGAGCTCTTTTTGCAAAGCGAATGGCTGTGGGAGACGATCAACCAGAAGCATGCAGAATAAGGCTGCGAGACTTGTAACTCGAGCTGGGAAGTTTGACCATATTTCCCCTATCTTATATAAACTTCACTGGCTGCCAGTTAGAGATAGAATCACTTTTAAAATAATTTTAATTACTTTTAAGGCTCTCCATGGCCAAGCTCCCAAATATATAAGCGAATTGCTCAGACCTTACATACCTTCTCGTTCACTCAGATCGAGTTCACATAATTTACTGTCAGTTCCTCGTTGTAATACTGTAACCTATGGCGACAGATCATTCTATGTCGCTGCAGCTAAACTGTGGAACTCTCTTCCGGATTATATTCGAAGTATTGATTCATTAATTACGTTTGAATCAAGTTTGAAGACCTTTCTTTTTAGATGCTTTTAGCTAGTTACTTGATACTTTTTTTTTATATATTCATGTAATTTTTATTTCTATTAGGTATAATATGTAAGAGCATCGAGACTCTGTAGGATGCTCCTAATACGTTATTATTATTATTATTATTATTAAGCAATATCAATAGCCTCGGCGGTCAGGCGAGTTGCTTACGAGCGCGACTTCTCAAACCTCGAGTTCACGTGGTTCTCAAACTCACGAATCCATCCAATCTTCCACTTCCTCGAGGATAGAAAGATCTCCAAATCCCTTCCTTTGAATGGATTACGAAGGTCTGTGTATATAGCGATACTTACTGTTTGTAAACACTGACGTCATTTATATATTTGCATATATAATGTGGTTGGCAAAAAACCCCGCGTGTTTGTATGACTTGTATGAGAACTAGCGATTTAGGCCTCACAAAATACATTTAAAGTCTCAATTCTGCTTCCAAATCTTAATTCCTTTATAAGACTTATAAGTTAAGAGCATATAAGCTTCGATGAAAGGGCTTGCTTGCATTTTGGAAGGACAAGAAAGTAATTTGGCGATAAATAAGCACCGACCCAAGCCGACCTGTGATATTTTATAAGCATCTGACTGAGTTCACGCTTCGTTTCTGCCAACCACAGAAAGCAACAAATGTGGCGTGACTGGCCTGTGTGACGTCACAGTAAGTATCGCTATAGGCTATCGAAGAAGGGAATTAATTTTATTTCCCACGCTTCCCAGCGCGTCCTTGCATTGCCGTTAACAATAGGAAATGAACAATCTGAAATCTACAATGTGTACCGCCTAGTGTTTCTCGGCCAATGGAAATCGATATGTAATTTATGCAAAATTATGTCGGAACACGATTAACTCATCCGTAGTACAGACGGTCTGTGTACAGGCTATCTTTCTGGCTGTTTGGAGGACTTGAGATTAGTTAACCAGTATAGTTTCTCGACTTTCTTGCGAAGAGAGCAGTGTATAGATAGATTTAAGCAATATTTTTGGACTCTCGACTTTTTACACTCGACCCTCGACAAAAACCTACACTCAAAGTTAATGAGCCAGTGCTGTTATACTGCCGTTCTGTCTAGACGGGCTAGTTATATAGCAGTAAAACTATGCTCCAACAGTAACAGAGATAATGTGCTGAGTTTCAGAAACGAGCAGTGATTTTATATTATATTAAACCCGTGTTCAAAGACCTTTCCATTCTAAACAGACAAAATCACTATAGCAAATTATGTCTACCGTATTCCGTAACTAGTAGAATTAATGCCTTTACACTGGCTAGCAGTCTAGACCAGTTAAGATACTGCCGTACTCTCTAGCAGTCTAGATCGGCCAGTTAAAATAATTAGCGGTAAAAATGCTCCATCGAGCAATAAAAACACTGTATCGTATTGAGTCAGTATTATTAAACTGCCATTCTCAACAGACAAAATGAATAGCAAAATGTCTATCGTAAACCGTAACTAGTAGAATTAATGCCTTTACACTGGCTAGCAGTCTAGACCAGTTAAGATACTGCCGTACTCTCTTGCAGTCTAGGCCGGCCAGTTAAAATAATTAACAGTAAATGCTCCATTGAGCAATAAAAACATACTGTATTGCATTATATTATTAAACTGCCATTCTCAACAGACCAAATCAATAACAAATTGTCTGTCACACCAGAAACTTATATTGCCTTTACACTGGCAGTAGCAGACATGCTTTACGATTCTTTTCTGTACTGGGAAATATCGGTACCAACATAACGAGCAGCTAGAATTCACCAGCCCAACTTGCGGCCACGGAATCAATGCCTAGCATATCTGTATTTAAGTACTTTGAATAAAATCTAGGAACTTTACCGTTTTCAAAACTAGCAAAAAAAGGCAGTCGATTGGGAGCAAGGTCCCGGCCAGTAAGACGTAGCTGCACAAAAATAAGAGTCTTTCACTCTCCAGTATTCATAAACAACAACGTAATCCGCATTCTTATTGACAGTACGAGGTATCCATTCTGGCTCGATGTCAACGTTATTTACTTTGGCACAATAGCATTTATAGAATAAACAAGTTTGAACTGCTTAATTGTCCATGAACCACTTGACAATAGTATCGGATAGTAAGTGTACAAAATTATACAGAGCAAAATTAACATATTCTTTATTTCCCTCCAAGTGGAGCTTTGTTTCATTTCTAGCGAGTCCCAATTCTTATGCATTACCATCGATATAAAGGCAGCACAACTGACATCACTGACACGTACGTGCGTCTGTATGAACGATTCTAGTTGGTAGACGGACAGTATTAACAAGTGATTTCGACTAATATGGTTCGTCGGTGTGTTACGCTTCTACAAGTGAATTCTCATAAAAAGCGTCCAGGATTACAAAGGAATCCCACCTTATCTAGCATTGATTACCGTCGTCTAGGTAAACGACTATCTTGATACTCAATATAATATACGCGAATATTGCAGAAACCTATTGGTCTAGCGGGAAAATTTCAGTATGGTGATAACCCGATTTGACGAAAATTGCTGGTCGAATACAAAACATTGGCAAACGACGATACCATCATCTAGGTAAACAACTAATTTTAAACGTTTTACTACGCGAATATTTCACTACCAGTCTCATAAGTTAAGTGAATATGTAAGGACTTGAACTTGGACCAGTTGACAAGCCAAATGGCAAGACCGTAAACTTGTAGTATTTCGTAACAGCGCCGAATGGCCAGGAAAAACCGAACACTTTTTGATCTAGCGAGAAAATCTCAATATGGTGATAACCTAGGTTTAATATCAGACGAATAAAGCCAATTTGACGAAAGATCTAACAGACGATCAAGCATAGGCTTGGCATCTACAAATAACAGGCATTCGGATATCTAAGGTTCTAATAAAAGCCTATTTTTACCGTTTGACTGAATCGAAACATACAATGGATTTAATTACCACCGTAGGGGCGAAGCTGCATTCCACTACTGATTCAACAGCTAACAGAGCAATAGTAGGCTTCTGTACGAATTCACTGTTTTGAATTGCTAACTTATTGTTACTAAACCGCGCCATGGTGGGAGTAGTACAAAACGGAAAGTTGTATTGCTCAAGAACAGTTTGCTGAATGAATTGAGCTCCTATAAAGTGCTCCCGAAACCCAAACATGTGAACTACAGTAGTCTTCCTTAGACCTTTTTCAAATATCACAATTTTCGCTGTATTACGCGTAGTTACGTTCAAGCGTGATTATTGTCAAAGAATTGGAAATTTCAGACGACAGATTATACTTAGCTTTTCCTAGCCTGTGCACAGTATCTTCGTACTTCTTGTCCACCACACTTTCAATTGGTTGTGGTCGTACTTGTCGAGGTACGGCTATTGGTTATTTGAACATGCTGCAAAATTCGCCAAGTGTCAAAGCTTCCCGCAGCTGAACACTTACTTGTCCTTTGCCTGAAGACTCGTGGTGTAGCGAAAGGGTTGATACCGCGGTGAGAGACATCCTGTCCTGTTTATTCCCTCGGATCCTCGCACGTGGCTCTCTTTTCTGCGACACGACGTAGCTTCTTTCCAGCACTATAAATCTTCGGCCAGGTCATCAGACTCTGTATTCTTCAGGAACTGTCCAGCCAGCAAAGCTTCCAAATTCGAAGAACCATGCAGTTGCTCTTTGAGGCGGTTTCGCTTACCAGTTCTGGGTCCGACATCATAAATTTAGGTATCAAGGTAGAGAAACGCCTTCGAATGATTCTTACATATTAATCACTCCTCTTTATACACCCTCAGCGCTATCCCAACGGGATTATGTAACTTGTTTATATAACAGGACAACATTCTGCATTAATTCCTACCCACTTGTGTACATTCCGTAACGCTAATAAATATATATAGTTTGAGAGTTGTTAGTAAAGAAAAGAGTCATTTTAGACAAAATCCTAAGTATTTATTCAAATTATTGCAAAGTCGAATTAATTAGATAACGTCACCCCGGGAAATCGACCCAGGCTTTCACTTACGCGGTCATGGGTCAGGAAAGGTCAGTTTTTTACCATTTCTAACAAACGTAGAACAGAGTATTATCTGTAAACCAAAAATGTCGTCGCAGAAGTACTCAAAACCTTTTACAGGTTCATACGTAGAAAAATGTCGAGAAGGGTTATGGCGCGATGAAGAAGTGTTCAATTCAATTTTAGAACGCGCACGAAGGACTTGTTGGCCATTTGACCCACCAGATTTGGCAAAAGTATCTTCAACTTCTTGTAGTTGATAGAGCTATTAGTAGAAGTACAGCAATAGCTTCAGGGGTGTCGGAAAACGAAGAGCGAAGACCCAAGCGGAAAAACGAGGCCCCGAAAAAACGAAGACCGAAGAAAAACTAAAGTCTGTTGTGAATTTCTCCTTGTCAAAAATCGTATGTTTAAGCCAAAATATCCTGCTCGAAATTTAGTACGGATATCCTAGAGGTTTCAGAGAGTTTTTATTTGGTGAAATCCATTTTCTAGCCCAAATGTTTGACCTTCACCGTGGCGAACGCAATTCAATATGGCGGCCCTTCTTGTCTAACCAGTGCTGTATGTATAGACTATGCCAACTTTAGCAGCCTTAATTAAGTTGCCTTAGAAGCAGATTATTTACGACTAGGATGTCAAGTGATTCAGGATAGCTACGTGTCGGGACCAGAAACTGCGAAGTTGTATTTTATTTTGATGCAAATGTACTGAAGAGTTTTGTTATTACGCCAGTGTTTGGCAAGCGAAAGTCATGAATCGACGAGTAACATTTTCAAACTTTTGATGTGGAAACACTGACTTGTATGGCCAAATATTGTACTACACTTAGATAATATTTACCCAAGAGACTGTCAATAGCTTTTATTGCACTTTATAGTATAGATACGATAGTACGTACGCGCGCTTTGATTGGCTTATAGACTCCAAAATCTATGGTCTATTGTGCCGGTAAACACATAGAAATCGGCACAACTGCTTACGTTGTGCCATAGTTATATCATAAAAGCAATAGACCACAAATTTTAATGTGTTTACTGCCGAAATAAGGCACTTTGGCCAGGATGTTGGGAGAACACTTGAAATGCTTGAAAATCACGCGCCTTCGGCTTGTGATTTTCAATCATTTCTTGAGTTCTCCCAACATCCCGCGTGCTTTATTTAGCCAGTAAACACATTGAAATATGTGGTCTATTGCCCCGGGGGGGGGGGACTCCCTTATGTGAGGGGTACATGGATGCTCGTCGTACCTTTTAGGGGTCAAAATCAGGAGTTTGGTACCACTTAGGGTATCCACCATCAAACACGGAAATTTCTATGTAAAGCGGTACCTTTTAGGGGTCGGGTGTCAATTGAACAAAAAAGTTGTTATCAATTTACATTTTTATTATCTTTTAGGGTTCAAAATAAGCTTGAACCACGCCCATTTTAGTACCTCTTAGGGGTCAAATCGAAAATGTCCGACGAGCATCCCTACCCCTTTTATATCGAAGTCCCCCCCCCCCCGGGTCTATTGCTTAAATATAACATGGTTTGTGTGTTTTATTGTTTTCAACTGGCGGTTTCCTTTCATCGCGCGTGTAAATCTATATTATAAAACAGATAAAGAAGCCTTAAATCAATGTGTTATACTATCATAAAACACTCTGGTCATTTGAGAACACTCGAGAAATGTTGAAATAACGCGCCTTCGGCTTGTGCTTTAGCATTTCTCTCATGTTCTCAAATGCCCATCCTGTTTTATGTTTATTATTTTTATTTTTACTCTTTGCCTTTTTGTTGTCGGACGTTTCAAACATGAGCCTCTGGCTCGGATGTAAGGGTAACCTATCCCACGTTTCGACATTAATAAATGGTATTGCATTGTATGGCCACAGGCAGCCCAAGCTCAAAGTTTGAAATTATTTGACAGTTGAAGTACGAAGGTTAAAACATCCAGAATATCTGGTATTTTATCGCACTAAATGGCAATTGAATAACACAATAAACTTGCTTTGATGAAGATTATGTTGTTGTGTCTTGAATTTGGGGGCCGAATTAACGAGTTTCTAGGAAACCTGGATTCACTCTACCTAAAGAGAGAAATGGCCGGCATTGAAGCGGATCGCGATGGCGTGTCACATACCTGTCATCTCCACGGCAAAAATGACCCTTAAATCCACTCAATCGACGTGATACTTCTGGATCCCATAGACAGATCTCCTTGCTACGTATCCTCCAAGTTTCATGACCAAACATTTAACGACTACCGAGAAATGATTTTTGTCACCTCGCATTTCGCCGTCCTAAACACCTCTTCATAGTTTGAAGAGACACCGGAAGTCCAACTGAAATGATGCCTCGTTTTGGAGTTGAAAATCACCGCCGCACCACCGCCGCATCACATCGCACAAGCGCGCGTAGAAACAGTAGTATTAATTATTGGGAGCTCCGCTCATAGGCTTACCTATATATATATTATTAGATATTATCATCGCACAAGCGCGCGTAGAGACAGTAGTATTAATTATTGGGAGCTCCGCTCATAGGCTTATCTATATATATATTATTAGATATTATCATCGCACAAGCGCGCGTAGAAACAGTAGTATTAATTATTGGGAGCTCCGCTCATAGGCTTATCTATATATATATTATTCGATATTATCATCGCACAAGCGCGCGTAGAAACAGTAGTATTAATTATTGGGAGCTCCGCTCATAGGCTTATCTATATATATATTATTAGATATTATCATCGCACAAGCGCGCGTAGAAACAGTAGTATTAATTATTGGGAGCTCCGCTCATAGGCTTACCTATATATATATTATTAGATATTATCATCGCACAAGCGCGCGTAGAAACGGTAGTATTAATTATTGGGAGCTACGCTCATAGGCTTATCTATATATATATTATTAGATATTATCATAACACAAGCGCGCGTAGAGACAGTAGTATTAATTATTGGGAGCTCCGCTCATAGGCTTATCTATATATATATTATTAGATATTATCATCGCACAAGCGCGCGTAGAAACAGTAGTATTAATTATTGGGAGCTCCGCTCATAGGCTTATCTATATATATATTATTAGATATTATCATAACACAAGCGCGCGTAGAAACAGTAGTATTAATTATTGGGAGCTCCGCTCATAGGCTTATCTATATATATATTATTAGATATTATCATCGCACAAGCGCGCGTAGAAACAGTAGTATTAATTATTGGGAGCTCCGCTCATAGGCTTATCTATATATATATATATTATTAGATATTATCATCGCACAAGCGCGCGTAGAGACAGTAGTATTAATTATTGGGAGCTCCGCTCATAGGCTTATCTATATATATATATATTATTCGATATAATCATCGCACAAGCGCGCGTAGAAACAGTAGTATTAATTATTGGGAGCTCCGCTCATAGGCTTACCTATATATATATTATTAGATATTATCATCGCACAAGCGCGCGTAGAAACAGTAGTATTAATTATTGGGAGCTCCGCTCATAGGCTTACCTATATATATATTATTAGATATTATCATCGCACAAGCGCGCGTAGAAACAGTAGTATTAATTATTGGGAGCTCCGCTCATAGGCTTATCTATATATATATATATTATTCGATATTATCATCGCACAAGCGCGCGTAGAAACAGTAGTATTAATTATTGGGAGCTCCGCTCATAGGCTTACCTATATATATATTATTAGATATTATCATCGCACAAGCGCGCGTAGAGACAGTAGTATTAATTATTGGGAGCTCCGCTCATAGGCTTATCTATATATATATTATTAGATATTATCATCGCACAAGCGCGCGTAGAAACAGTAGTATTAATTATTGGGAGCTCCGCTCATAGGCTTATCTATATATATATTATTAGATATTATCATAACACAAGCGCGCGTAGAAACAGTAGTATTAATTATTGGGAGCTCCGCTCATAGGCTTATCTATATATATATTATTAGATATTATCATCGCACAAGCGCGCGTAGAAACAGTAGTATTAATTATTGGGAGCTCCGCTCATAGGCTTATCTATATATATATATATTATTAGATATTATCATCGCACAAGCGCGCGTAGAGACAGTAGTATTAATTATTGGGAGCTCCGCTCATAGGCTTATCTATATATATATATATTATTCGATATAATCATCGCACAAGCGCGCGTAGAAACAGTAGTATTAATTATTGGGAGCTCCGCTCATAGGCTTACCTATATATATATTATTAGATATTATCATCGCACAAGCGCGCGTAGAAACAGTAGTATTAATTATTGGGAGCTCCGCTCATAGGCTTACCTATATATATATTATTAGATATTATCATCGCACAAGCGCGCGTAGAAACAGTAGTATTAATTATTGGGAGCTCCGCTCATAGGCTTATCTATATATATATATATTATTCGATATTATCATCGCACAAGCGCGCGTAGAAACAGTAGTATTAATTATTGGGAGCTCCGCTCATAGGCTTACCTATATATATATTATTAGATATTATCATCGCACAAGCGCGCGTAGAGACAGTAGTATTAATTATTGGGAGCTCCGCTCATAGGCTTATCTATATATATATATATTATTCGATATTATCATCGCACAAGCGCGCGTAGAGACAGTAGTATTAATTATTGGGAGCTCCGCTCATAGGCTTATCTATATATATATATATTATTAGATATTATCATCGCACAAGCGCGCGTAGAGACAGTAGTATTAATTATTGGGAGCTCCGCTCATAGGCTTACCTATATATATATTATTAGATATTATCATAGCACAAGCGCGCGTAGAAACAGTAGTATTAATTATTGGGAGCTCCGCTCATAGGCTTACCTATATATATATTATTAGATATTATCATCGCACAAGCGCGCGTAGAAACAGTAGTATTAATTATTGGGAGCTCCGCTCATAGGCTTATCTATATATATATTATTAGATATTATCGTCGCACAAGCGCGCGTAGAAACAGTAGTATTAATTATTGGGAGCTCCGCTCATAGGCTTACCTATATATATATTATTAGATATTATCATCGCACAAGCGCGCGTAGAAACAGTAGTATTAATTATTGGGAGCTCCGCTCATAGGCTTACCTATATATATATTATTAGATATTATCATCGCACAAGCGCGCGTAGAAACAGTAGTATTAATTATTGGGAGCTCCGCTCATAGGCTTATCTATATATATATTATTAGATATTATCATCGCACAAGCGCGCGTAGAAACAGTAGTATTAATTATTGGGAGCTCCGCTCATAGGCTTACCTATATATATATTATTAGATATTATCATCGCACAAGCGCGCGTAGAAACAGTAGTATTAATTATTGGGAGCTCCGCTCATAGGCTTACCTATATATATATTATTAGATATTATCATCGCACAAGCGCGCGTAGAAACAGTAGTATTAATTATTGGGAGCTCCGCTCATAGGCTTACCTATATATATATTATTAGATATTATCATCGCACAAGCGCGCGTAGAAACAGTAGTATTAATTATTGGGAGCTCCGCTCATAGGCTTACCTATATATATATTATTACATATTATCATCGCACAAGCGCGCGTAGAAACAGTAGTATTAATTATTGGGAGCTCCGCTCATAGGCTTATCTATATATATATTATTAGATATTATCATCGCACAAGCGCGCGTAGAAACAGTAGTATTAATTATTGGGAGCTCCGCTCATAGGCTTACCTATATATATATTATTAGATATTATCATCGCACAAGCGCGCGTAGAGACAGCAGTATTAATTATTGGGAGCTCCGCTCATAGGCTTACCTATATATATATTATTAGATATTATCATCGCACAAGCGCGCATAGAGACAGTAGTATTAATTATTGGGAGCTCCGCTCATAGGCTTATCTATGTAAGGGTTAGAGACTGCTTGTGAGTTCTTTATCGACAAATACAGGCACGCGCTGACTGTACGATGAACGAAAAATAATGAATACTGCATGAGGCCGAAGGCCGAATGCAGTATGAAGAAATTTTGAGTTCATCGTACAGTCAGCAAGTGACTGTATTTTGCCGATAAAGCACAAACATAAAGTCTCTAACCCTTTTAATATTCAAACTGAGTGCACTGTCAGCCGTGAATTTCAATTTAAATCAGTTGTCAATAACAATTTCATAAAGAAGTCAAATATTTCGCATGAATTAAATAATTTTACGGTAAATATCTCCACAAAGAAAAGTCATTTCAATAGACAATGAATAAAAACGAAGTAGATAACTTTGCAAAGAATAATTTACTTTGGCGTTCGATCAGTTTAGTTGACGCCTTGCGAGTACATGTTTGTACATTTAACTCGAAAACGTTACACTTGGAGCCATGTATTAAAATATCGAGTATTTAGCCGGCTTAACTCCTATATAGTCTACTTTCTTTAATAGTTTCTTTCATTCGAAAATAACTAACCTGCAGATTCCAGTGAATTGAAATCTTGAAACCGGCCTCCATGTGCTCGGCTCTGATGCAAACATTTTCCAAATAAAAATATCCTAGGTTTTTGAACCTTCCGCTGAATTGTCGCTTCATTGTCTCCTCTTATTGACAGAGTAAGGTCTCGCCGGAAATAAAATCCATTTCTTCAGTTTGGACTGCTAGTGTTGAAGAAACTTTTGTTTACTCAGACACATGTTGACTAGTTAGTTGTTGTACTTCCAGCGCTTGCAAATCAGCCATTTCTAACGAACGATTATGCAAATGTTTGCCTGAAAACATAATGCGAGGCGAATAGTATGATTGTACATTTAACTCGAAAACGTTTCTCTTGGAGCCATGTATTCAAATATCAATTATTTAGCCGGCTTAACTCCTAGATAGTCTGCTTTCTTTAATAGTTTCTTTCATTCGAAAATAACTAACCTGCAGATTCCAGTGGGGCAGTGAATTGACTCGAAACCGGCCTCCGGCCATGTGCTCGGCTCTGATGCAAACATTTTCCAAATCAAATATCCTGGGTTTACGAACCATCCACTGAATTCTCGCTTAATTTTCTCCTCTTATTGACAGAGTAAGGTCTCGGAAATACAATCCATTTCTTAAGTAAGACTACTAGAGTGTTGTAGAAACCTTTGTTCACTCGGACACATGTTGACTTGTAAAGTTGTACTTCCAGCACTCGCAAATCAGCCATTTCCAACGAGAGATTATGCAAATGTTCGCCTCAAAATATATATCTTCTGTCACACAGGCAACAGAGTTCAATCCTGCCGCTACCTTTCTAGTAATTGTCTGCATTTTCACTGTTTAATATGCGATGAGGTTTTCCAAGCCGTCCAAACACGTAACTAAGCGAAGGACTATAGGTCTCCCTTTCCCTATAGGTAAGAGAGGGTCTGGGTCGAGTGCTGTGGTCACCAATAATGCACGCTCATTAGCCAATCACATGCTTGGATTTTGTACAATGCACGAAATTTGAACATTAAATATATATATATTATTCGATATTATCATCGCACAAGCGCGCGTAGAGACAGTAGTATTAATTATTGGGAGCTCCGCTCATAGGCTTATCTATATATATATTATTAGATATTATCATCGCACAAGCGCGCGTAGAGACAGTAGTATTAAGTATTGGGAGCTCCGCTCATAGGCTTACCTATATATATATTATTCGATATTATCATAGCACAAGCGCGCGTAGAAACAGTAGTATTAATTATTGGGAGCTCCGCTCATAGGCTTACCTATATATATATTATTAGATATTATCATCGCACAAGCGCGCGTAGAAACAGTAGTATTAATTATTGGGAGCTCCGCTCATAGGCTTACCTATATATATATTATTACATATTATCATCGCACAAGCGCGCGTAGAAACAGTAGTATTAATTATTGGGAGCTCCGCTCATAGGCTTACCTATATATATATTATTAGATATTATCATCGCACAAGCGCGCGTAGAAACAGTAGTATTAATTATTGGGAGCTCCGCTCATAGGCTTACCTATATATATATTATTAGATATTATCATCGCACAAGCGCGCGTAGAAACAGTAGTATTAATTATTGGGAGCTCCGCTCATAGGCTTATCTATATATATATTATTAGATATTATCATCGCACAAGCGCGCGTAGAAACAGTAGTATTAATTATTGGGAGCTCCGCTCATAGGCTTACCTATATATATATTATTAGATATTATCATCGCACAAGCGCGCGTAGAGACAGTAGTATTAATTATTGGGAGCTCCGCTCATAGGCTTACCTATATATATATTATTAGATATTATCATCGCACAAGCGCGCATAGAGACAGTAGTATTAATTATTGGGAGCTCCGCTCATAGGCTTATCTATGTAAGGGTTAGAGACTGCTTGTGAGTTCTTTATCGACAAATACAGGCACGCGCTGACTGTACGATGAACGAAAAATAATGAATACTGCATGAGGCCGAAGGCCGAATGCAGTATGAAGAAATTTTGAGTTCATCGTACAGTCAGCAAGTGACTGTATTTTGCCGATAAAGCACAAACATAAAGTCTCTAACCCTTTTAATATTCAAACTGAGTGCACTGTCAGCCGTGAATTTCAATTTAAATCAGTTGTCAATAACAATTTCATAAAGAAGTCAAATATTTCGCATGAATTAAATAATTTTACGGTAAATATCTCCACAAAGAAAAGTCATTTCAATAGACAATGAATAAAAACGAAGTAGATAACTTTGCAAAGAATAATTTACTTTGGCGTTCGATCAGTTTAGTTGACGCCTTGCGAGTACATGTTTGTACATTTAACTCGAAAACGTTACACTTGGAGCCATGTATTAAAATATCGAGTATTTAGCCGGCTTAACTCCTATATAGTCTACTTTCTTTAATAGTTTCTTTCATTCGAAAATAACTAACCTGCAGATTCCAGTGAATTGAAATCTTGAAACCGGCCTCCATGTGCTCGGCTCTGATGCAAACATTTTCCAAATAAAAATATCCTAGGTTTTTGAACCTTCCGCTGAATTGTCGCTTCATTGTCTCCTCTTATTGACAGAGTAAGGTCTCGCCGGAAATAAAATCCATTTCTTCAGTTTGGACTGCTAGTGTTGAAGAAACTTTTGTTTACTCAGACACATGTTGACTAGTTAGTTGTTGTACTTCCAGCGCTTGCAAATCAGCCATTTCTAACGAACGATTATGCAAATGTTTGCCTGAAAACATAATGCGAGGCGAATAGTATGATTGTACATTTAACTCGAAAACGTTTCTCTTGGAGCCATGTATTCAAATATCAATTATTTAGCCGGCTTAACTCCTAGATAGTCTGCTTTCTTTAATAGTTTCTTTCATTCGAAAATAACTAACCTGCAGATTCCAGTGGGGCAGTGAATTGACTCGAAACCGGCCTCCGGCCATGTGCTCGGCTCTGATGCAAACATTTTCCAAATCAAATATCCTGGGTTTACGAACCATCCACTGAATTCTCGCTTAATTTTCTCCTCTTATTGACAGAGTAAGGTCTCGGAAATACAATCCATTTCTTAAGTAAGACTACTAGAGTGTTGTAGAAACCTTTGTTCACTCGGACACATGTTGACTTGTAAAGTTGTACTTCCAGCACTCGCAAATCAGCCATTTCCAACGAGAGATTATGCAAATGTTCGCCTCAAAATATATATCTTCTGTCACACAGGCAACAGAGTTCAATCCTGCCGCTACCTTTCTAGTAATTGTCTGCATTTTCACTGTTTAATATGCGATGAGGTTTTCCAAGCCGTCCAAACACGTAACTAAGCGAAGGACTATAGGTCTCCCTTTCCCTATAGGTAAGAGAGGGTCTGGGTCGAGTGCTGTGGTCACCAATAATGCACGCTCATTAGCCAATCACATGCTTGGATTTTGTACAATGCACGAAATTTGAACATTAAATATATATATATTATTCGATATTATCATCGCACAAGCGCGCGTAGAGACAGTAGTATTAATTATTGGGAGCTCCGCTCATAGGCTTATCTATATATATATTATTAGATATTATCATCGCACAAGCGCGCGTAGAGACAGTAGTATTAATTATTGGGAGCTCCGCTCATAGGCTTACCTATATATATATTATTCGATATTATCATAGCACAAGCGCGCGTAGAAACAGTAGTATTAATTATTGGGAGCTCCGCTCATAGGCTTACCTATATATATATTATTAGATATTATCATCGCACAAGCGCGCGTAGAAACAGTAGTATTAATTATTGGGAGCTCCGCTCATAGGCTTACCTATATATATATTATTAGATATTATCATCGCACAAGCGCGCGTAGAAACAGTAGTATTAATTATTGGGAGCTCCGCTCATAGGCTTACCTATATATATATTATTAGATATTATCATCGCACAAGCGCGCGTAGAAACAGTAGTATTAATTATTGGGAGCTCCGCTCATAGGCTTATCTATATATATATATTATTAGATATTATCATCGCACAAGCGCGCGTAGAAACAGTAGTATTAATTATTGGGAGCTCCGCTCATAGGCTTATCTATATATATATTATTAGATATTATCATCGCACAAGCGCGCGTAGAAACAGTAGTATTAATTATTGGGAGCTCCGCTCATAGGCTTACCTATATATATATTATTAGATATTATCATCGCACAAGCGCGCGTAGAGACAGTAGTATTAATTATTGGGAGCTCCGCTCATAGGCTTACCTATATATATATTATTAGATATTATCATCGCACAAGCGCGCATAGAGACAGTAGTATTAATTATTGGGAGCTCCGCTCATAGGCTTATCTATGTAAGGGTTAGAGACTGCTTGTGAGTTCTTTATCGACAAATACAGGCACGCGCTGACTGTACGATGAACGAAAAATAATGAATACTGCATGAGGCCGAAGGCCGAATGCAGTATGAAGAAATTTTGAGTTCATCGTACAGTCAGCAAGTGACTGTATTTTGCCGATAAAGCACAAACATAAAGTCTCTAACCCTTTTAATATTCAAACTGAGTGCACTGTCAGCCGTGAATTTCAATTTAAATCAGTTGTCAATAACAATTTCATAAAGAAGTCAAATATTTCGCATGAATTAAATAATTTTACGGTAAATATCTCCACAAAGAAAAGTCATTTCAATAGACAATGAATAAAAACGAAGTAGATAACTTTGCAAAGAATAATTTACTTTGGCGTTCGATCAGTTTAGTTGACGCCTTGCGAGTACATGTTTGTACATTTAACTCGAAAACGTTACACTTGGAGCCATGTATTAAAATATCGAGTATTTAGCCGGCTTAACTCCTATATAGTCTACTTTCTTTAATAGTTTCTTTCATTCGAAAATAACTAACCTGCAGATTCCAGTGAATTGAAATCTTGAAACCGGCCTCCATGTGCTCGGCTCTGATGCAAACATTTTCCAAATAAAAATATCCTAGGTTTTTGAACCTTCCGCTGAATTGTCGCTTCATTGTCTCCTCTTATTGACAGAGTAAGGTCTCGCCGGAAATAAAATCCATTTCTTCAGTTTGGACTGCTAGTGTTGAAGAAACTTTTGTTTACTCAGACACATGTTGACTAGTTAGTTGTTGTACTTCCAGCGCTTGCAAATCAGCCATTTCTAACGAACGATTATGCAAATGTTTGCCTGAAAACATAATGCGAGGCGAATTGTATGATTGTACATTTAACTCGAAAACGTTTCTCTTGGAGCCATGTATTCAAATATCAATTATTTAGCCGGCTTAACTCCTAGATAGTCTGCTTTCTTTAATAGTTTCTTTCATTCGAAAATAACTAACCTGCAGATTCCAGTGGGGCAGTGAATTGACTCGAAACCGGCCTCCGGCCATGTGCTCGGCTCTGATGCAAACATTTTCCAAATCAAATATCCTGGGTTTACGAACCATCCACTGAATTCTCGCTTAATTTTCTCCTCTTATTGACAGAGTAAGGTCTCGGAAATACAATCCATTTCTTAAGTAAGACTACTAGAGTGTTGTAGAAACCTTTGTTCACTCGGACACATGTTGACTTGTAAAGTTGTACTTCCAGCACTCGCAAATCAGCCATTTCCAACGAGAGATTATGCAAATGTTCGCCTCAAAATATATATCTTCTGTCACACAGGCAACAGAGTTCAATCCTGCCGCTACCTTTCTAGTAATTGTCTGCATTTTCACTGTTTAATATGCGATGAGGTTTTCCAAGCCGTCCAAACACGTAACTAAGCGAAGGACTATAGGTCTCCCTTTCCCTATAGGTAAGAGAGGGTCTGGGTCGAGTGCTGTGGTCACCAATAATGCACGCTCATTAGCCAATCACATGCTTGGATTTTGTACAATGCACGAAATTTGAACATTAAATATATATATATTATTCGATATTATCATCGCACAAGCGCGCGTAGAGACAGTAGTATTAATTATTGGGAGCTCCGCTCATAGGCTTATCTATATATATATTATTAGATATTATCATCGCACAAGCGCGCGTAGAAACAGTAGTATTAATTATTGGGAGCTCCGCTCATAGGCTTACCTATATATATATTATTAGATATTATCATCGCACAAGCGCGCGTAGAGACAGTAGTATTAATTATTGGGAGCTCCGCTCATAGGCTTATCTATATATATATATATTATTAGATATTATCATCGCACAAGCGCGCGTAGAAACAGTAGTATTACTTATTGGGAGCTCCGCTCATAGGCTTACCTATATATATATTATTCGATATTATCATCGCAAAAGCGCGCGTAGAAACAGTAGTATTAATTATTGGGAGCTCCGCTCATAGGCTTATCTATATATATATTTTTAGATATTATCATCGCACAAGCGCGCGTAGAAACAGTAGTATTAATTATTGGGAGCTCCGCTCATAGGCTTATCTATATATATATATTATTAGATATTATCATCGCACAAGCGCGCGTAGAAACAGTAGTATTACTTATTGGGAGCTCCGCTCATAGGCTTACCTATATATATATTATTCGATATTATCATCGCAAAAGCGCGCGTAGAAACAGTAGTATTAATTATTGGGAGCTCCGCTCATAGGCTTATCTATATATATATTATTAGATATTATCATCGCACAAGCGCGCGTAGAAACAGTGGTATTAATTATTGGGAGCTCCGCTCATAGGCTTATCTATATATATATTATTAGATATTTTCATCGCACAAGCGCGCGTAGAAACAGTAGTATTAATTATTGGGAGCTCCGCTCATAGGATTACCTATATATATATTATTAGATATTATCATCGCACAAGCGCGCGTAGAAACAGTAGTATTAATTATTGGGAGTTCCGCTCATAGGCTTATCTATATATATATTATTAGATATTATCATCGCACAAGCGCGCGTAGAGACAGTAGTATTAATTATTGGTAGCTCCGCTCATAGGCTTATCTATATATATATTATTAGATATTATCATCGCACAAGCGCGCGTAGAGACAGTAGTATTAATTATTGGGAGCTCCGCTCATAGGCTTACCTATATATATATTATTAGATATTATCATCGCACAAGCGCGCGTAGAGACAGTAGTATTAATTATTGGGAGCTCCGCTCATAGGCTTATCTATATATATATATATATTATTAGATATTATCATCGCACAAGCGCGCGTAGAAACAGTAGTATTAATTATTGGGAGCTCCGCTCATAGGCTTACCTATATATATATTATTAGATATTATCATCGAACAAGCGCGCGTAGAGACAGTAGTATTAATTATTGGGAGCTCCGCTCATAGGCTGACCTATATATATATTATTTGATATTATCATCGCACAAGCGCGCGTAGAAACAGTAGTATTAATTATTGGGAGCTCCGCTCATAGGCTTATCTATCTATATATATATTATTAGATATTATCATCGCACAAGCGCGCGTAGAAACAGTAGTATTAATTATTGGGAGCTCCGCTCATAGGCTTATCTATATATATATATATATTATTAGATATTATCATCGCACAAGCGCGCGTAGAGACAGTAGTATTAATTATTGGGAGCTCCGCTCATAGGCTTATCTATATATATATATATTATTAGATATTATCATAGCACAAGCGCGCGTAGAAACAGTAGTATTAATTATTGGGAGCTCCGCTCATAGGCTTACCTATATATATATTATTAGATATTATCATCGCACAAGCGCGCGTAGAAACAGTAGTATTAATTATTGGGAGCTCCGCTCATAGGCTTATCTATATATATATTATTAGATATTATCATCGCACAAGCGCGCGTAGAGACAGTAGTATTAATTATTGGGAGCTCCGCTCATAGGCCTACCTATATATATATTATTAGATATTAACATCGCACAAGCGCGCGTAGAAACAGTAGTATTAATTATTGGGAGCTCCGCTCATAGGCTTACCTATATATATATTATTAGATATTATCATCGGACAAGCGGCGTAGAAACAGTAGTATTAATTATTGGGAGCTCCGCTCATAGGCTTATCTATATATATATTATTAGATATTATCATCGCACAAGCGCGCGTAGAGACAGTAGTATTAATTATTGGGAGCTCCGCTCATAGGCTTACCTATATATATATTATTAGATATTATCATCGCACAAGCGCGCGTAGAAACAGTAGTATTAATTATTGGGAGCTCCGCTCATAGGCTTACCTATATATATATATATTATTCTATATTATCATCGCACAAGCGCGCGTAGAAACAGTAGTATTAATTATTGGGAGCTCCGCTCATAGGCTTACCTATATATATATTATTAGATATTATCATCGCACAAGCGCGCGTAGAAACAGTAGTATTAATTATTGGGAGCTCCGCTCATAGGCTTATCTATATATATATTATTAGATATTATCATCGCACAAGCGCGCGTAGAAACAGTAGTATTAATTATTGGGAGCTCCGCTCATAAGCTTATCTATATATATATTATTCGATATTATCATCGCACAAGCGCGCGTAGAAACAGTAGTATTAATTATTGGGAGCTCCGCTCATAGGCTTATCTATATATATATTATTAGATATTATCATCGCATAAGCGCGCGTAGAAACAGTAGTATTAATTATTGGGAGCTCCGCTCATAGGCTTATCTATATATATATTATTCGATATTATCATCGCACAAGCGCGCGTAGAAACAGTAGTATTAATTATTGGGAGCTCCGCTCATAGGCTTATCTATATATATATTATTAGATATTATCATCGCATAAGCGCGCGTAGAAACAGTAGTATTAATTATTGGGAGCTCCGCTCATAGGCTTATCTATATATATATTATTAGATATTATCATCGCATAAGCGCGCGTAGAAACAGTAGTATTAATTATTGGGAGCTCCGCTCATAGGCTTATCTATATATATATTATTAGATATTATCATCGCACAAGCGCGCGTAGAAACAGTAGTATTAATTATTGGGAGCTCCGCTCATAGGCTTATCTATATATATATTATTCGATATTATCATCGCACAAGCGCGCGTAGAAACAGTAGTATTAATTATTGGGAGCTCCGCTCATAGGCTTATCTATATATATATTATTAGATATTATCATCGCATAAGCGCGCGTAGAAACAGTAGTATTAATTATTGGGAGGTCCGCTCATAGACTTATCTATATATATATTATTAGATATTATCATAGCACAAGCGCGCGTAGAAACGGTAGTATTAATTATTGGGAGCTCAGCTCATAGGCTTACCTATATATATATTATTAGATATTATCATCGCACAAGCGCGCGTAGAAACAGTAGTATTAATTATTGGGAGCTCCGCTCATAGGCTTACCTATATATATATTATTAGATATTATCATAGCACAAGCGCGCGTAGAAACAGTAGTATTAATTATTGGGAGCTCCGCTCATAGGCTTACCTATATATATATTATTAGATATTATCATAGCACAAGCGCGCGTAGAAACAGTAGTATTAATTATTGGGAGCTCCGCTCATAGGCTTACCTATATATATATTATTAGATATTATCATAGCACAAGCGCGCGTAGAAACAGTAGTATTAATTATTGGGAGCTCCGCTCATAGGCTTACCTATATATATATTATTAGATATTATCATAGCACAAGCGCGCGTAGAAACAGTAGTATTAATTATTGGGAGCTCCGCTCATAGGCTTACCTATATATATATTATTAGATATTATCATCGCACAAGCGCGCGTAGAAACAGTAGTATTAATTATTAGGAGCTCCGCTCATAGGCTTACCTATATATATATTATTAGATATTATCATAGCACAAGCGCGCGTAGAAACAGTAGTATTAATTATTGGAAGCTCCGCTCATAGGCTTACCTATATATGTATTATTAGATATTATCATCGCACAAGCGCGTGTAGAAACAGTAGTATTAATTATTGGGAGCTCCGCTCATAGGCTTACCTATATATATATTATTAGATATTATCATCGCACAAGCGCGCGTAGAAACAGTAGTATTAATTATTGGGAGCTCCGCTCATAGGCTTACCTATATATATATTATTCGATATTATCATAGCACAAGCGCGCGTAGAAACAGTAGTATTAATTATTGGGAGCTCCGCTCATAGGCTTACCTATATATATATTATTAGATATTATCATCGCACAAGCGCGCGTAGAAACAGTAGTATTAATTATTGGGAGCTCCGCTCATAGGCTTACCTATATATATATTATTAGATATTATCATCGCACAAGCGCGCGTAGAAACAGTAGTATTAATTATTGGGAGCTCCGCTCATAGGCTTACCTATATATATATTATTCGATATTATCATAGCACAAGCGCGCGTAGAAACAGTAGTATTAATTATTGGGAGCTCCGCTCATAGGCTTACCTATATATATATTATTAGATATTATCATCGCACAAGCGCGCGTAGAAACAGTAGTATTAATTATTGGGAGCTCCGCTCATAGGCTTACCTATATATATATTATTAGATATTATCATCGCACAAGCGCGCGTAGAAACAGTAGTATTAATTATTGGGAGCTCCGCTCATAGGCTTACCTATATATATATTATTAGATATTATCATAGCACAAGCGCGCGTAGAAACAGTAGTATTAATTATTGGGAGCTCCGCTCATAGGCTTACCTATATATATATTATTCGATATTATCATCGCACAAGCGCGCGTAGAAACAGTAGTATTAATTATTGGGAGCTCCGCTCATAGGCTTACCTATATATATATTATTAGATATTATCATCGCACAAGCGCGCGTAGAAACAGTAGTATTAATTATTGGGAGCTCCGCTCATAGGCTTATCTATATATATATTATTCGATATTATCATCGCACAAGCGCGCGTAGAAACAGTAGTATTAATTATTGGGAGCTCCGCTCATAGGCTTACCTATATATATATTATTAGATATTATCATCGCACAAGCGCGCGTAGAAACAGTAGTATTAATTATTGGGAGCTCCGCTCATAGGCTTACCTATATATATATTATTAGATATTATCATCGCACAAGCGCGTAGAAACAGTAGTATTAATTATTGGGAGCTCCGCTCATAGGCTTACCTATATATATATTATTAGATATTATCATCGCACAAGCGCGCGTAGAAACAGTAGTATTAATTATTGGGAGCTCCGCTCATAGGCTTACCTATATATATATTATTAGATATTATCATCGCACAAGCGCGTAGAAACAGTAGTATTAATTATTGGGAGCTCCGCTCATAGGCTTACCTATATATATATTATTAGATATTATCATCGCACAAGCGCGCGTAGAAACAGTAGTATTAATTATTGGGAGCTCCGCTCATAGGCTTACCTATATATATATTATTAGATATTATCATCGCACAAGCGCGTAGAAACAGTAGTATTAATTATTGGGAGCTCCGCTCATAGGCTTACCTATATATATATTATTAGATATTATCATCGCACAAGCGCGAGTAGAAACAGTAGTATTAATTATTGGGAGCTCCGCTCATAGGCTTACCTATATATATATTATTAGATATTATCATCGCACAAGCGCGCGTAGAAACAGTAGTATTAATTATTGGGAGCTCCGCTCATAGGCTTACCTATATATATATTATTAGATATTATCATCGCACAAGCGCGCGTAGAAACAGTAGTATTAATTATTGGGAGCTCCGCTCATAGGCTTACCTATATATATATTATTCGATATTATCATCGCACAAGCGCGCGTAGAAACAGTAGTATTAATTATTGGGAGCTCCGCTCATAGGCTTGCCTATATATATATTATTAGATATTATCATCGCACAAGCGCGCGTAGAGACAGTAGTATTAATTATTGGGAGCTCCGCTCATAGGCTTACCTATATATATATTATTCGATATTATCATCGCACAAGCGCGTGTAGAAACAGTAGTATTAATTATTGGGAGCTCCGCTCATAGGCTTGCCTATATATATATTATTAGATATTATCATCGCACAAGCGCGCGTAGAGACAGTAGTATTAATTATTGGGAGCTCCGCTCATAGGCTTACCTATATATATATTATTAGATATTATCATCGCACAAGCGCGCGTAGAAACAGTTGTATTAATTATTGGGAGCTCCGCTCATAGGCTTACCTATATATATATTATTAGATATTATCGTAGCACAAGCGCGCGTAGAAACAGTAGTATTAATTATTGGGAGCTCCGCTCATAGGCTTACCTATATATATATTATTAGATATTATCATCGCACAAGCGCGCGTAGAAACAGTAGTTTTAATTATTGGGAGCTCCGCTCATAGGCTTACCTATATATATATTATTAGATATTATCATCGCACAAGCGCGCGTAGAAACAGTAGTATTAATTATTGGGAGCTCCGCTCATAGGCTTGCCTATATATATATTATTAGATATTATCATCGCACAAGCGCGCGTAGAAACAGTAGTATTAATTATTGGGAGCTCCGCTCATAGGCTTACCTATATATATATTATTAGATATTATCATAGCACAAGCGCGCGTAGAAACAGTAGTATTAATTATTGGGAGCTCCGCTCATAGGCTTACCTATATATATATTATTAGATATTATCATCGCACAAGCGCGCGTAGAAACAGTAGTATTAATTATTGGGAGCTCCACTTATAGGCTTGCCTATATATATATTATTAGATATTATCATCGCACAAGCGCGCGTAGAAACAGTAGTATTAATTATTGGGAGCTCCACTTATAGGCTTGCCTATATATATATTATTAGATATTATCATCGCACAAGCGCGCGTAGAAACAGTAGTATTAATTATTGGGAGCTCCACTTATAGGCTTACCTATATATATATTATTAGATATTATCATCGCACAAGTGCGCGTAGAAATAGTTTTTCGCGTAACGTCAAAATTCTAAAATGTAAACTATAATATCTATAAAGCTTATCTTTCTTTATTTTTCGCCACCAGTCCCTCCCTCCCGATCACCACAGGAGGACCACCAATGGAAAGACAGGAAGATAACAACTAGGAGATGTCTGCGGAGGTGCTATTAAGGGAGTTAGCCATGTAAACATACAAGGGTTTTACGTCACTATCGGCGTGGACTTAACCCAGGTAAGCGCGGCTGAATGTGCACACATATCACGCTCTTTTTCTCGAAGAGGTAGCCTGTCAAAGCTACTCTTAAATTCGAGATTAAATAAGGTTTATGTATGTATATATCTATGTATCTCCCGCATTGATATACACAGCTTCTCGTTAACATATAAATGCGTTTGCGTTAACTTTGAAGATAGTAAGAAGAGGCTGCGCGGAGCCTGAACTCAGGCGTGCTTTTTTAAAAACTCTAGTAACCATATATACACTGAGCATCTCACTTAACTCGATTATTCTATGTAATAGGTAAACTTATCAAAATTATCAATTACTACACCTAATAATCACCATTATCCTAAACTCAGTCGTTTACTCTTTTTTCTACCTTAATTATCATGCCTACTAAATACCCCTGTTCTATATGTAAATTCTCTGTTCACTCTAATCATAAAGCAATTTTAGTTATGAGGTGAGGAAGGAACTCGAATTGTGTTGCATGATGACAAATGTTTATAAACCTTTCCTAGGCTGACTCTAGAACAATAAGAAGTATTACAGATAGTATTTTATCCTCACTGCATACCTATTGCCACATCACAGTAGGCTAAGTCATGGATGGATGGTATCCGCTTCTGGCCCCTGGCGCTTAATTATTAAGATATAAACCATTAATACCAATGACAACCGGCGCAACAAAATACTCTCCTGGTTCTGTATTATTCCTCCAATACTCAGAGACCTTACTCCCACTAACAGAAACTCCCGCTACATGGCATTAATAATGTAAGGCTAAGCTTTCCTAAAAGTGAGTCGACAGTTCCAGCCGCGAGGCAACACGGACATTTACAATGAACTGGAAAACAAGAGCGTACGTGCACAACCGACCTGCCGGCCTTATCCTTGCTAATCAGGAATTTGATGACGTCGTCTGCCGTGCTGGAGGAGACTGTCTTAGCCGGGACAAGGGAAACCAGAAAACGGATGAACACTTTTGTCGCTGATACGGTTTTTCTTGCGATGCTTACATGAATTCTGCAAAGCGCTCGTTAATGGCGGGAAAATCTAGACCAGGTTGAGGTGGACTCGGTTCGCCAGCTGCAGAAACCTTCCACACGCTTGACAGAAATTGGCGTCTACGTCATTAGGATAGAGGCAACCTAAACAACGGCGGCTCAGGGCCGAAAAATCTAGTAACGGGGACAAAAGAGACTGCAAATTAAACCACAGTTAACATATGCAGCGGAAGGCCCATAGATCCCACTGTAGCGGCATCTGGAACCACTCCCGAGTCAGATGCGACGGGAAAAGCAGCACGAAAGGAGTACCTTTCCGAACCAAAAATAGTTTACCCATTTTGACGGACTGCAATAGTGCCCACCAGAACTTTCTTGGCTGTAAATCCGGGACAACGATTGTGAAGGGACGGTGGAAGTCCTTGTCAATTAATAATATATCGCATGAGGGGGCCCACGAGGATGACAAACATGTTAACACCTGATGAGGTCGGCAGGAGCCATGGTGTGAAGTGTGGCAGCGGCTTTCCGTTTGGATCTCGTCGGCAATTTCTATCCAACGCCATAAGGTCGTGCATATGGGGGCCAAACAACCGCTGTACTCTTACCCAGGCCGTCTCCGACAAAGTACAATCCAAATCTGAGCACCGCCTTGAAAGGTGATCCGCTGGATTCTCACGGCAGGGAACGTAGAAGACATGATGCTAAGTTAAACTCCTGACAGCAACGTAAGATAGCCTTGATCACCTCGTTGGTTTTGGAAATTTTACATCCTGTATCATTCCACGCTGCCTGTAAGGATTTACTGTCGGTATACACATCGACTTGTGAGCTCCGTATTTGGTTCTTGAAGTGCACACAACAGGGCTCTGGCCTCGAGTGGATTTATATCGGCGGACGCATCCTCCCAGTAATCTTGACACTCTGATCTTTTGCCATCCTTGAGTAAAACTCCACCCCAGGCGCGCCTCGAAGCATCGCAATACAGCGTTAACTTGATGTGTTCCTCAGGCCTCCAGGGTAAACAATCCGTTCAATCGTCGAGAAAGCGCCAGTAAGCGATTTCTAAACGGAGAGTCTCGTCCACCTTCACTGCTGCTCAGGAGGAGAGAAATAGCCTTGAACACTTCACAGACGTAAAGCTTGCATCCGGGAACTGCTAAACTGAAAGAGACTGCTTTACCGGCACAACACTGGAGGGTCTTCAAAGTAACCACCTTAGAAGCCAGAATGTCCTCACGGAGAGCTTGAAATTTTAGCTTCTTGTCCTGCGGAACGAGAAACGCCTGTTGGACGGAGTCAGACAGGAATCCAAGAAAACGCACCAAGGTAGAGGGTTGCACCAGGACTTTTCGAGGTTAACCTAGTACCCCGCACCAACCAAGAGATAACATCAGATATAGGCCGCGACCTCTGACCTCTGCGCACTTGGCGCCCAGTTACGCTGGATGGCCGGGCTGAACAACTGGCCAACATGGCGATCATCGATGTATTGTGATACCGGCACCCCGAACGGACGAGCGGCGCTAGAGACTGCGAGTCCTAAATTATGGTATAGGTAGGCGCTTGCTTTCCACCAGAAGGTGAAATATAAGCCCTGCCATTCCAGACCGAAATATGTAGCAGAGGAAGGGTGGAGCTTGACGTGCTGGTAACCGCTTTTCTCGTCAAACGTTGTCTGAAAATGCCCAAGCAAAACGTATCTAGGCAAATCCGACAAATGGTTTTGCTTGAAAGGGAGATCCTTGATCCAAAGATTCAAGAAGCGTTCATCATGGCATTGCCTGGGCTTAGATGGCTTGACCGTAATGGGAAGGACTAGGTGTGGCGGGGAACCGTACCCAACTTGACTCCAAACAGATACGGGACACCTGAAGACACCTGAAGGATAGTATCAGATATGAAATCCGCAAATTTTGAGCATGAAACGGAGTTGTTAAGCAGCATGGGTGAAGGCTCTGCAGAATCAAACTTATGCCCCTGGAAATTTCTCTTAAAGTACTTGAAAAATTGCTTGACGTTAACGCCTTCACGGATTACTTCTAAAATATCAACATTGCGAACACTACTGTTATACAAAAGGCGCTAGCGTGGATAGCTGGGGTCACGCCGACTGCAACGGGGGCCCCCACCGGGGGCACTATTTCCTCGTCCCATGCCGGGGTCATAGTTGTATCTGCAGAAACGCCCAATATGCCCGAGCCTGTGGCAACTGTAGCATCTGGTACCCGGGTTCTGGTATGGTGCAGAGCGACGAGTGGTAAATCCGGTGGGCTCTGGCTTTGCCCTAGAAACGCTCCTCAAGATGGCGCACCCACACATCCCTGCCCAAAAGATATTATCTCTTTCCGTCCGAGCTCATGGCCCGATGCCGCGCCGGCATATCTCTCTGGCCAACACATATTCTCTCTTTCCGTCCGAGCTCACGGCCCGATGCCGCGCCGGCATATCTCTCTGGCCAACACATATTCTCTCTTTCCGTCCAAGCTCACGGCCTCACGTGTCATTGGCCAACACAACTATTTTTATTCCTCTCTAATTCTCTCTATTCCCGTGAGACTGTAAGCGAAAGGGATAAAGCTGAAAAGCGCGAAAATAAAAGGCGATGAAGAGCGAATAAAATACTAACACAGCGAAGGTAAAAACATGCCGAAAGCAAAGAAAGGATACTAGAGAACACAACTATAAGCAAAATCAACAACGCAAATAAAATGACTGAGCACAAACCGACGCGGCGATATGTAGATGTAGAGAAAACCTAGACGCGAAAGATAGATCCGGTACGAGGTAGAACTAGCTAACATGGTCGACCTGAAGTAAAAAAACAAAAGAGAATGAATTGTAGCGATAGAAAGAACTAATAAAGACAAAACCGAAAACCGAGCTAGAAAAGCAAGAGAAACGGGGGAACATGCACATGCCAAAAGTGCTGAGGGCTAATGCCTATGCAGCAGTACGATAAAAGAACTACAAATAGAACTAATAACAAGACGGAAAATGAGGCGAATAAAGGCAGAGCAACGAATAGAAACAGACTAAACGCTAAGTCAAAGGGCAAAATATGGAAAGACGGAGACCAGCGACAAAACAAAGCACAAACCAGCCGAAGAAAATATGGTAAAAACCCTGAATACGAGCTAGAGACTACATGTAACCGAATATCGCGACTACAGCGGGTGAGATACAAACTAAGACTAGCACGAAGTAAAATACGCCATAACGATAAACGAAATACAACACAAAATAATACAATGTCGATAGCTATACCTCACGCTCTACCACTGCAGGCTCTTCTAGCGCCACAACTGCTGGACCCTCCTCTTGTCGCTCTTCCGACGCAGGGGCAACTGGTAGCGGCGGTAATCCTCTACGCTCGGCCATAGTACGAGGGATCAGGGGTGACGCTGATGGCGATTGTAACTAACTGGCGAAAAGTATGAGCTCCTCCTCGGAAATCCCGGCAAACTGACTCCGTTTGAGGCACGCTGCCGTAATATGTACCAGAGACCCGCAAGGCGTCACGGATGCTTATACAAACCTCGAGGTGAAGGACAAGGTGATTAGGACGCATTCTTTTGACGCGCTCATTATGTATGCAGTGAGAATGTATATACAAGTGCATCTCTCTGGACTCAGTCCGTTAGGCCAATAAAAGGCATTGTAAAAACAACCCTTGTGTCATAATCGAAGAGCCAATCAGAATACGTGACAGTTCAGCGTTTACCAGGGTCTTCTCTAGAGTAGCCGCCATCTTGGATCTGACCGAGAAGATCCTGGGAACGAGTTTGATTATCAGCCGATCTTTGGGTCGTCACGCAATACGTTAGCCCCACTAAAGGCTGCTTACACCCGGACATTCCATTCCAACCGCATGGCCAATCAGAATTCAGTTCCCAGATTCTAAGAACCACTCGCGCCAGAACTCTCGTCTGGCAGGAAATCGTTAGTGAAAATATAGAGGCTAAACTTGAAAATATGGATGTAGAAGAAGTTCAAATAGCTTCGCATATATTCTGTTCTTAGTTTTTATCAAGAAATAATAAATATTTTGGATGAACTCATTTATTTTGAGGCTGAAACTAGTGAGCTCGTAAATGCCGACAAAAGCGGGTCGTTGCTAATTAATTTGTACACTGTAATTGGTCTAGACTGGCTATTGCAAACAATGGGGAATGGAATGTCCAAATGTTGTAAATAAAATTTGAAAAGACGGGTAAGAAAAAGCATTTTAAAAGCCAATCAGAACGCATCCTGAAATCAAGGTACGCTGCTGGGGGTCTAGAACAAGCTTTCCATCGCTGGTTCGCAGACGGACTTAACCGGGGTTCAGTTCGGATGCGAGTAGGCTAATCAATCTAAAAAACTCTGATGAACTCTATGACTTTCTATCAACCCTCGATATATCCTTTTCTGTAATAGGTATATCGGAAACATGGTATATATAGATGGCTGCATACTTCAGCGACACTATGTTTAGTTTATTGTGCTACAGTGACGAACTATAATAATTCATTTGCAATTATTATTGATAGACTATACTGGATTACATTATTGTTTCTTTTATTTTCTTTCATAGTAATTTCTATTTCTGGGGGTGGTACTAAAAAAACATTAACTTGTACTGACCAAAAAACTATAAATATGATGGACAAAAGTGTAATATGCAAGGCAAGGATGAAACATACACACACAGATTATGATAATTTCATCGTAAATTTAATACCTAGCTTTTATTTGATAAAACTGATTAATGAAACATCAGCGTTTGTATATTAATTTTGATACGACATTGATTCATAATAAAACATCAGTATTGTATCATATACTGATTAATAAAACATTACTGTCCATATCACTGAACTTGAGCTAATTAAACGTAAACCTCCCCCTCTTGTTTGGCAGCCATCTTGTGGTGAAGTCAATGTATTACAGGCACCAATATTGCTTTTTAGTCGGCCATATTGGATTATAGCTCTGCTTCACACAACCACACGCATACATGCATGCACTCTTTTATTTATTACTGCGAATGCTCGACGAAATTGTCGAACATGCGCAGTAAGAAATAAGAGAAGACTGCGGTCGAGAATGGCTCGCGCGTATGATTTGGGTTGAAATTTCACTCGAACTTTGAACTTCAAAGCAACGTTACAGAAAAGTACGAGTCATTTCATGAACCAGTCCCACATTTAATTGGCTTGATGACTAAACTAATAACATTCTTAACTCTTGCGATTTCCCCCTTAACCCCCGTCTTTTTTGCGTCGAGTATTTTAAACAGAAACCATGGCAACTGGAGCTGCTCCCGCGATTTCTACCGCTGACTGGACATGCGTAGCTCTCTGAATTTCTAAGGAGACCTGAAACAACCATAGGGGCTAATCCACAGATATAATTGGAATTTAGCGTTTAGCATTTTGCAGATCGACCTGTCAGGGTCGGCCAGGGGGTAGTAGAATGCCAATATACCTGAAAAAAACAACTACCCAATATACTCAATATTCCCCCAAAAATCATGCGAAATACCAAAATTTGGAAAAGCATAATATACTTTATACCCAAAATTAATCGTAACTTGGCAAAGCAAAAAGTTAGAACTTACCTTTTAGCACTTCATTAGATAAGAACAGTTATCCATTATTCAAATTTAAATGCTCTTGCAGCAAATGACACTGAAACAAATGTGTTTCTCGGGGTGGCGGCAACAACATGTGATCATCCACTACTCCATGCCCATAAGAATTCAGTTTATATAAGCGTTTTTGTTCTCACAGATTTTGTCCAATTTCTACCGCTTTTGATCCGCTGACAGAATTGTCCGCACACATTACTGAAATTGATGAAACTTAATTTTCACTGTCCATAGTAGTTGCACTGGTTCATGTTGTTAAACACATCGACTGCTATTTCAGCAAAGCACTAATAGAAAAGAAAGTCAGAAGATGATGCCACTTTCCTCATCCTTTTGGGTCTACTAGACTGGTCGTCGGTCACTTCCTCCTGTTCATCTGCTGCGGCTCTAGTTTCTGCAGCGTCTTCCTGAGGGAGAACAGTGTCCTTTGGTGAATGCAAAAGCGCTAGAAGGACGTAATAATCATTTTATTCAATTTCAATTGTATCATCAGCAACTGTCTTAACGTTTGTGACAGCTCCACTTATACCATCTTTCGAGACTATGTGTTCTTTTCCGGTGGTTGTAAAAAGAAGAGGTCGACAAGGTCCTGACTGTACCACTCAATTCGAACATGAGAGCAACATGGTCATCCTCGTGCACACAGCGATCAAACGTCTGCGCGTCCGTATTACGGTCAGTCTGATGGGCGGCCGCGCGAATTTCCCGCGCGAAATTTACCTTAAATCATATTACAGTGAACTTCTACCCCCAAAAGTTAAGAAAAATACGTGAAAGTTAAGCTTTTTATTTTCACAGTCGACGGGAAATTGAACAATCTTCAAACTGTGAGTTTACCAATTTTGTTCGTAATTTACCAAAAAAGTTCTCAAGGTTTGAAAACGGGTATGTGAACAGTGACGGCCGCCGGCTCGCTTTGAATTTGTTTTGGAATATGTTGTTGTTGCAAGACTTTTGACGCATGCGCAGACGTTTGACCGCTGTGTGATCCTCGTGTGGCATGCATGACATGCACGTCGACATGACGTAAAAGGAAACTGCGCCTACATTCCTTTCATAATTATCAGATTAAAGGCTGCAATATAGTAAGATGAATGTGACCCAATAAACCAGTTCTGTCTCGAGACTGTGTGATCGTGTTGTGTTGTGTTGCCGGCTTCGGCCGGGCTGTGCCCTTCAAGGCCAGCTAGAACGATGTCTCGGCTCGTTACACTCGGGTAGGTCTTTCAGTGGGCTGACTATGTAAAATGAACTTGTTGGTAAATCTCTTGGTCTATGGCTTTGTGGATACACCACATATGTTCCTTCATGATAGATAATGTTGCTTGCCGTGCTAGAACTTGCACTCTCCTTGACTTGACCGCTGTTCATATCTTGCACTAAAGTACTAACGTTTACAGCTTCTTCCTTGGGAGGTGCTGTTTGGTAGACATTAAGTGGTAGCGTTACCGGCTTGTCTTTGGTAGAGAAATTTCGTGTGGTGTTCTGACGCACACTTACCATGGAGCGAAGCACACTGTCGAAGCTCCGCCATTTGCTTTTGTGCAAAGCAACCGTTAACAGGCTTTGGCAGCTTCGCCAATTCTGAAAACTGGATAACAACATCTTTCATTGAGGGCTGCAGATAGTATTTAGCTTTCGGATTTGTAAAATAGTTGAAAGTAGTCTTTGTAACACTTTTCAGCAACTCCTTACCCTGCGGAGAAAGAGCCGCGAAGAAAGAGCCGCGAACTGGCGATCAGCAGCAACCCCTTCGTACATCTTGGAAAACGCAGGCAGAAATACAGCATGCATGGTCGGTGTGGGTGTATTTCCCGCTCTCATACTTGAGAAAAATAGGCTACGAACCTTGATGTCGCCACCAGCAGCTGACAGCTGTGCTCCAACGGGTTGGAGTAATACTTGCCGTTTGGGTTTCCTGTGGTAATACTTGCCGTTTGGGTTTCCTGTGGTAATACTTGTCGTGTTTTGACTGCAGGGACAGGAAAATGATTGTATTTTAAAACAAATCCACTGGAATGAAAGCAGTACATTACTATCCACGATCTGCTCAGTTTTGCAGTTTGAAGCTCCCATATGAAAAGTTTCATTAGTTACCAAAGTGTAACTATTTCAGTCCTCAAAATACCTTGTATTGACAAAACAGCAATTTTCGCATTGATGACGGGTGCTGCAACAACTCTCTAATGAGGAAAGGCAATGTATGGCCAATATTTTCAGGGTATTACAACAACAGCAAAGGGCATGGTGAAGAGCACTACAGGAGTACAGCAATAGACCCGTTTCGCACACAGCGGTCAAACGTCTGCGCATGCGTCAAAAGTCTTGCAACAACAACATATTCCAAAACAAATTCAAAGCGAGCCGGCGGCCGTCACTGTTCACACACCCGTTTTCAAACCTTGAGAACTTTTTTTGGTAAATTACGAAATTATTTGGTAAACTCACAGTTTGAAGTTTGTTCAATTTCCCGTCGACTGTGAAAATAAAAATCTTAACTTTAACTTATTTTTCTTAACTTTTTGGGGTAGAAGTTCACTGTAATATGTTTTAAGGTAAATTTTGCGCGGGAAATTCGCGACACCGCCCACCAAACTGACCATAATATGCACGCGCAGACGTTTGACCGCTGTGTGCCCGTTTCGCATTCAAGAATTACCGCTGGATGCGATGACTACAGACGCATTTACTCAACACCAGTCTCATTCTGATGTTAAATATTCACAAATACCATCCAGAAGGTGCAGAAGATCAAACCACAACAATACCTAGAGTTGTGAATAACCCATCTTGCCGCTGGTATTTATGAATATTTAACATCAGAATGAGACTAGTGTTGAGTAAATGCGTCTGTAGTCATTGTATCCAGCGGTAATTCTTGAATGCGAAACTGGACTATTTGCGGCATCGCCACATGGCAATCATACATTTTGTGGCCAGACCAGTACTTAAAATGAAGCAATAAGTAAATATTAACTCCTCAAAGCAAAATTCCTTTGCATAGGAAAAAGGGCAACAACTCTCACTTCCTTACTCCCTTGGCCTTGTCCAACTACTAACTAGCTCAATAGCGCCCACTAAATCACTAAACACCAATGACTAAAGCGTCACAACACAAACGAACAACAAGGACTTACCCACAAGCTCGTATTCTTTTCCGTTCGTCAATAGCAATTCTTGATATATTTCCCAATCGTCTTGGGAATTTATTGTAAAGAGACGTCCATTAGGAAAATCCGGTGGATCCGACATTTTGTGCTTGACTCCAACGTGAAGTCAAGCCTATCGATCCCTAGTTCGCGAGCTTTCTGCTCAAAGCCGCCGTAGCCTTCAACGGTGAAACGGTGCTGGAGATTTGGGAAACCCTCCTCTTTTATCTTTATGTAAGTAGACCCCTTTTCTACTGGACTTGCTTCAGCGAGTCGGAACAAAAAAAACACGAAACTGGCAGAAAATGGACCTCATTTAGAAAATATGTTCGTAAAGGGCAGGCAATTTTTTTTTTAATTCGGATAGAATGATCAGGAATGGTACAAACCTGACAAACCCCTATACTTTATACCGAAATTTCAAAAAATCGTAATACCGCGAATACCCATTTTTCAGCCTAAAAATACTGTATACCCGATTTAAAATGCCCCTTTATACCGTATACCCAAAACCCCTGGCCCACCCTGACCTGTCGTGGTGCGTTGGATCCACACCGCCGAGCAAAACGTTAAAATGCATGAATACAGTTTTAGTAAATTTTCCGAGAGCTTAAATTGTTTCAGTGAATCCACAGTGAATTATGAATTAAGGAAACTTAAACCTATCTTTCAACTGTGAGAAAATGGCTGCCATAGCGTGCAAAGACATGACGGTTGGTCTAGATTCTGTATCACAGGCACTAGGCGCGCTGTGCTGGTCAACAGCGTCCAAAGCGCATGTGCCTAACGCTTTGCCGCGGTGTAAGTTACGTGCGACCATACCGCGGTAAAACGTTATGCTCCGCTGGCCGATAAGAACGCAGGCGCTCGGGATCAAATACAAGGTTCTATTAGTTTCCGGTTGCCGTCGACGTCGGTTTGCAGTTTATAAATCACTACAAAGAATTCTACATACCTACATTTTTGACACTGAATATTGTTCTTAAAGTGCACAGAAGCCCGACTTGTTTCTCGAGGCCTGGTGGAGGTAAATTCCATCAAGCGACACGGCGTTGAAACAGCGACATGAAGGAAATGGAATAACGACGAACGGCTGAAATTGTCTGAAATTGCGAGAGCGACAGAGAGAAATAAGAAAACAAGATACGAAATCCCGACAGCGACATCCGACATGCCCACCTTCCGAGACTGCGACACAACTAGTTTTAAAACTCAGACAGGGCGCATGCGTACATCAATAGTGTTTCGTTACATCGAAGTGAGGCGTTCGGGTCAATGCCACTGAAACTGCTATTCATAGACGCCACTGGAATATCAGCTATTGGGTCATACGTTAAGCTCTTCTGCGTCTTTAGCTCTGAATGATATATATAGAGGCTAGAGAGTAGAAAAACTGTGTACCTTATTAAAGGAAATTAACGCTCGTGTTAATTATAAAGGTATTTGAAATTAACGTGACTTAAATTAACGCGAATAGGAGGGGAAATTCCTTCCGGATAAAGGAAATTAACGCCGGCGAAAGTAGAGGGAAAATTTCAAAATGAAGGAAATTAACGCGATTGACGCACAGTTTTTGGCCGAAATACAAGAAGCACGCAGATGTCGAAAACTGCTTTTCTGGAAGCGAGAATTAGAATGAACTAGAAATATTGTAGCCGATATACTTTTAGGCTTTTACATTGTAAAAGATTTAAACTGACAGTGTGCAGGAAACAGAAAACCATTGTTTCTTAGGTGTCAAATGTGTCTCGACAGGATCCAGAATTTGGGATTATAATAATGGCAATTAAGGTCGTGGAAACTGTATTTTTCTGCGGTTGACCGTAGGAATTGCAGGAAAATAAGCTCCCATCGGTATCCTGTTTTGTGTCTGATGGCAGTACTTAAGGGTTGAAATCACAAGGTCTCTTATCTCGGTCTCGCTTCTCAGCAGCGTGTAGCTTGTGCGTTTATTTTTTAGTATTTTTATTATTTATTTATAGATGCTCTTTATTTTATTGTAACTTCTTTAGATGTGTTGAACTCCCCAATGTGGCTAGATTTGAGTACTTCTATTCCTCAGCAGGATGACACCTTACGTGCTCTAGCCACGAGTCACTTCCAGATGTGGTTCTAGCTGAGAGGGCAGCTAATACTGCTTCCAAGTATTCCGCTTCATTCTACGGGTGGAAAAGTTGGACACTTCGCATCGTCTTCAGTGTTTTCCAGCTTCCCCTAATCATATTGCTCTCTATTTGCGGTTTTTAATGACTGATGCTAAGACAGTTTCACCGCTGGAGTCAGCAGTTCACGGCCTCGCTTGGGTACATCAGATTGCTGGAGAACAGTCCCCGAAAGATCCTCCCCTGGTGAAAGAAGTGCTGGCCCGTGCGAAGCGTTTGTTTGCTCATTCAAAGGTCAAGAAGGAGCCTATCACTGCTACGCAGTTAGGACAGCTAGTGTTAGATAAGGATGAGCCATCAGCGTCCTTGTATGACATTCGCTCAGTCTCTCTATGTTTATTAGATTGTTCTGCTTTTCTACGGTTTGATGAATTAGCTCGCCTCATTAGGTCAGATATCAAGTTTATAGATAATTATTTAGAAATTTCGATCTAAGACAGATCAACTAAGAGACGATGATTGTGTTGTTCTGGCTAAATCGTCGGGTAAATCTACTTGCCCTGTAGCTATGATGTCCCGATATTTAGATAAGGCTAATTTAAAGAATGCCAATCAGGATTACAATCGCAGTACGAAAATGGCGATTGTAACGGTTTTCTATTGTTCAAATGTAAACACGGGCTCGGGTCTTCGTGGGTCTTCCTCTGTTCCCATTTGCAAACAAAGGTGGGACAGAGTAATTGGACTTGCCAGGGTTATCATCAATGCTTGACAGAATCTGCTGTACTTCGAGTAACGGTATCAACAACAATTTTTAAACTCTCCTCCAAGCCTTAAGAGCAGAGCAGAAACCCAGTCAATCTTGTAATTCATATAATCTAATTTGGAGCCAAAATCTCTACCTTCTATCTTCTGCAATACTTGTAGTAGTATATTTTCAATGTTTTTACACACTATTTCATGCGGAGATCGTCCGCCATTTTTTTTCTGGCGCTAACTTGGGTGCGCGGGATATTATGGGTAATACACAAATCCGCTGACCCAATGCCACGAAGGCTTGTTCCAATGCCATATATCCCCCTCCATATATTCATCAATTTAAATTTCATTTATTCAATAAAGACGTTATGGGATACCTCAGTAGTAGAGAATATTGTAAAGTTCGACATTCGTTAAATTAAAGTTATATATGCAATGGATGTTCACCTGATCCGATTGCAGGAGGTTCGTTTGCATTGGTTTGACCCTGTTTGGCCGCGTTTCTCCAATTAATCTACAGGTAATCCAAGCTTACGAGCTGTATAAAATTTAATTGCATAAGTATGGCTTTTTAATTCTTCCATTTTCAACGAAAATCTTCAATATAAATCGATAAAACTTACATGGTGCCATATTGTGATCCTTAGCTATCTGGTTTTTACTTTTGTCGTTTTATTTTTGCCGTTTACAATTTACAATTTACAATTTTGTCTTTTGGATTTGCATGCGGCAAAAATAAAAACATAAATAAATAAAATCTGAAACATTGTAAAAAGGATTTGCAAATTGCAAATATGAAAAATAAAAATAAAACGCAAACCAGAAAAATAAAAACAAAAAAATGAAAAATAAAAACCGAAAAGTCAAAAAGGTTTCGTAATTGGTAAAAACAAAAAACGCCAACGTATAAAATATAAACCAAAACTTAAAAAGTAAAAGAAACAAAATAAAAAAGGGATTTGGAAACTGTAAAAACAAAAACGCAAACTTAACGGAAAAAATAAAAACAAAAATTGCAAGCATAAAAACGCTCCTTGCCCTTCTCGGCTGCCGTACAGTAGAAACTATTGTAAACTTCAACATTCGTTAAATTAAAGTTATAAATGCAATGGATTTCCACCTGATCCGATTGCAGGAGGTTCGTTTACATTGGTTTGACCCTGTTTGGCGTCCAAGCTTACGACCTGTCTAATATTTAATTGCATAAGTATGACTTTTTAACTCTTCAATCTTTCAACGAAAATATTCAATATCAATCGACAAAACTTGTAACATTGTGTCATATTGTAATCCTTAGCTATCTCTGGGCCAATCGTCAGCCAAGTTTTTATTCGCTAGACACTAATCTCTGAGCAGATACTATTCCGTGGTAGTATACCGATCATTAGCTGCCTGGTAAGGCTGGTGTATTTTGTTTCACAACCGGATTACTGACCCGAGTAAAGCTGAAATACATTTAGATCAAAATCATCGTTTTGGTACCAAGTTCCGCTAAATATAGCACTCAGAGCTCCAGGTAAGACGATATTGTTTTCTGTACGTAGAAGGCAGAGAAGATATTTCATTCTGGCCATCGCCAGGGGATGACCATCGATCACTTCTTATTTCAGCCTAATGTCAGTATGTTTGAATTTCACTTTATAGAAATTATTTGAAAAACGTGTGCGCCTTGCTGATCAAAATTTCTTGCCGTGGCAGCACTTATTATTATAAATCCCAATATTTCAATTGCTTAAAGTATCGACGTACTTTATTCTAAGGTCTAGACTGCAACGAACGTCATACACGCATCACTTGGGGCATGCATGAATCGACTGTTGCACTCTCTTTAAGTGAAACGCTTGCTTTTGAGGGATTAGAATGAAGGATCTAGACATCTCATTAGGATAATAGTTTTATTGAATCGTATAGTTATAGATCCAGTCAAGTATCGAATCGAGTGAAACACGTAGCCGCTTATTGAGTAGTTTAAAAAAGGCTTTGATACACTGTACTAGCTATCTGCTATCCCCTTGAACTGTCACTTTGTAAACACGCCATCGCCAAGGAATCCGTATAATCTTGGGCGAGCCTATAGGATATCACCAATTTATTTATGTTTAACAGTTCTGATTTCTTGCACTCCTGGTATGATGTTTTTATCAAGCATTGCATGCATATCGGATTGAAAATAAGTCGATAAGTGTTAAAGTGCCTATAAATCTTTCAAGTGAAGAATATATATATAGAGGTTATTGACCAAGCGTGAGGTTAAGATGGGGGGGAGGGGGGGGGGGGGGGGGGGGGTATTGGCCAAGTTCTTTTATTGCGTATATATTTATGGATTGAGCCGAAGTCGAAGTCGTATTATATACAGACAAAAATGTGCATATTTGTGGAAGATTTGAAAATTGAAAACCAGCAAGTTGAAATCACTGTACTCGAGTGGCGATAAGCACACACTGCACAACTTGACAAAAAGAGCTGTAGAAGAATACAAACAAACTTGTAAGTATTAATTAGTAAAACATCATAATTTATAAACAAATTACCAAAATGTGAATGCTGAATTTCTTAGCCCATACAATAAAAAAAACTGCTTTATCACATACATACTGAGATTTACGAATGGAATCATTCATGCGAAAACCCACTTCACAATTTTCCTTAGCCAATCAGAATCGCGAAACGAATGTTTCACACGTGCGAAAAGCGTTTCGTCCAATCAGAAAACACCTGCCAAAACATATCGGGATTTTCAAACTGGACTTGAGATCGGAGGCGCCACTTTCATTCACTGCGAAAGTTGGAGGTTTTGACTTTTCTTTTAAATAATGTAATATTGATCTGTAAACAGCCAACTAACTAAACTTCCAAGTCGATTGAGGAGTATATTATCGACCAAGAACACAAAATCGCAAGAGCAAAAACCTAGAGAAACAGCCGTAAAGTTACTTAAAGAGACATTCTACCGAAAGAACTCAACAGATATTGAGATAATCTATGTGAAATCATTCTTAGCGTCAAAAGACAATACGGCGAAGATTATGAGCTTTCAATCCTTCGTGGAGTGATTTCAACTTCCAAAGACCATCGACATTTGAAAAATTGTAAATATTCTGTGAGCAGAGAAAACCTACAAGCCGCGGAGATGTCTGGAAACTCGTAGCAAACAACTTGGAAAAAGCAGGTATACTAATCTATTGACGATGTAAACTTGTAAAAAAGTTATTTGTTGAATCAAAGACAGTTTCGTATTGATGTTGAAAACTATTTCAAGGCCGATGTCAGTTTAGAAAGTAAGATTTTCTTTCCATTTTGATTGTATCGAGCATAACTCGAGCATATTTTAAATTTTAGTCTACGTTGAGTGGGATAAGAAATGCAAAACAGAAAATTGAAAGCTACAAATGTACGTGTTCAATGACAAGACCTAAATAAAACCTGTTTGATATTAGAGAAAAATCTCAGTATGTATATAATAAAAAAATTACAAGATGGAAAGTGCTTTTGTATGGTATTTACACACTTGTTTGTTTTCAGAAAACCACTCGCTCGTACGTTTTGTGAAAACAAACTCGTGCGTAAATACCATACGCCAGCACTTCCCATTAAGTAATCTCTATTTCTTTGATGAAACTGTGTGCTCGTTTCCACGATTGTAGTAGCGTTGTGAGTGTCATAGTACCTGGAACGTTCTAGTTATGTTGCGGGGACCTGAGGCGGACTAGCAGTGAGTGCCCCAGGTCGAGGCGGACCATTCGGTCTTGAGAAGGACGCGCCATCTTGAAATATGTATAGTCCAACACGTCTTGCATGTCTTCGTCTTCGTTAACATTACAGCACTCACACTTTTACAGTGAGGTAGCCAAACTTTTCTTTGTGTTGTTTGATCATGAAGTAACAGCCATTTCAGCTTCTGTGTATTTCAGTTACAACTATAGTTATTTTTCTCCACTAATACAGCTTCAGTCAATTCAGTCGTTTTTACTGCAGACTGAGTTGTTTTCATCGAACTTGCGAGAGCCGGAAGAACTGCATCAAATTTTGAATTTTAGCTGAAAAATTAAAAAGCAAAAATAGTTTTAAATTAGTATTTGCCTTAATGTGTAATAAATTGTTTAGTTTCTTTCGAAATGTACGGGTTTTATCGCTATTTCAGTATTTGTTTACGAATTTGGAATATCCTGACTTGCCCGTTTTTTGGCCGACTCTTTTTTTTCCAAGAATAACATGAAAAGAGCAGAAGAGAAAACCGTAATGACAACAGCAATTAATTGCCGAAAGGCACACACATAAAATTAGACCTGTGTCTTGAGAAGAAACATTTTGTAATACTTTAAACTGCAGATATGATAGCCTAGATTTTTTATATCAACATGGATATCTGACAGAAAATTTCAATGTATGTACACCATAGTCAGTTTACACTTCGGGCCTATAAAAATTCAATTTTTTGCATACCTGGTAGTGTAACAATGTACATCAGATGCCCTTATACGATACTTGGTAAACATCTCAGGAGTATTAGTTCTATCAGTTGATATTATATAAGCAAATGTAGAGATTGTTAATCTAAAAATATTCTCTTGGGTTAGTATAATAGTTCTAGGAGATTAAAATAGGGAGTGGCCTTTCCCTGCTGTGAGCGAAGAATATACAACGTATGCATTTAGATTGTTTTGATTTTTGTTAGTCTGCGTTTGTAAGTATTGCCCCAGCTCATAATTCTATACTGAAGATAAGGATATATTAGGGAATAATACATTTGCTTTCAGTAACATCTGCAAACTCAGATAGTGTCGAAGTTTGTAAAGAATTCCTACATTTTTCGAAATTTTACTGTTAATATGTTGCATTTGAGGTTCCCAGTTAAGATTTTTATTAATGTAAATATCCCTAGATATCTAATGTGTTCTTTTTGAACTTTGAATTCTGAATTTCTAACGAGACCTGAAACAACCATGGGGCTGATCAAAGCCAGGTCCCGGCTAATCCACATATCGAATTGGGATTTAGCGTGTTGGTTTTTGCGGAGGGAGGCAGACATTTTGTCCTATGTTAGGTATTTCAACTTTAGCTTTTTTACGAGTGGGTAAGATGAGTACCTAGTGATTTTTTTTGAAATCGACAGACAACGTATTGGCAGCGCAATAATAATCTAGAAGCCACTGAAATTCTCCGTTTATAACAGTTTCTAGTTCATTTGAAGTACCACATGAATAAAATAGAGTTGTATCATTAGCAAAAATTCTAAAATCAGCCTTTTTTGAACAATTTGGCATATCATTTACGTACAAGAGAAAAAGCAATGGTCCAAGTGTTGACCGTTGAAGTACTCCACATTTGATGTTAAGCATACTAGATTTTATATTGTCAATTTCAACATACTGAGACCTGTTTTCCAGGTAACTCGTGAACCAAAGGAGTGTGGTGCCACGGATGCCATATTTGTCTATTGTATATTTGTATATTGTATATTGTATATTGTATATTGTACTCGAAATCTGGGCATTATATTTGATAACTCTATGTCACTAGAACGTCAGGTTGCTGCTATTTGTAAGGGTGCTTTTTTCCATATTAGAAATATTGCTAGAATTAAGAAGTACTTATCGGAAGGTAGTATAAAAATCCTAGTTCATGCTTTTGTTACTTGTAAGCTAGACACTGGAAACTCGCTCCTAAGTGGACTTCCGGTTTACTTAATTAAGAAACTGCAGTTAGTTCAAAATTGCGCCGCTCGCCTTATTGTTGGTGGTAGAAAGTATGATCATATTTCACCTGTTCTTCAGCGTCTCCACTGGCTACCCGTAGAAAAACGAATAACTTATAAGATATTACTTCTTACATATAAAGCTCTAAATAATCTGGCTCCTACCTACATTCGTAATATGGTAGAGTACTATACTCCTCCTCGTAATCTTAGGTCTGCCAATAAGTTCCTTCTGAAGGTTCCTACAATCAATTTAAAGAGCTATGGAGAAAAGGCTTTTTCTGTTATTGCGCCAAAACTGTGTAATTTGTTGCCACTTACTATTAAGTTATGCCCCTTGGTGGGAGTCTTCAAAGCTAAATTAAAAGCATATTTATTTAAGGAAAGTTTTTATTAGTTTAGTTATTGCTTAGATCGTAAGATTTTATAGTTCTTGTAAATTAACTTGCCTGTTTTCCAGCTATGTAAAGCGCCTTTGGACGTTTAGGATTAAGACGCTATATAAATGTAGAATTATTATTATTATATATATATATATATATTTTAAGGAGGATGTGATGATTGACAGTGTCAAAGGCTTTTGACAAATCAAGGAATATACCACAAGTTAACTTCTTATTATCAATATTCAGCTTAAGTTGATCAGTGAGCTCAAGTTTTGCTTGTCCGGTTGAGTGATTTTTCCTGAACCCAAACTGATATTTAAAAAGAACAGTTTTTTCTCCAGAAATACAATTAGCTGATCATAGACATCATAGACCAGTCTCTCAAGCACTTTGGCAAAGGGTGAGAGTACGGCAATTGGTCTGTAATTACCAGCATCAGTTACTGGGCCAGTTTTAAAAACTGGTCAGGAGTGCCTTTGGAGACTTTAAGGATATCTTGGACAGTTCCAGTCATAATTGATTTGTTGATTATATATGCGAGAGATTGAGAGTGGTTGACTAGCCATGGTAATAAGTTTATTAGGTACGTCTATTGAAGCTTTATTAATTGTTATCAAGGCCTGAAAGGATAAGGCCAATTTGAATAGAATTGACAGTTGAGAGAACTAAACTGGATGTTAGGTCGTTTGAAAAGAATTGGGAAGGGTTTATGTTATTCTGGCGAATATTTTTTGCTAAATTGGGACCTACATTAATAAAGTATTCATTGAAATGGTTAACTATATCTTGTTTATCAGTAAAGGTAACAATGTTATATATAAGTCTAGTCGGGATTGTCTGGCTCTTAGCCTTTTTTTTTATAAGAGAGCCTATAAGTTTCCACACATTTTTCAGATAATTCTTATTCAGTTCAAATTGATACCTGTAATATATAGATTTACATTGCTATTTTAGGTTATTGAGAATGTTTGAGATCTTTTGTAGGTGTCTTTACTAAGGAAATGTGTGCGGTACAGTTTTTGTTTAACTTTAATTGATTTTAATAGCCCATTTGTTATCCAGGGTTTATGAATTTTTTGCTTGATTTTGCTTCTAGGTATTTGTTTTATAAGTGCGTGTCTGTTAACCACTTCTTTGAGCGTTTCCACAAATTTGTAAGCCTTAGCGTGCAGATTATTATTCTCATTTAAGATATTCACCCAGTCGATTGAGTTATCATGTTATCATGTTAATATCATTCAGATAGCTGTTTGAATCAAATTTAGAGTAATCCCTATAATATATCTTGATGTAATGTTCAGTCATTCATATTGAAAACCAAACGATTTAACAACTGATCAGACAATTAACTGATGAAAATATTAGCAGACCATTGACTTATGATTTAGTATTTATTGTCTTTTGTTTACGCACTTTGTTAATACACTTTGTTAATATATTTGTTTATGTTTGTCATTATAGTCACTGTTAATTTAGTTAAATATTATTATTACTATAATGCACTCTCCGCTATTTATGTAAACAATACAGACATAATCTCCCTTGATGAGCTTTGCTCTTGGAGAAAATGTCGAGAAAAAATAAGTTTAAATAAAAAAAATATCTTGATCTTTTATTTTTGTTACTTGAGTGTCAGCAATACAAAAGATTGTTAGGTGATCTGAAATGTCCATATTTGCAATGCCAGGTGTGATCTGCTGGGTTGGGGTATTGGTATATAGAGCGGATTTCAATTGAGTGTCGGAAGTGTTTTGGTTTTGCGTTTACTAAGCTCTCCTATTGGCTGAGAAAGTAAACCAACCAATCAGAATCCAAAGTAAAACCAAATGCAAATTGGTTTTGCTTTTGCTTTGGTTTGTCATTGGCTCACAGGGAAGCCATTTATGAGTTACTTGTGATTACTCGCTCCTATGATTGGCTGGCTGTGGGTAATTTGCGTTTGTTTTTACTACACTCAACTGAAAACCGCACTATATGGTCAATTAAAGTAGAAGTGTAATTAGTTAATCTTGTAGGCTTTGTGATAATTGAAAGAAGGTTGTTGCTATACACTTTTTGGTAGTCTTCAGTTTTGGAGTGTGAATTAAACTTTAAAAAGTCAATGTTCATATCACCTAGTATGAAAATTTGGTGCTTTAAATTATTGAATTGCTGTGAAATATATTATTTTGTAGCTCTGTTGTGAAGTTATCTATTGCTGAGGAGTGCCTATTTACACAGCCAACTATTATATTAGGTTTGCCACATCCTGGCACGATTTCAACCCAGCAAGTCTGAACTTCATCAACATTTAGTTTTAAATCTGGTCTAGGGAAGGAATTTAGCTGATTGGATATATGTATAGCAGCCATCCATCGTTGGAGAGTCTGTATGATAACATTTGTAGTTGGTAGCTAGATCAATGTTTGCAACTGAATTATTGTTGATTTTAGTTTCAGTGACAGCAATTATTAAAATCAGATACAGTATTAAAACTAAACTGATAAGCAAGTACCGCATACAAAAATCCTGCAAAAACACCGGATCAGTTTAGTTTTATACAATTTTGTACCGTAGGTCTTCTTAGATCCGACTATTCCTGTTTTGTCATCATTTTATTAAGCTGGTCTGGCCAGCGTTATTAGGTTTCTTTTTTGGCACTGACACACTAAGGTTGAATTCTACTTGTTTTTCTGGCTCTTTGCCACACGCGTCTCTTTGTGTGACAACGGATAAACAAGTTTAATCTCTGAGCTCTGTGCTAGAGTACTGTAGGCTTTGTGAGTGTTCGGTTCTCGCCGGACCTCACTCTGCTTGCTATGCCATGCTGACGAGTCCTAATGAGGACGAAACAGCTGTCCATGGCTGCATTCTGGTACGAGCAAGTGCCATTTTTGAAATATCACACAGTACTAAAACAGTATAAAAGGTCATGCAAAAGGTCAATATTCTTAGGCAAACTTCTTATATTTCAGTGGAAAAGAAAAAAAGAATTCCCACTGGTGAATTTCTGTATTAAAATTTATCTAATGTTTAATACATTTCTGTATTAAAAGTTTGTGATTAACAGTATCAAATGCTTTCGAAAAATCTAAAAATACACCACACGTAACTAAGTTATTGTTAATTGCTTTTTTAATTATCAGTAATTTCATTATTGCTTGTGCTGTAGATCTTCCCTTTCTAAATCCAAACTGGTATTTATTTAAAGTGCAAGTATCTCCATAAAACAACATGAACTCTTTTTGCCCCAAATTCTATTTGTTATACACTTCAGTTGTCTAACTTAGTTTTCTTTGAGAGGCAGGAGCAGAAATTAAACTAGAATAAACGCTACGTATACCCGAATTCCGGGATTGATTCATCTTGTGATGTCACAATGAAAACCTACGGGATTTTATTGTAGTAGTTTTCTTCAGCGAGGGAGTTGTTTCATCTTATGACGTCACAGAATCCATGAAAAGTAACCAAAATTAGGGATTAAATGCCAGAAATGTTACAAAATTTGGAAGATTAATAACGTTTTGTGAGAAACAAACACAATAGTACAAAATAAATTGATGTTTATTTTTTTGACATGATACTTGGTGATTTTTCAATATCAGATTGATAAGTTGTTTGTCGACAAGCCTAAAATATACATAACAACGTTTTGCTTACTAAGGTATTCTAAGCTTTCTTTCATAAGGGACGGACCATTAGAAAAGTTATGGGGGGGGGGGGGGGGGGGGGGATGGGGGAATTCCAAAAAAAAAATCCATACGAGGGAAAATTATCAAAAAAAATATTCATGCACAACCAGCAACACAGAAAAAAAAATCCTACATGGAGGGGGAGAGGCAAGGCAGAGGTACAGGGATGTCATCAACTGCAAATGGTTTCCTTCTATCACTGTTTTTGTTGCAGCAACTCTTTTGTGAGAGGTACACATATGTATCCTTTGATTTATCCACTATTAAAAACAGGAGAAATTTACATAATTTTTCGTCTCTCAAAAAGATTTGTTTGAATGGAATTTTCACTGGTCTCGCTATGAGCTTGAATCATAAACAATCATTTGCCATGCAAAGCGATGCAGCTGTATACTTTTATAGGTATCAATATTAAAGTATAACTTTTAATATGGGCACGCTAGCCCTGATGCCCAGATCAAAAAATATTTTTCACAGGAGCATGGCTCTTAAAGGTTACTTAGGACAAGAATTATTAAGGAAGAGTTAAATACCGAGAACCGAGGCTTTTAGCCAGATACATCCCGAGGGGCCGTAGGCCCCGAGGGATGTATCTGGATAAAAGCTGAGGTTCGAGGTATTTAACTGACTTATTTCATACTTGACGAGGTTTTCTCGCCAAAGCTATTCCTATATGAGAAAACAATTCTTTGACCTTCAGAAAAAGTAAACAATACCCTTGGCAGTTTTGTAAATTAAACAAAGCACTGAATCATACAATAGAATAATTATTTCGGCGTTAAGGTTACGTCACTAACATGCGCAGTTGGAGTATGGTGAAAAAAAATCACGTCCCATAATGATAAGACGGCTCGCGTTTTTCAAGAGGGAGTGAGTGAAAGTATCGTACTTGAGCTCTCATATCGGGTCGTTGAACTGACTGTCAGCTTGAAAGCACAACCCTTGCATTGGTCATTATAAATGCAAGGGCTTTATCTGCATATTGACCCGGGTCAATATACAGATAAAGCCCTTGCATTTATAATGAGCAACTCTCTGTTGTTCAACCGGCTTTTATCGTAGATAAAGCCCTATGAATAACAAAGAAAACCGTGTCAAGTATGAAATAAGTCATATCAAAATCATTGCACACAGAAGAGGACATTTGCTATTGGTCATCGCTTTGAAGTAAATGCGATTTTATTTGAGAGAGAGAACAACTTCAGTCGCATTACAAGTTTATAATGTGGCTTACCTGTTGATACCAGAACTATACGAAGGAGAATTCTCTTCTTTCGTTTGAACGCTCCAAATTCTCTCCTACTGCAGCTCCCGCCATATCAAAAGTCACACAAGAAAAATAGTACGAAATCATGACGAAATAGAACTTTAACAGTGATTTGTACCACTCTAAACTTGAGAAACCTCAATGTTCTATACACCAGAATACTGCAAATTTATTCTTCTATCTGAATTCTGCGGTAAGTATTCAAGCTAAACCCAGGTAGTTCCTAAACCAGTACGTAACGCCTTGTAAAAAATCACTTTACTCGCGAAAGCAAATTCAAATTTGTACGGTCGAAATCTTAATATTAGGTCGAAATGCCCCACTTAACGCACAACGGACGTTAAGGTCAGACCCCCTCCCTCCCTCCCCCTTAACGTCCACCCATTGTTTTATGCTTTTATAAAGTCAGGAAAAACAGTAATGAAATACACGGGAGTTCACTTATAAACAAAGTTTAAAACAAGCTTACAGCTTTGATAGCTGCAACTGTACAGTCAGTTAGTACCTCGAATTCCCGTACGAGCTCATTTCGGACCTTGACTAAAATACTCATTATGTCACGACTATAAAACTGAGTTTCACTTACCTGGAGGTTTGACTGAGGTATTTCATGATACTTCTAATCAAAAGACCTTGTTGAAATTTCCGGGAAATTCAACAGAAATTGCACTCAATGTAGATCTAGCTGACTGGAAACGTTTGATTAAAAAGTGTACTTCTATTGATGAAAATGTGTTTGTTCTAAATGCCCCACACTAACGTCCATGCCCTTACCCCTCCCCCCCTCTAAACGTCCGTTGTGCGTTAAGCGGGGCATTTCGAATATGTCGACGGCCCCTAATCACTCCAACTGACAGTTATCAGTTGCAGATTAGATGTTACTTAACTTTGATTTGAAGGTAAGTGGAAGTCATATATCATTTATTTGTTTTATAAGGCAAAATAGCTCCCAAATCCATGTATTTTTGAGTGAAATGACTGGGCCGATACCGGAAGTGAGTCACCGGTTATCGATATGTAGGCTTTTGTACGCAATGACTTTGATATGCAAAGGTAGCTAATTTCGAATAGATTGGTACATAAAATATTTTCAACAAAAAAAAACGTGCATGAGATCGTAGCCGAAACAAAAATTGCTGCACAGCAAACTGCCGAGTAAAAAAAAATGCATGCAGCTTGAGAATCCCCCCCACCCCATAACTTTTCTAATGGTCCGTCCCTAATATCATAGAATAATTCTTTATTATTTGACGGGTGTCGATAAACGCAACCAATTATAATATTTGTTTTATTTTTCTTGCTATTTCAATCCAGCAGGATTATGTCTTCATAAATATTTTTTTAGGTAATTTCTTTCGATAAACCTGCAGCAGTTTTAGAGTTTGTACCAAAAAATACACCCAATGAGATTCGTGCATGTGAATGGCACTCGAATGGCGTCTTACAGTTGACAACTTTAGAAATTGTATATGTACTGAAATAAGGCACAGGATTGACACAAGTGTAATTACTTCTTTTTTATTGGTTTAGATTGTGTCAATCAAACTGTTACGCTTGGGATCAAAGTCCATCCAGAAGAGTAAAACCTAGCGCTCCGTTCCAAAGGTTCTTCTTGCGCCTACGGTACTCGCTGATCGCGCCTTCACCGCTCTTGAGTAAACTTAGCGAGAAGAATTAACCTCTGGCACCCAAGATAACGTCCTAGTGATTAATTGATCAAACAACAATTAACTCTGACAACCAGACGGCTTAATAAATGTCCTGAACTATTTATCTCTGCTTGATCATGACTCGTTATCACGACTCGCTTGTCATCACTATCGAAATGTACAGTAAAAACCCGCATGTAAGAACTTGATTTTTAAGAACCTGTTAGGCTAAGATTGCCCCATTAGACCCACTTTACATAAGAACCTATTTTAGCCTAAAATTTGAAACAGGTTCTTATTTAAAAATATATTTAGAAATTTGAATCTGATTTTTCATAGGTAAAAAGGGTATACAATACAGTTTTCATTTTTTAAAGAGTGAAGCTCTTTTACATGTAATTAAATTCATTTTTTTGCATAAACAGTTTGTCGTATCAATATTTTTCAAGCAACAATCACATTTTTTTTACTTAAGAAAATAAGAACCAGTTTATGAACCTAAATAGCCTAGAACCTCTTTAGGCTAACTTGAAAAAACCAGGTTCTTACATGCGGGTTTTTACTGTATCACATTTCCTAATTACAGCAAATTCTGAAAAGATTAATGTATTGTTTTGGTCAAAACTTCCTTAGGTTAGGAATAAGTTAAAAGATCAATAGAGTATCGAAGTCTGACGCATCGGCGTGGAGGCCGTGTGTCAAATATATTAATCCATCCCACATCGATAGCATGGTAATAGATCTGTTATGCAATTTCGCACTTGTGTCGACGACGAAACAAAACCTTACGCGGTCCGAGTAATTATCGTACACTTTAACCTACTCCGCTTTTATGCTTCATTCACAATTACAAAAGTTCACCCATGCTTCTATACCTTCCAATACTCTGTATAGTATATGTTCTTTCAATATAAGTAATTAGTATATACCACACTAATGAATATCACTTTTCGCGCGCTCTTATTGATTACTCAAAGAGTGAATATGATTTCTTATTACATGCAGCTCCGTGAGCGGGCAATATGACTCTGAATGCTGCAATCTGATTGGTTGCTCAGCGGGCAAGATTTTTCCATCTTGCCCGCTCAGGATTTTACAAAACCGCTCACAATTCTTCGTAAACAAATAGCGATAGAACCCATACATTTTGAAAGAAACTAAACAATTTGTGACATGAAGGCCAATACTAATTTAAAAATCGTTCTGCCTTTTCGTTTACAGCTAAAATTCACCTTTTTAGAGGGATTAATGCAGTTTTTTCTGGCTCTTGCAAGTTCGATGAAAACAACTGCAGCAAAAGCGACTGAATTGAACGAAGCTGGACTTACGGAGATAAACAACTATAGCGAAGCTGAAATGGCCGTGACTTCAAAAACACAAAGAAAGGTTCGGCTACCTCACAACGCTACTACAATCGTGGTACAAAGAAATAAAATTACTACGGAAACGAGTAAGCTTAGCACACAGTTTCATCAAAGAAAGCAGGTTTTATATTGTATGAGCTAAGAAATTCAGCATTTACATTTGGTAAATGGCTTACAAATTAAGAGTATTTACTAGATTAATACTTACAAGTTTGTTTGTATTCTTCTACAGCTCTATTTGTCAAGTTTTGCAGTGTGCTTATCTGAGTTATCGCCACTCGAGTGATTTCAACGCCGGTTTTCAACTTTCAAATCTTCCACAAATATGCACATTTTTGTCTCAAGTTAATGCATTCGGCCTTCCTGATGAAGTTGTCATTGAAACTCCGTACATCTGAAGTAAAGTACAGGTCAGTTTTCATCCATAAAAACGCATTTTTTTACGTCGGAAAACAAACAGTTTTGAACGTCACAAGGTTGAACTTCAAGTGAAAAGTCGTCGAGACTCAGTCTAATTTTAGATTGATTTCTATTCGCTCTTCAGTTTACCACGCAATGGGTTCCTGGCGCGTGTGTCAAAGTGTGATTTTATTCATTTGTGCCATATAATAAAAACCTTATTGACCAAGCTTGTTCGGTCAAGATGGGGGGATATTGGCCTCGTTCATTTTTTGCGTTTTTATGGACCTCGACTCCGTCTCGGTCCATAAAAACGCAAAAAAATGAACTCGACCAATATCCCCCCATCTTGACCTCACGCTTGGTCAATAACCTCTACATATTCACCTCCGAGCGAAGCAGCGATCACTTCGCGCGAGTTTTTGTCCATTTGAGAGAAAGTAAAATAACTATTTGGTGCTGGCTATTCACCTGCAGTGTGGTATATACTAACACAATTATTAAGCGGCTCGGTAAATATCCACCACTATTCACCTCCACTTCGGTGAATAACTCATCAAATATTTGTTATCCTGCCTGATTGGTGGAATACGTCACGTGACACGATATTTACTCTCCACCAGACGACCAATACACCGACTACGTCCCCTGCGGTGAGCATAGCGCGCAAAAGGATTTTGTTAAAGAAAATATTAGTGAAGGATTATAAAGACAATACGAGTTAATTACTGCTTGTGGTCTTATATCCAGTAGTAATCGAAAATCCACTACCCCTTCCCCAGTCACACCGCGGCAAAACGTTACGCGCATGCGTATTTGCTATTTCTTGTCGGCGCGCGGCCGCCCCCCATTTCCCGCGAAAACCGAAATGAAACAACAGGCACATACCCGTGATTTTAAAATTTCTGCTTAAAAGTATCCATTTGTGAACTGTTTTGTCAAAATATAAGAAAACTACTTAAAAGCTAAGCCTAAGACTTTAACAGGTTGGAGTTTTCTTAATTTGTAATTCACTGTGAGTTTACTAAGTTATAAAATTATTTACTAAAAAAGTTGAAACCGTCGGTAATTTGTATTTGATAGCAGAGCCTTCGTTCTTTTGGCCAGCGGAGCATACCGTTTTGCCGCGGTGTCGAACACAGTAAGCATGCTACAAATGGTGACGGTTTTTATCAGAAACAGACCATGTATCTAGGCACAGGGTGGATTTGCTCTGTGAATTTCTAAGCTTTTGCTTTATGCCAATGGTATTTTTTTATTAATATTTATTGGAAGTACTTTTAATCACAAAGACAAAGTTGCAAAACTTTACAATACTGAACTACAAAAAGAAAAGCTATAAAAGTCAAACTACTACAAGTATACATTAGAAAAATTACATACAAAAAGTGATAAAGTAATAATAATAGGTGGCTGTATGATATTTTATAAGTTTAACTTTTCCCACTTTCGGTAATGCGTCAGGAGACTTCCATTTTTCCTGGCTATAAAGAGCTCGATGCTATAAAAATACTGGCAATCAGCACTGCAAGGCTCGGCTTCAGTTTTTTAAATCGACATTAATAAATTGTCTGTTTAGCCACTAAAAGGATGAAATTTGGAAGCAGATATTTTTGATAATTTTTCCAAAGCAAAGGCCAAATATAACAACCTTTTCGGATAATATTCCGTCATATACACCCAAACCATGCCTGTAAAGACGTCCAGAATGTAGAGACATAATGACAGTGATAAAGAATGTGTTCGAGCGATTCGTATGCAGTTTCACAAAAGGTACAGAGTGGAGAGGAGACTATTTTCATCTTACACAAAATCTTATTAGTATACAAAATACGGTTTAGAATTTTGTACTGAAATACCCTTAATGACGTATCTAAACAAGTTTTGAAAGGTAATAAATATATTTATCTCCAACAAAACTGAGAATTAGGGATTTAGCTTGAGCAGTGGGAGCGATGGCCTTGCTAATTATAAAATGAGAGTGTATCATTTTCACAGGATATTTCCTTCCCTTGAAGAAAAAGGCTTTGCGAGGAAGAGAGGGAGCGTTTTCTCCATTGTTCTAGTTCCAAGCCATTTAAAAACGTTTTCCACTGTGAGGGTATGGAGTCGAAGATCCCCATTAACAAAAAGTATTCAGTTAAAGGGATACCCGAGTGAAAAACACATTGGGGCTCAAAAGAATCTTCAACATGTTCTTTGTTCAGAAAATGTATTAAAATTTGATCAAAGGTTTTTAGTATTAAGAACGAGCACCTCAAAGTTGGCCCCGCGAAGACATGGGCGCCGCCATCTTTGTTTGCATTTACGGAAGTGACGTCACTTCGTCCCACCAGCGTATCGCGGCTACTTGTCTTTGTATGATTTTCACACGCTCGGAATTAAAGTGGATATATTTTCATCGAGATTGCAGAGGAATTCTTTCAGAAACCGGAATTATGATGAAGACGACATTATGAGAAAAGTTCAGAAGACTGGGAGGAGGAAGAAAAGCATTGGGAAGGCGAGAAATTATCAGACGAACAACAAGGTCTCGTAACTGCCATTTAATAACAGCAAAACAACATGGCTTAAAAGACTCGAGTGACTTCTGAATAAGTATAAGAACTACAATGTATGTGAGGTACAGTTAAGGCGTTTATCATCCTAAAAACACCTAATAAGTGAGAGAGTGAGAACGCTGGTGGGACGAAGTGACGTCACTTCCGTAAATGCAAACAAAGATGGCGGCGCCCATGTCTTCGTGGGGCCAACTTTGAGGTGCTCGTTCTTAATACTAAAAACCTTTGATCAAATTTTAATACATTTTCTGAACAAAGAACATGTTGAAGATTCTTTTGAGCCCCAATGTGTTTTTCACTCGGGTATCCCTTTAATGTAAAATTTGACTTATGTTTTTTAATAGAGTCAAAAGAACATAATTTACCAGCTCTAGTAACAAGTCACTTAAACTTGCATCTATATATAGACTGTTTGCCGATGCAGATATTTTTATTGTTCCATATAATAATATTTAGTACGTCCTGGAATGTAGATGGCGCAGCTTTGTTAAGTAATGACCAACAGTTAAGACACTCTTTATAAAAGCCTGGGATAAATATTGATAGTTTCGCAATGCTAAAATCACAATTTAGGAGAAATTGTCCGCCTACGGGTGCTAGATAATGCTCAAGAAAACGTTTCCATGAGCTAGGATAATCATCGCAATATTTTTAATACACATAATTCTCTCTGTAGCTGAATGATTGATTGGAGATCGGGCATTTTTAGACCTCCTAAATCGATCTCATTTATAAGCGCTAATCGCTTGATCTTGTCTTTACCATTCCAAATAAAATCATACAAAATGCCATTTGCTTGGGCGATCGTTTCCTTGTCTACACATATTAGTGAAGTTCTATACATGAATTTAGGTATAGCAAAATATTTCATTATTTGTATCTTTACAAGAAGAGTAAGATTTCTCCATTTCCAAATATTTAATGTCTTTTTTAGAGATTTCACTATATTTGTTTCCTTAATTGTTGGTCGTAAGTGAAACAAATCCTAATATTTTAATGCCAATGGGTATTGCAATTCGATGTAATAGACCAACCCAAGGTCGCCCTGTTATCTACTTAAATTAGCGACAGCACCAATAACTGCTGAAAATAGCACCTTAAATTAGTCAAAATCCCAATTTTGAGAATTCTATCTTTTATATATATGGAAGCAATGATACGGTGCCGCAAAGCATAGTTAATAGAGTGGAATTGTTATGAAACCCAGCGACATTCTTTGTTAGCTTTTTTCAACCATTACCGTGCACATAAAAAAAAAGAAATTCCAATATGTAAGTAATGGGCTCCTGAATATGTTAATCAATCAGCCAATAGAAACGTGTGGGTTCGGTCGTTCAGGGGACGCTAATGAACTATGACCGTGCACAATCTTTTGTCTTACCCCCTTCCATCATAAATCGCAGCGCCTTTGTTAGCCCCTTTGAAGTTTGCCGGGTTTCCTAACCATTCCACTCTATCACTATGCGCAAAGTAAGACAATTTTACAGACATTTGTATGTGGGGGTGCAAATTGTTGCACCCCCTCATACAAACGTCTGTAAAAATAGCACACTTTATTAACCTATATCTTGGCTTCTAGGGTGAAGTGTAACTCTCAAATTTGGGATTTTGACTAATTTGTGGGCGCTCTTTTCATCAATACTCGGTGCTGTCGCTAATTTTAGTAGATATCGTAATGGCGATGTCGACTTTGGATTGGTCTATTCAGTGATCTGATGTCAACTCCTGATATTAAATTGTTTAGCTACATTCCCACTGATTAAATATGATTGTTAGACTTGTCTACTAAGTTGTTAACAGGATTGCGTGACCATGTACATGTATATCTGAAGACCAGGTGGACCCAAGCCCTCGAAGATTGATATTGTATTAAAGAAGATAGGTATAATAGCTAATAGATAGTAGCTAGTAACAAAGACGATCACTACACTTGTGTCCTAGATTGGTAACAGGATTGCGTGACCATGTCTAAAGACCAAGTAGACCCCGACAGCTCTTGCGAATTTGACGAGGTTTTCAAACATGCCAGTTCCTTTGGGAAGTACCAGAAGATATTGTTCTTCTGCTCGTGTCTGCTGGTCATCCAAGTTACCTTTCCGTACGGACTTCATGTGTTCGCCATGGGTACACCCAACTACCACTGCACAACCACCAACTTGACGTGTCACCCAAACCAGTGCTGTGATAACTGTACCTCCTACGTCTTTGATGGACCTTTTAACAGCTTAGTTCAAGAGGTATAGGACCGGCATATTTAACTACATAAATAATTAGGATTGTACTAACTTGACTTGTTCCCCAAACCCGAATGTGTGATACCTATTGCTGGTTTTCACTCAATCCACAGAGATTCAAATGACAAAGAGCATGGCGGCCATGTTTGTGCCCCAACAAAAGGAGCTCACGAGGAATCTATTGTTTAAAGTGCCACTACGACGAAAATTTACCATTTCGATTTGCCACTTTTTCAGTGTCTATAGGTCAATCAGTATTAGAAATATCCGAAATAGTAAAATATATTCCCAAATGGGCATCTTAAACCACAAATTTTAGGAGAGTTTACCGGTAAAATCCTGTCCGCCATTGCTGGAAGCCGTGCCCTTTGTTCAGCTTTAAACAAAGGTTTATTCACCGGAAGTGATGTCATACACTTAACACGACAACCTCGTGGCGCGAAATAGCGTGCATAAAAAAGTAGCCAACCTCGCAAAGATAAATATAACTTTCTTCTTATGTACGTGAAGACGTTTTTAGTAGAAATATGCCTCCAGGCGTTGTGTTCTGCAGGCGAGCGTTAAGTGTATGACATCATTTCCGGTGAATAAACCTTTGTTTGAAGCTGAACAAAGGGCACGGCTTCCAGTAATGGCGGACGTGTAAATTCAATATTCGGAGCTAAAAAATAAGACTTCCTGTCGTTGTATCGAAAAACAATTTGAACTGGTAATAATATATGAACTCTACTTTATGAATATGCAAAAACATTGATATGTCAAAATTTGATCGTAGGGGCACTTTAAGGGCACCAACATGGCGGCTATGACGTCAAGTGAAAACCAGCAATACCTCCTACGTCTTTAATGGACCTTTTAACTGCATAGTCCAAGAGGTATTGGACCAGTAATACTTAACTACATAAATAACAAGGATTTTACCAACTTGACGTGTCCCCCAAACCAGTGCTGTGATAACTGTACCTTCTACGTCTTTGATGGACCTTTTAACAGCATAGTTCAAGAGGTGTTAGACCGGTAATGTATAACTTGACATTAAGGATTTTACAAAGTTAATGTTTAACGAATCAAAACTTACACAGATGAATGCATTATAATGTTTATGCTAAGTGATTCTTTGCCGATTGAATTATTTTAATGTTGAGCCCTATATTCTGACACTGGTATTCGTAATTCCTTTTGAGAGAGTGTCGGGATCGACAAAGTCCATATAACCTGTTATACTAAGTTGCATCTATGAAGCTGTTTATATTAACCTTTTGTACTTGGTATATATCTAGAAACTGAAGACCTCTGTTAAATTGTGCATTGTATCTGAATGCAAATATTGCTTTTTGCTCCAGTGGAACCTGTTGTGTGATCGCGCGCCCCTGAAAGCTGTGATTCAGTCGTGTTTCTACGCTGGTGAGATCTTTGGCTCCTTAACATTTGGCACATTCTCCGACGCGTATGGAAGAAGAAAATGCATATTTCTGTCAACTGCAATGCTGGTAAGGCCAGTGCGTCTAAGCTTTGTAACCACGTCTTCGCATATCAGTACGAAATTCAGTATCAAATAATATTGAACAATTATATAATGCGCGCTCTGATTGGTCGAAAGCCGTGTGCTGTGAGAATGCACACAAGCAACGTCATATTTCACTAACGCACGCTCTGGTTGATTTTGGAAATGTTTAGATCACGGCAACGATTCTGCAAGAATTTAAATGTTTCTTGTTGTTGTTCTGGAGAAAACATAGAAGATTACGTAACTGTTTGTGCATTCCGTTCGTAGAATAGTGTTTGATGCGTTCTGTACTCTGAGAAAAAATACCCATGAAGCTGTAGAACATTAACGATTACAAAAATCACTTGCCGCTACACAGCTAATGATTCCTGTACTCTCTATTTTCATGTTCTACGTTTCCAGTCTTTTTTTTTTATGTTCTACAGCTTTCATGTTCTTCAGCTGCAGTCGTGTTTTTTCATGTTGTTCAGCTGCAGTCGTGTTTTTTCATGTTGTTCAGCTCCAGTCGTGTTTTTTCATGTTTTACAGTTCCAGTCGTGTTTTTTCATGTTCTACAGCTTCAGTCGTGTTTTTCATACAGAACACAGCAAAGCCTGTTCTAGTTGTTAAAGGGAACCTCGGCTGAAAACAATGTTTGCTTTCAAGTGATTGTTATGCTGCCTAATTCTGTTTCTTTGTTTGTCTCCAGTCAATCGTACACTGGATTTTCCTGTCGATAAAACTAATTTGAATTTCCTGCGCGCCGCCATCTTGGATCTCATGACGTCACAGTGTTGCCCCTATTGTTAGAAAACAATAGCTCTTTTGTCGAATAACAATAGGGGCAACGCTGTGACGTCATAAGATCCAAGATGGCGGCGCGCAGCAAATTCAAATTAGTTTTATCGACAGGAATATCGGTGCATAAATGACATCTAGTGTACAATTTACTGGAGACAAACAGGCATGCATAACCAACACTTGAGAACAAACATTGTTTTTCAGCCGAGGTTCCCTTTAAATAGATATTATTTTGCCGTGCGGACATACCCTCTAGCTGCATAAATGATGTAAAAACCTGTCTAAAACATAACTAAGAGGTTCGCTAAGAGACGTTGGGTTGCTGCTGTTACCGGCACGTTGTGACGTCATCTGAGCATCTGGAAGACGACAGACGCACGGCTAAATGACGTCATAATTAGCGAAAGAGCAAAATAAAATATGATTTCCTGCAAAGCGTGACATTTTGATGATCTGTTGTCTAAATATTAACTGACATGCTTTCGACCAATCTTTACTGCAGCGTAAGTCAAAGTAAATCTAATTAGAATTGACGAGCAGAGTAACACACAGTACACTCGTAATGCTCTTGATTATTGATTTTTATCATCCACAGGTTACTTTGATGTTTTCGGCTTCTTTTGTCGACTGTTTGTCTTTTCTGGGATTCCTGTGGCTTTTCGCTGGATTTTCAGTCTCTGGCATCATAGTGTCTCAGTACGTGTACGTCATGGAGCTCGTTGGCCCAAAATCTCGTACATTTGTGGGGAACTTTTACCAGTGTTACTGGTCATTTGGAGGGATAGTGATTGCATTATTAGCTTTGCTAATGCGGGAGACTGGCAAATGGAGACTGTTGATCCTTGTAGCAAGTCTTCCAGGTTTTCTACTGCTACCCTTCTGGAGGTAGGCTAGTAAGACAGCCACATTTCCACTTGTGTAGACTAATGTGAAGTAAACGTAAATGAGAGACTGCTGATCCTTGTAGCACTGAAGTCTTCCAGGTCTTCTTCTGATAGCCTACTGGAGGTAGGGTCATCCAGTACCGCTCGAAACGAGCCACAGCATTGGCTTACCCAACAATACAAAACATCCTAACCTTAAGAACGTGCAGTACAAAAACAATAGAACTACAGTATAATGGTGCAATCAGAATACAGGTCTCGAGCGGTACAGCGGGTTACTGGGAGGTAGACTAGTCACAGCCACATTGCCACTTGTGCAGACTAATGTAAAATAAATGTAAAATAAATGTGAAATAAATGTAAAATAAATGTAAACGAGAGATTGCTGATCCCTGTAGCAATTCTTCCAGGTGTTTATCTCTTACCCTTCTGGTGATAGGCCAGTAAGACAGCCACATTACCATTTGTGTAGACTAATGTAAAGTAAATGTAAATGAGATACTGCTGATTCTTATGAACATACCATCGATCAAATGGACTGGCTACAACAAGGCTTCTATTGAACAATTAGACTACGAGCTCCAAGTTTCTATTGGTTCATTGTTGACGAGGAGTCAACCAGCAGTCATAGAAACTGAGACCTAGTAGTCTAATTGTTTTAGTAGAAATCCAACTAGTTGTTTAATCTTAAACTGAGAAAATATTTTGTTGTTGTAATTTGAGGACATGGTGCACATCATTTTGCTTTGGAAAACAGGCTTTTCCGTTACTCCCTTTCTCTCATGGAATAAATATGAGTAGCTTAGGCAATCAGGTTGCATGATTCGTGTTACAACACTGGTTGGTTTATACGAAGGAATGTTATAAAAAAGGTGAATTGAGATCTGAGATCTGTTGTTATATTTCATCCCAGAGTCTTCCCCGAAACTCCTCGATGGCTCGTTGCTCATGGCCGTTTGGACGAGGCTCGTGCTGTTCTCATGAAGTACGGAGGTAAGAACAACAAGCCCCAGGATCCAGAGACACTGATGGACGTCATTGAGAATGTCAGAAGAAGCCAGGTTAATCGCGAGGGAAAGGACAAGAAGTATACACCTCTTGACTTACTACGCACTCCGAAGATAAGAAAATGGACACTAACCGTTTGCTATAACAGGTAATTAATAAAGCCCCAGTCGAACGGTTTCAACATTGCTCAGTTCCACATCGGTACAACATCGGTACAACATCGGTTCCACATCGGTACAACATCGGTACAATATCGGTACAATATCGGTACAGCATCGGTACAACATCGGTACAACATCGGTACAGCATCGGTACAACATCGGTACAACATCGGTTCCACATCGGTACGACAACGGTACGACATTGGTATAGCATCCGTTAAACAGCCGTACAGCATCGCTACGGCATTCAGGTACCACATAGGTACGTACTGCATCGGAATAGCATCAGCACAGCATTGGCACTGCATCGGAACAGCATCAGTACAACATGGGTTCCACATCGATTCCACATCGGTTCCACATCAGTATTAATAATAATAATAATGGGATTAATCAGTGGCATATCAACGAGGTGGCTCTTCATCACTGAAATTCACAAATGTTTCCGCAACAATGTCTCCTTGTTTTTCCCGTTGCTTTAGAGAGATGTTGTCCGGTTTCCGACCAATATGAGCTAGGAAACAGATGCTCATAGCATTATATTGCGCCCCGATTGAGATCATATCAAGGTAATAGAGTAGGGAAGAAGTAATGCAAGTTGGTACTACTTCTTTACTTAAGAGAATCCACAGCAATAACGTTAAATACGCATTCCCCACGAGGTTGCTTCATTCCATGCATCTCTCGCCCCCACTCATCTCAAAAATGTTCTTTCAGGTAAAACAAGTCAGTAATAGTAGTACATTTTGTTTCTATCTTCCCCTTCAGGTTTGCCGTGGCCTGCGTCACTCACGGAATGATGCTCTTCACGTCTAATCTCGCTGGAAATGTTTACCTTAACTATGCCATCATGCATATTATCGCACTAGTGTTTCAGCTTGTGTATTGGTTGATCGTCAAAAGGTAAGCAGTTCGGAGATCACTGGCTACTACACAGACGAGATAAGGACTGGGTTCTAATAATATGCACAGTACATCATGGTTAGTAGTTTGGGTAGACAGGTTCATAAACAACATATAAAATAAACATAAATAAATATTTTATTTGTTATAGCAGGCTCAGTATTACAGCTGGTGGGGGTCTGCTTTTACTCCTCACACACTCCCCACTATATTAACTGTTTTGGACACACTACACTTACGGTTGATTTTTACGGAGGGACGAAAACCGGAGAAAAAAACCCTCGAACCCAGATAAGGAATCGACAACAAACCTAACTCACATCGGGTGCCCGAGCTGGGAATCTAACCCGAGACCGCAGCGGCGAGAGGCGGGTGTTTTACCACTGCGCCAGGCTGCATCCCTGGACATAATGTCCTGAGGAAAGAAGAGACTCAGACCCCGTCCACACGTATCCGGTTTTTTTAAACGCAACTTTTTTTTACGGATTGGCCTTCCGTCCACACGTAAACGATGAAAACGGTCACCAAAAACGCAACTTTTCGAAGACGCTCTCCAAAGTGGAACTTTTCGAAAACGCGGTTTTCCTGTTTTCTCGTGTGGACGGCAAAAAGTCCGAAAACGGAACTTTTCGAAAGCGCTGACGTCACACCTTCGTTCCCAGGCTACTTTACAGAGATAAATTTCCAACATGGCGGACAACCAAGGCACTGGCTTGGCTTCTCTATTAATAGGTTTGGTTTCAAGCTTAATATTGCGTTATAAAATATTCAGTAGAAGTTCCACTTCATCGTCTGTCCAAATATAAGAATCAGGCTTGCTCTTGTCATCAGATTTCTGTTAAGTCCTGTTTTAGACATGCCTATTATCGATTTTATTTCTTCGTGTAATTTAAAACCAAGCCAAAATGGCGCGAAACAAAATAATCAGTAGGTATCTGCGCATGCTCTGTCACGTATCTTAGTGTTTTCGAATCGTTTTAGAGTTTACGTGTGGACGAGGAAGCGATTCGAAAACGCTCTCGTGTGGACGGGGATTTTTTTTTAAAAGGAGAAGAAAGTTGCGTTTTCAAACGAGAACAAAGCCTCAGTGATCAGGTTATTTTCCTCAAGAAACGATCTGAAACTTACCTCTTTGATGTTAACCAGAAAATAACGCATCATGTTGTGACGATATTCAATACAAACATGTTGAAATCTGCATTCAAAATCAAAGGAGGATATATCCTCTGCAATTGGCACTGTTTACTGGATCGATTAAGATGTAAAATGGGTATCTGTGATAACTTGTACCCGTGCTAATGGAAACGCTCTTAGTCTAACTTTAAGTGCCGAAAAAGTGACGAAAACAGCAATAGTTTACAAACCTGTCTCCTTTTAAGGACATATAAACCACTCAAACACTACCAATTCGAATCTAATGCAGAATCGCCCGAAGGAAACAAATTTGAGGGTTACTTTGTGGAATCCGAATAATAAACAGTAAAATTCCGTGATTCTTGGTGTAAGAATGCTCACTTCCGGTAAAATCTCGGATCTTGCTGTGACGTCACAAGTGGAATCCATGGTGACGAAATGGCGTCTGTATGACAGCGATTCTTCTTCATAGCGAAGACTTCACGCAAAGGGAATTAGAGTTTGCATACAATGTAAAGTGTAGTGCTTTGTAGTGAGCTTCCGGTTCTGTGTGTTCCACTTGTGACGTCACATATCCAAGATGGCGTGTTCATATTTTCAGCTTTTTGATGAAGTTTTTGGGCACCAAAAGTATGTTTTGGGGTTATCAAATACACGAACTTCATGAATATGGAAACAAAAAAAGGGCCAATTTAGTAGTTTACATGCCATTTTAGCATTGCGCATGTCAATAGATGGAATCGTGGATATCAATTGAAATAACGTATATCTTTTTGCTGCGGATTGAAAAGTATTTCATTGAATGCCTTGGTTTTAATACATCGATTTAGCTTGTACATTTGTTGTCCCAATTCAGGTCACCTGACTATTCCCTTGAGTAATGTTTTCTTGTTTTTCTGTATCTCAAGAGGAAATGTACACATTTCTCTAATTGGAAAACAAAGCACTGAATCCTCTGGAGAGCTGTCACATTATCTGAATTGAGACAACAAATGTACAAGCTAAATCGGTCTGATCTATTGTTCTAATAGGTTTGGTCGTCGAATGCCGCATGGTGTTGCTATGCTATTGACAGCGCTGCTCTGTTTTTCGATTACTGCCGTCCCTGAAGGTGACTTGCCAAATTTTCACATTATTAGACTACGAGAATTAGAGAATTAGACTACGAGCTCGAAGTTTCTATTAACCAAATAGTTTGCCGAGGGACTATCGGCTAATAGTTGCCCGCGAAATTTGGTGTTCTTAAAACAAATATTAATATTCGAGAGCTTATAGCTAGTTTTAAGAACAGCAAATTTCCCGATCGCGAATCCCGCAACTATCGATCGATAGAAACCTCGAGTCTCCAGTCTAGTTGTTATATAAATAGTGAGTAGTTTAGCTAACCAGATTGCAAGAATCGCAATATAATAGACCATTAGTTGGTTTTTACTCATGCTAACTAGCTTTTGAGGGCCACAAATTTGTTAGTTTCCAACTGTTACGTGCTACCTCGTTAAATACAGTTCCTTATTATTATTATTATTATTATTATTATTACCGTATTTTTATTATCATTATTACCGTATTATTATTAGTATTAGTATTACCGTATTTTTATTATCATTATTACCGTATTATTATTATTATCATTATTACCGTATTATTATTTTTATTATCATTATTACCGTATTATTATTAGTATTAGTATTACCGTATTTTTATTATCATTATTACCGTATTATTATTATTATCATTATTACCGTATTATTATTATTATTATTATTATCATTATTACCGTATTATTATTATTATTATCATTATTACCGTATTATTATTATTATCATTATTGCCGTATTATTATTATTATTATTATTATCATTATTACCGTATTATTATTATTATTATCATTATTACCGTATTATTATTATTATCATTATTGCCGTATTTTTATTATCATTATTACTATTACCGTAGTTTTATTATTATTACCGTATTTATATTTTTATTATCACCGTATTATTATTATTATCATCATTATTATTATTACTACCGTATTTTTATTTTTATTAACATTATTATTATTACCGTATTTTTATTATTATTATTATTATTATTATTATTACCATATTATTATTATTATCATTATTATTACCGTATTTTTATTATTATCGTTATGTAGATCATTCTCCCGCATGAATCTCCATTGAGGGCTCCTTCCAACTCGTACGTGAAAATACGAAACTTACCTAATTCTTGTGAATTGGTAGTTTATTGTAGTTGAATTAATTATAACTTGTCTATATTAGTTTTTATTATAGTTTTGGTTATTTCTGTCTGTTATTTCTTTTTAATCATATGTAACTGTATATTTATAATGGAATCCTGATTTATATTATTTAGTTTATTTTAGTTTATTTTGTATTCAACCTAGTTTATGTTGTTTACTGACTTAGCCCTAAAACCCCAAATTAGCGAGCACCCGTTGTCACGGTGGGTGTTTTTAAATGTAGGGTTAGGGTTTGGATTATTCCACAGGACCATTGAAGAAGCATTATATCTGTCTGTTGTTTAGTAACTTGGCCCTAAAAATCCAAAATTATTGACTAGCCCTTAACTCCCTAAATTAGTTGGCAATTGGGTTTACTAACGATTAGGTTTTTCTTAAATGTTGGGTTGCAGTTTCGATTAGTTCACAAGAACATTGAAGAAATTTACATCAAATATGAAATCTATAGACCATTTTCTCAGGTATGCGCACGCAATATTGGCCCGCCAAATCGCTTTTTGAACAATAGCCGCCAATTTTTGAACAATAGCCGATAATTTGAATCACAAAGGCTGACGCATCAGAACGAGTCTAACAAAAGCTAAAAAAACTCACGGCCCGCCAAGAAATACTTCATGTAGGCAGCTTGGATTTAGTGTTGGTTGAAATAATAGGGAGGGTTATAGGAAACCACTACGTGATTGCCCACGTGAACTATTTACCGGCCCGTCAAGCCTGTTGCGTGCGGCATACTTGAGAAAATGGTCTATTGATATCTTCCAGCACCTCATCCCCCAAGCGGCCGTTATCCATCACGGCTATTCTTTACGCTCTGGCTTCTTGTAGTGTAAACTATATTACATTATAAAATAACCCAAAGAAAACGCGCGCTCTGATTGGTTGAAAGCCGTGTTTGCATGAGGCTACGTAAACATGGTAATGACGTCATACATTGTAGGTTTTGCTTTTTTTCTGCAAAAAATGGCGAAAATAACTGACTAACTTAAAACACATGTAACTAGTTTTCTAAAGGAAGGTTGTTCAGAAGAACCTACGGAGAAAAAAAGCTAAATACACTACTTCTGTCAACGTTTAAGTTTAAATATTTACTTCAGATACTATAGAAAAACAATTATAATAAAATACATGTACTAGAAACATTCAGAAAATGTACAAAGTGCTAATAATCAAGTACACAAAGTCAGAGTGGGAAGGTCAATTGTTGTTTATTCAAGTACGTTTTTTTCAAACGCCGGTGACAAAAACTACAGACACTTCAACTTCATAAGATATCATATATCACATCGAATCAGTAGAAATAAAAAAAATTAGCCGTCTTGGTTCGATTCAGTCTATGAAATCTTTTTTTCATTCAGAGTGGGATGCTGGCAAGAAAATGAGACTAAAAAGAAATACACAAGCGAGAAGCTACAGAACTCTGAAGCTCTAATCTCGCACGGCTGCTAGCTAGCATCCCGTAGACTCGAAAGTACTCTTTTTGGATTCAAAAATTGCATTGAAAGATACCCAAACAGCCATCTCCACATCAAAGTAATATACTAGATTATAAGCTCTAATTCGACATTCTCTGGCTTTCAAATAGTCGAGTATGATGCCTGACGATGGGAAATAAAGATCTGAAACAATACAAAGGCACAAACCTGCTAATCGAAGTTGTCAGTTCGAGCACAGGCAGCCCAAGTTCTGTATCTGTACTGTGTGACTAATACAGTTTTTCGAATCGTGTACTAGAAAAAAATGAAAACAATAAAATATTGAACTTTGAAGAACTTGTCTTGTGTTATCAAGTGTCCTTAAGTATCATATTTCAATCTTAGCGCTCTGGGACCTGTTTTAGTACGTTTTCTAGCTCGCTCTTTTTCTTGTTTACTCTACTATATATATATTAGAAAGGCGGGAAACCGTTATTTCAATACGCTTACCTAATAAAAGGTAAAGGCTGCAGACAACCGCCAAATATACGATTCATAACCTGTAATCTTTGCCACGAAAATCACACTTCGCTCACTCCAAATAACTCGAAACTACGGTAGGATATAGAATGATTAATGAACTCATCCCAATCCGAATTTTAAGATCCAGCGATACCACATCCTGGAGAAATCGAACAATTTGTCGCACATTTCCAAGTCCTTCGAGGTTGGCAGCCAACGAAGTTGGACGGGGAAATTTCCGGTTAGGACCAACCATCAAATATCCTCGGTCTGACGTAGGACTTGGAAATGTGCGACAAATTGTTCGATTTCTCCAGAATGTGGTATCGCTGGATCTTAAAATTCGGATTGGGATGAGTACATTAATCATTCTATGTCCTACCGTAGTTTCGAATTATTTAGAGTGAGCGAAGTGTGATTTTCGTGGCAAAGATTACAGGTTATGCATCGTATAGTTGTCGGTTGTCTCCAGCCTTTTCCTTTTATAAGGAGGTGAGGGAAAGAGGTTCGAAAAAAACCCAGCGGAAACGACCCTAGCCAAAGAGCTCAGAGGTATGAATAACCACAACTGAAACATTGTAGGGTGAAGTCGTGTATTTATTTGTCTAACATACATGTTTTGGAAGGATTTTTAATATGAACTATTCAAGCGATATATATAAACACTCGGGATATGTTGGGAGAACGCAGAAAAACGGCTTGAAAATCACTCGCCTAGCGCCTCGTGATTTTCAGGTTTTTCTTTGTTCTTCCAACATATCCCGCGTGTTTTATATTTAAGAGAACAAAGACATGGAAAGCGTGTTATATTGCTTAAACATATATACATTTTTAACGTTAGTTTGTGCCAACCGAATTAGGATGCGTTCCACTAACCATATTCCGGAATAATACACAGACTACGTATCGAATGGCTTGTATCGGACATTGGAATACTACATATATCCTGAATATCAATTGTAAGCGTGCGATTGTAGCTTACAGTGAAAAATGTGCCTGAATCAGTGTTTGCCAGAGACTATTCCATCTATTCTTATTCTGGAATACGGTTAATCGAACGTGCCCCTAATTCCATTTAATGTATCTCTCCTCATCAGCATATCCAATGGCTAGAACAGTACTGTTCATCACTGCTTTTGCCGTCAATTGGTGTTTGTGGACTACGGTGGAACTTTTCGCTTCAGAACTCTTCCCAACGGTTCTGAGGTGAGTCAAAGGCACAGGTGTTACTCGTTGTAAGACTCATTATAAGCTTGTATTGTTAGGAAATCTTGGCATTGAAATAGGCCACATTGAGCATGGTTTTCAGTATTGCGACATAAGCACAAACAACATACGCAGACGCAGTAATGTATTGATCATTAGCGACACTTGTTTTTATCTCACACTAGTCACACAAGCACAAACAACATACGCAGACGCAGTAATGTATTGGTCATTTGCGACGCTTGTTTTTATCTCACACTAGCGACATAAGTAATGTATTGAACATTAGCGACGCTAGTTTTTACCTCACACTAGCGACATAAGCACAAGCAACATACGCAGACGCAGTAATGCATTGTTCATTAGCGATGCTTGTTTTTATCTCACACCTGTGAGATTTTGAATCTCCTCCACTAATAATTGCATACTTCATTTTGTTTCTTTATTCTTCCTTCTTCTTCCTTTCTCCATAATAGTTCTTTATCTGTATTAAGTTAATCTTATTGTACTATAAACACAAAAAGTACAATCTAAAGGGAAAAAAAGACAGTCTAAATATAATAAGCTTTCAGCTTCTATTTAGACTGTTTTTCTCCACCGCTAGTTTTTTTTGTTATAATATGACACATATATTGCCGTTATGTAGTGTAGTGTAGCGTAGTGTAGTAGTGCCTTTTTATACTTGTTTGTAATTGGTGTTTTTTTCGTAATAAATGATGATGATGATGTGAGTAGAACAAGTACTGCTAATGAAAAATTCGGCACTGCGTCTGCGTATGTTGCTTGTCATTTAACTCGCATTTCACATATATTGGCCCTGACTTGGCACGTAAGATAGGTGCATCTGACGTGGATCCTCTTTCTTATATACCCTCTTCGAATAAGCCATTCTCTTTCAAAAACATCGAGGTTCATAACGTCTGTAAACTATTGCATGAAATTAATGGCAGAAAGGCCACTGGTTTAGACAAAATTCCATGCAAACTCATAAAAATAGCTGCAGACATTGTTGCTCCTTCTCTTACAAATATATTTAATCAATCCCTTTTGTTGGAAATGTTCCCTTCGGAATGGAAACTGTCTAGAGTATCTCCCGTACATAAGAAAGGCCCTAAAACGATCTAAATAACTATCGCCCGATATCGGTCATACCAATCGTCGCCAAAATCTTTGAAAAATTAGTCTATGATCAGCTCTATAAATATCTCAATAAAAATAAGCTTTTAACTAATCACCAGTCAGGATTCCGATCACTCCATAGTACCTTAACTGCTCTACTTGAAGCTACCAACAACTGGTGCATTAACATTGACAAAGGTCTACTAAATGGTGTAATCTTTATCGATTTGAAAACAAGCATTCGACACCATAGACCATAACATTGTTATGCTAATATTGGCCAAATATGGAGTTGACCGGAACACCTTGACCTGGTTTGAATCTTATCTAAGCTGGAGAAGTAAAAAATGCACAGTTAATGGATATATATCTAGTGCACATCCCATAACGTGTGGTGTACCTCAAGGATCAATTTGGTCCTTTACTTTTCCTTATCTATATTAATGATCTACCTAACTGTCTCAATGAAGGTTTCCCTAGAATGTATGCAGACGATACGAGCATAAGCTTCAATATTTCAAGCCAAAACGACCTCCAAATCAAAATCAATGACGAATTGAAATGTCAACACTTGGCTCAAGGCAAATAAACTTAGTCTTAATGTTGGCAAAACTGTATTCATGATCATTGGCTCTCGTCAAAAACTGCAAACACAAATGAATCTCCAATCAACATACATATTGAAGAAAAGGAAATCAATAGGGTAGACCACACAAAATCTCTTTGCTTATACATAGACCATACATTATCCTGGACGAAGCATATCAATGAAATCTCTAAAATAATCTCCTCTGGCATTGGTGCTCTGAAAGAGTTAGGTCATTTATTGATATAGGTACTGCAGAAAAGATATACAAAGCCTTAATAGAGCCTCACTTTCAATATTGCAGCTCTGTTTGGGATGGCTTAGCCCTACAGCTATCCAACAAACTACAGAAACTGCAAAACCGCGCTGCCAGAGTAGTAACTAAATCGAGTTTTAATACTAGTTCAGAATGTGTGCTTGATATGCTTGGTTGGGAGAAGCTATCTCTAAAAAGAACTAAACAAAAGGCTATAACGTAACTATGTATAAGGCCCTTCATGATCTAATCCCAGGTTATCTCCAGGAAATGTTTATCCCACATAAGATTAACTACCAATTACGGGACTCCGAAAATAAATTATCTCTTCCAAAACCACGCGCCAACTACATGAAACGTTCCTTCAGCTATAGTGGTGCAATCGTTTGGAACACTCTGCCATCTAATCTACGCATGGCTAACTCGCTTTCTACCTTTAAAAAAGGCATAGAAAAGCATTTTACCAAATTGGACCCCCCGGCACACGGCAAAGATGTAAAACAGTTTTTTATTACAGTTATAGTGTGTTGTAAATACTATTTATCTTAAATTTGTAACGACTGATATTTTTACCGTGTGTATAAATAAAGTATATGTATGTATGTGCTCATACTTATGTCGCTAGCAAAAAGCAAGCTTTTCAGATAATGCAAAATTGAGTCCAAGTGTCGTAAAGTTACTAGCTAAGGTTCAAAATTAAATAATATTGTATGCATGAGATCCAGGAAGTCATGAGATCAGGACTAACTGGCCTCGTTTTTACTTTCCTTTCGAGTTACTTCTCTAGCATTCATCGCTTTATTTTCAAAGTGCAATTTTTTTTTCAATTCCCTGTCATATTGCCATGAAATTGTTTCTTCTTCGACACTGAAATATTGAACATCAAAATTAAGCACACAAGAAATGTCAGCCATTATTCGAATGTCCCGGACACATTAAAATATGATTTTATCATTTATTGCCATCACGTTAAACTAAGTACTACTTTAGTTTCCTTTCCTTCCCTTTCAGAAACAAAGCAATCGGTGCAAGCGCGATGACGGGTCGTACAGGCACAGTGATAACTCCATACATCGCTATGATAGTACGATATCATCAATTGAGCGTCTTGGTGATCAATTCTTAGCGTCACTATTGAGAAGATCAAATCATATTTAAAGTGCTGATAAGCCCTAGCCAGAAATAGTTGATTTAATTGTTGATATCTTATTGAGTATATTAAAATGCTTTAAAATGCATTACAAATCCTTGAAATGACATCATTTAAGGTCTCGATAAAGGTTCGAGGTGTCATTTAGGTAAAACGGTCTTGCAGCGTTGCAGTTGAAGCCATATAGAGATACATTATAACATTTAAATGTCTAGAATTGAAGAAAGTATCTATTTAATCTGTTTTGAACAAAAGTCAAACGAGTAGATGTTGTATATTTTTCAATGCGAAATGACTGCGTTCGCCAGAAGGAGTTCAGCCCTTCACTCATTGAAAAACATCTTCGTTATCCCCTTGGTAGATAGATGCCTTTATTTATTCAGGGTAGTCGTCCATCCAGTATACATATGTAGCTGTTATCAAGAGGAGCCCTGACTAAAACACTGTGTCTGGGATTTTTGATATGTTGCGTATTACACATTTTATCCATTTTCAAAGGTGAAAAAGTAGTTTTTCATCCCATTTTGATACAAACCAGGTCATAAAGCCAGAACGAAAAATAATTTCAAAATTCCCCTACACACAGTATTTGCGAAACGGCTGTTCTCGAAAACGGCTCTCGAAAATTTGAGAATAATTAGTGGACGAAACGCGAAGAGAAAAGAAACTTATAAGAGCCGAGTAACAGCCCGATAAATTCATGGTTGACTAGAAAGTCCCGCCTCCAAGGAAAATGTCATTAACATTAGCCAATCAGAGCGATTCATGTTTTGTTCAGTGTGTCTCCGCCGATTACAAAGTTCAGACGAGCTGGCTCGGAACACAGGCTTGACTGGAAAGAGAGAAAGCTATACAGTTTACCGATACCCAATAATACGATATGTCTACAGAAACTAGTGTCGTTTCCAGTTTAATTTCAAAAAAGAAACACTCTTTTAATAGTACAGAAAAATGGCACCACAGTAAGCGAACAATTAATACCAGAGCAGGAAAAACCATTGAAGCGCTGCTCCACTTAGTTTCCTGCCTTGAATTCTCTGAAAATATTTGGTCGATTCAAGATAACAAAACGTTATTGCTTGATTATTTGCATGTGGACTTTCGGTATTGGTTGATTCTAACTTCTTGGAACTCTCTAACGTTGACCTGCTGCCAAATTTACTCACAAGGTGCTTTTTTTTCTTCTTCTTTTTTTCAAAACCACCGATAAAGATCTACTCTTACCTTTTTGAGCATTGCACAGTAGCGCAGAAAATCACAGGACAGCAGCTGTCAATCATTTTCCTTGCCCTTTTTAGCAGAAATTCTGACGTTTGAGCGACGCAGGAGCGATATAGTCAGAAAGCTAAGCACGGTAAAGAGGTTTGGAGAGGAGACGATAGCATTAAATTATGGGCAATGCTTCTAGCATATATAATGCTTCGAGCGGGAAAAGAAGTCATTCTAGGCCAGTCAGCTCCACTTTTGTTTCGAATTTATTTTATATATCTTATTGATTATAGCCACGGTTACTTTGTATTAACGTAGTAATTAAGTCAATAGTTAGTTCTCTAGCCCTCGGAGAATTCGGTCGAGGTATACGTTTCCCACATTTCCACGTTTTTTGGCCACTATCCCAGGGTGGTTAAATTATTTCGTGCTTTTTAGCAGTTTTTCGTATCTGGCAGTTTCCCATTAGTAAAGAATACAATTTATACGAATTAGTTAATTGTATTAGAGTATGTAGTTGTCTGGCTATTATCCCACAACAAACCGGGGGCTATACTTATGAAGTATCTTGTCAGTGTAGTCAGAATGTCGCATTTTCAAGGCTTTAAAAAATACATTTTAGTTTGAGTTTTTTTGGTGATGTGATTAATAGGACTTTTAGAATTAGAATTTGCGAAAATAATGTATTTTCGAAACTTTAACATTTTGAACCTTTATCGAGACGTTAAGTCACATTATACTAACGAGTTGCACATGTATTGAGTCACAACGTTGAATTTGTTTATGTTTACATTTTGTTTTCAGGAATCAGACATTTGATGATTGCAATATTCTAAATACAATAACCTATTTGTGGCCTCGAAATATGCCCTAAACTTTCGTTCTTGGGCATTACCTGATTCGAGAAGAGAACAGTTCCCAAGAGCGAGGCTCGATGGAAACTGTGAGCTTCGAGGATCAGATAATATCTAAGAACAAGTATCAGGTAATATTTCGACGCCACAATGTAGGTTATTGTTGTCATTTATCATCCGTCAAATATTTTCTTTGACGCGCGCTTATACGCTCACACGGGAAAATATCGGGTCACGTGATGCATTCAACCAATCACGTGCGAGAACATATTTGATGGCTTATAATGAAATACATGTTAATAAGTGGAGCTGACGACAGGTCTGCAAAATGTGTGCATGCCCAGTGATTAGGGTTTTAATTAACATTTCTCTATCAACGAAGGATAACCACTCTTAATCTTTTTTATGTATATCGAGTTGACGTCATCTTGAACAGCACGATATAGATTTTTCAAAAAAAGTCGTTGGTGAATTTGACCATGGGACGAAGATCAATTTTGCCATCTAATTTAGCGAGAAATGATGAAAAGTTCGACATTTGTTCATTATAAATCAACCAAACAAGAACAGATGACAGGGCTTCACTTTATAATTTCAGAAAAATCTGCTGTCATTCCCAAACTCCTTGTTTCGGTCTGGTTTGAGCTAAATTGACCAACGTTTTTTTGAAATATCTGTATACCTGCGCGTGTATACATTGTATCAAACCACGTGCCGCAAACCTCCCGTCAACAGCACTGTGCCTTCCCTGCTAGCAGAGGTTCCTTTTACTCCCTTTCTTTTGTAATCGCTTCGCAAACAGGCGTGGGAAAGAAACCTCTGCCCGCAGTCACAACATTGTTTGTTGCGCATGCGCTGCTTTACTAACCGTCAAGAAAACACTTTTGCCACGCTTGCACGGGTTAACCAATGAGAAGAAAGTGATCCCACGGTAATTAGTATGCAAACTAATGATTGACATCGGTGGGTGCGCTTGCGCAGTATTATTGCGGGCTCAAATTTCAATCAGCAAATCTATTACACAATCATGCGTACTGTATATTCTTATAATTTATTGGTCCCTGGTCGTGGACGAACAATGTTGCAACTGGGGGCAGTGATTACAATAGAAAGGGGAAAGGGAACACTGTGTCTTAAGTTCAGTATTATATGATCCCGAGGGGGAAGGCGGTCCTCGTATTTATTATGTGTAAATGTATGGGACAATCCGGATCGGTTTTTAAAAAATCATGAAAATCCGGGTACTTTTTTGAACAATAGATCCATTCATCTCACCAGACTTTACCCTTGAGTGCTTGGTTTTTCTGTATATCTCAAGAGGAAATAGCATCTGCTCACGTAACACGCAATGTATCCTTTTCTCCAAATCACTGGGAACAAGAGACCATCACTTAAATAAATCGGCGCAGACTATCATGGGGAGAGAGGCTAGTATGGGGGATCGGTTCTCTTAGGTTATGGTCTCTTGCTGGGAATTAGTATATAGAAGTATTTAAGAGGTATCCGCTCTTCCCATTCTTACGCATGCACCATTCACCATCTCATGTTATTATTTGTGTTTATAATATAGATACGATAGTACGCGCGCTCTGATTGGCTAAAAAGCCATGTTTTATCAGAGTATATAACATGGTTTGCCGTGTTTTATTGTTTTCAACTGGCGGTTTCCTTTCATCGCGCGTGTAAATCTATATTAAAAGAAGATAAAAAAGCCTTAAATCCATGTTTTATACTATCATAAAACACTCTGGTCATTTGAGAACACTCGAGAAATGTTGAAAGCACGCGCCTTCGGCTTGTGCTTTAACATTTCTCTCATGTTCTCAAATGCCCATCGTGTTTTATGATAGTATAAAACATGGCTAAGGCTTCTTTATTTGTTAGTTACAGGGCACTCTTCCCATTCTGACGTATGCGCTTTCTGTCTCCATTCACTATCTCATGTAGTTATTTGTGTTCTACAGGGCAGTCTCCCTGGTATTGGCATGACCATTCCAGTCATCATTTTTGGAGTTGTCTCGCTGACAGGTTGTATTATCACGTATTGGATCCCTGAGACAATCTACGCCAACCTGCATCAAACTATCGAGGAGGCAGAGGCGGCAAGGGAGGATTATGGGATACCATGCTACAGAAAACCGCCGCCAGGAGAGCCTATCGAGATCAAACTCGAAGCTCGGGAACAACAGGAGCCTTTCATTAAGGAGAAAGATAAATGATCTTTAAAACATTTATAATAACTTTTAACCAACGGTTTCCTTGATCTTAAGAAGAAGAAGAAGTAACAGCTACGAAACCGGCTGAAATTACGGTTTTTTTTCCCAATAGTTTTCTCTTTCTCTTACCAAGGAAGAATACGGTGTTTTACTGTAATTGTATACCCTGTTTAAATTAAACGTCTTTTAAACTATACTCAGTACTGTATTATATATCAGAAATAGAAAACAGTTTTCTATGTTTACATATTTTTTTTATTTTAGATATCAATTCTACATCAAGTGAATAGTAGAATGGTACAATATATCTTGCTTTGAATGCTGTGCCGCTGAGTTAAGGAGGTTTTAATATCCAAAATGCTAATTACATGACGTCTAGGGAGGCACAATTATTTACAAATGTTTTTGTTACAATTAAATATTTTTTTCAAATTATGATCAGCGTTATACCCTGCATGGTTGAAATAAAATGATGTTAGAAATTTGTTTTCCTATATCAGTAGAAACGCCCTTTCACAACCACTACAAAGAAATGATTGCAGATATCTCCGCTGACGTCATGTAATTAGCATTTTGGATATTAAAACCTCCTTAACTCAGCGGCACAGCATTCAAACCAAAATATATTTTACCATTCTACTATTCACTTGATTTAAAATTAATATCTAAAATAAAATTTTATTGTTCATAGGCACAAACTGACTTAGGCTGGCCGTTAGTGTGAGCAGGTTCGGAGCAAGTGTGCACAAAAACCTATCCGATACAAAGTATATAGTATGAACAGGAGGCCTATCCGTTATGGTTTTCGTGCCGGCACAAAACCTATCCGGTATAGTGTGAACAGGAGGCCTATCCGTTATGGTTTTCGTGTCGGCACAAAAACCTATACGATACAAAGTATATAGTATGAATAGGAGGCCTATCCGTTATGGTTTTCGTGTCGGCACAAAAACCTATCCGATACAAAGTATATAGTATGAACAGGAGGCCTATCCGTTATGGTTTTAGTCGTGCCGGCACAAAACCTATCCGGTATAGTGTGAACAGGAGGCCTATCCGTTATGGTTTTCGTGTCGGCACAAAAACCTATACGATACAAAGTATATAGTATGAATAGGAGGCCTATCCGTTATGGTTTTCGTGCCGGCACAAAATCTATGCTGTATAGTGTGAACACGGAGGCCTATCCGTTATGGTTTTTGTGTCGGCACAAAAACCTAACCTATCCGATACAAAGTATATAGTATAAACAGGCGGCCTATCCGTTATGGTTTTCGTGCTGGCACAAAATCTATGCTGTATAGTGTGAACAGGAGGTCTATTCGTTATGGTTTTCGTACCGGTACAAAACCTATCCGGTATAGCGTGAACATTGTCTCAGAAAGAAGTTCGTGTTCCCTCGAATACTTCTTTTTAATTTGAATTCTCAATCCACGGAAATTCAAATAACGTATTGGATTGATATATTCTGGAATGGCTGACTCGATTTGTCAGATTTGTCTTATACTACTTCAGGCCTCCCATTGCTCAACAAATCTTTTACTAATCTTAGTGTATTTATCTAATACACTACTACATGTCGTGATAGCCTAACCTTTCCTCTTTGTCCAGATTTACCATTTTGCCTGTACCACAGCCGGGCTTATGCAGATTGCCAGCTCGATCTATGCATTTTTCTACTAATCAACCGCTGGCCGGTAATAGATTGCGAACCACGTCGCTAGTGTGACACTAGACTTTCTCAAAGTCCTTCTTAGTCCCCCACATTCTTGCGCTCGATCTTTGACCCATGCAGTAATCGCTTACCCAGTGACTCAGCGAGTTCGACTTGGAGCAAGTCTAGTTCGACACACCCTTCGGTCGGTCTGTACCTTCCTCACGACTACTTCGCCCATGCTTCACCACCCCTTGCTTGATCTGTTCATTCCTCACGAATCACTCCGCTGACCTGCAACTGATCTAGCTCGATGTGTACATTCGCCATCACTTAACAGACGCGCTGCTATCCAGTTGCAGAAAATTCCTTTCAAAATTTGACACAACATCAAACTATCGTCTGCTCCGCAAAATATATATTATGGAAAGAAATGCCAAATCAGAAACACAGGCAAAACGGCAAAACGGTGAGAAAGTAAAGTATCAAGGTGAGCGAAACGAGCAAACGAACACACCATAGGAAGTAATCAAATAGACAGACAAGCGCAATGGAAAGACATGAGCGAGAGAACCTTGGAACTTATGCAATGGCTACGCCTGGGAAAACAATCATGATAATGTTTATTAATCAAGTAATATTTCTATTTCGAGTTCAAGTGTTTCGACAGGGGCTCCAAACACCGAGAAAACAATGAATCCCGAAGGAGCCCCGAGTATTTCATTGCTTTCGAGGTGTTTGGAATCCCTGATGAAACACGAAGAACGAGTTTTGAAAAATGCAAACAATATTGATATTCATAACTCAGATAAATCGTTCTACAATTATTGATCACCAGGCTTGTTGGAACGGATTTCGTATGAGTGGGACAAAAATACGGCATGCCCGTGTCTTACCGTAACCGTACCGTAACTTTACCGTACCGTAACTACCGTACCGTAACTACCGTACCGTAACTACCGTACCGTAACTACCGTACCGTAACTACCGTACCGTAACTACCGTACCGTAACTCTGTACTTTGATTCTAATTTCAGTGTCACGGCATGCCCTACGGTACAGATACGGAAATCTGCAGCTCTATTAATATATTCCGTAGATCGTTTTAATACGTGCTTGATAGTGTAGTAGACAAGACTACGGTGACCGAGAGCGGCTATCAAAAGTCAAATTACAACAACTCAAAAGTCAAATTGCATTAAGACAGAAAATCAAACTGAGTTTCGCTTTGACCATGTTTGCTTCATCGAGTTTCGCTTTGAGCACTTTCACTTTCGCTTTAGGCACTGCTAGCGCACATAGCACTGAGTTAACCGCCTCCAGGTTAGCTCAGTGGTTGAGCGCCGGTCTGTTGTGCGGGAGGTCGCGGGTTCAAACCCCGGCCGGACCAACACTCAGGGTCTTAAATAACTGAGTAGAAGGTGCTGCCTTTGTGAAACCCTTGAAAATGTTAACGCAAAGAAATTCATCACAAGTCATATGTCCGATGATCAATTATTTAAACTAATCACAAACCCGCCTATGGAAGTAGCTCACTTAACAGCAAAGTTTGTTTACTATAGCATGCAGTTAGGATCTATAAATATCCCAAACTACCAATGTAAATTTGAGAGCGCTAAGTAGCTCTATCTTGCCTAAAGGCCTATCGATAAGTCCCATACTGTTTCAGTTATCACGAGTGCTTGTACGGCAAGGTTATTAGCGACAATCCAATGTACCATCTGCTGTACAAGGTGCTAATAAAGTACATCATGATTATGTTCATGTTCATTGACAAGCGTAATTTTCTCTGTTACCTAATGTAATTATGCACAGGAGAGAATAGGAAACATTATATTGTTTGTCATAGTGGCGCATTCAGAGCCAAAGGCAGAACACTGAACGTCAGTTCCATGCAATATTGCGGCTCTTATTCACTTAAATATAAGACAACCTAGCCATCTTCATAACGAATTTTACATATATAAAGCATAACAGCTCGCATTCAGAATACTCCCGTTGAAGCTCGCACGAAGAGCTCACCGTTCCCAAAACGAGTGAGTCATGGAAAAGAGCCCAGGCCCTCTCTCATACGTCGAGTCGCGCATGTGCACTTCGATTTTGGCCGCCCTCAACCGCTGGCCGCTCTCGGCCACGCTAGCAGCATGACCAAAAGCGAAAGTGCTCAAAGCAAAAGTGCTCAAATTTCGTGAAAAAATCGATCCCGTTTTTATTTTATTAAATTATAGGCTTCCCTTAAGCTTCCCTTTGGAGAGCACGAACGTAATTTTATTTCGTTTCGAAGTCAGGCGCGGCATAATTGCCAAAATCAGGCGACAGTGCACGTGTTTATGCTAATCACATGCGTGACGTCACTAGGTCTGCACATTTATATTCACAACAGTAAAAATATGGCTGACTGCAAGGCTTCTATTAGAAAATTATGGCCATCAAGGCCCGACATTAGCCTCCTCCGCAGGCATCTCCATTTTTTGAAGAAATCAGATTATGGGCTCCCTGTGGCAGTCCTCCTCTTCTTCCCGAAGTCACAGGTAACCCAATTCACAATTGTTTTAATCTGATTTCTTCGAAAATTAGAGATGCCTGCGGAGGAGGCTAACCCATCATCAAGGTTTCTCAAAGTAAAATATTTAAATTGAAAATTGGCCTAAAATTAAATGCACTTATTTTGCAGTATGGAGACGAATCCAGTGACGTCACACATGTGATTATCATAACTGATGTTTAATAAATATCTTCGCCTGATTTTGGCAATTTTGCCTGACTTTGATACAAAAAAAAATATGTTCGCGCTCTCCAAATTGATTTTTAATTGCACAAAACGACTAAGAGAAGCCTAGAATTTAATAATATAAAATAAAATAGGGATCGATCGATCATTGGCACTTTAATGCAATTTGATACTGTAGAAAGGGGATGCCTGGAATGTTCTGTATATATCGGCATTGGGTAAAGCTCAATATTCGTTATATATACGGGTCAAGAGGTAAACATGACACATTTGGCATATCTCCATTACTCTAATTCGGAAAGCTGCAGTATTGTGTTTCCTATAAAGCAACGAGAAATCAACGAGAAATAACTACAAGCCCCTTGAAAGCTGAAAATACCAAAATAGCAACAAACCTACTACGCCTATCAAAATCAGCGTTTTCGTGCCAGAGTTACTGGTATAGTATTCACCGCTCCACAGCGTAGAACTTTCCAACCAAGGTAAGATTACAATGTTTCTGTTTGTAGTGTGTACCTTGTTGATTCTGGCTATCGCCAGGCGATTACCATCGATCAATTCCTCTTTCACCTACTAACCGAAATATCTTGGAGAGACGGCGCTTATTATTATATATCCCAACATTTCAATTGCTTAAAGTATCGGCGTACTTTATTCTAAGGTCCAAACTGCTATGAAGCTCGCGCGCGCATCAAAATCTATTCCATCTTAGGTCATGGCCGGGCTCATGCATGGACTCTCTTTACTGTACTCTCTTTAGGTCGACGAACGCTTGCTTTAGAGGGTTTAGAATGAGGGATCTAGACATCTCAGCTCATTAGGCAGAATTAGGTTAATAATATTAGATTTCAGTCAAGCGTATTTAGTAGAATAGTTTCAAATGTCTAAGTGTGATGTCCGTGTACTCTTATAGTACAAAGATAGCCTGTGTACAGCCGTCCGTCTCCCCTCAAAACTCGGGAAGGGACGTCCTTCTTTTCCTTCCTTCAAATGAAGGGATTACGGAGGTCTGTGTACAGGCCATGTTTGGCCACGTCGTAGTTGGTAAAGCTATCAGATTACGACAACAGCAGAGTTAAAATATAGGTCAAAGAGTGTTGAATTGATCTTTAAAAAGTCGCCAATTTTATTCCATTCTTTTTATTTCACACTATTCACAGGATATTTACAAAGCATAAGTGACAGGTATAATATTAACAGAGTCAAAGAAAAAAACGAGGAAAGGAGAAAATGGAGTTTAAAGGAATTATGGTGAAAGGAAGAGCCCAGGTCCACTCGATCCCATACACAATAAATAATTACTCAAATTAAGGGAAGGAAATACAATCCACATTTGTTTACACTCCTACATGGCAACAATCAATTCCTGTTGTGAACCGCTAGTTTCAATTAAAATTGCTACAATGTTAGCTTGCATTTCCAAATATTCACGATTCATTCATAGAGTGCAAATCATCTAAACTGCCGCTTGTCTTACTATTTGCAATCCTATAGCTATGCATCTGCAATTTCTTTATACCCGTTCGCACCACTACACTTTCTATTAGAAACCTCTAGTATAACTATACTAGAAGTAATCATATATAGATTATCAAAGTGCGTTCGACAACGCCGACTATTTTCCCATTTGCGCCCACCTTAACTCAGTCAATGAGTACCTAATATAACTATACTAGAAGTAATCATAGATTATCAAAGTGCGTTCGACATATTTTTTGTAAGAGATAGGACTGGGCTTCCTGTGGTAACACAAAAGGCTGAAAGATTGCTGCAATGATGTTGACGGTGTAAATAATCCTGATCAAAAATGCTTGTTTTAATTTTAACTAATTTTGAATGTCTTGACTTATATGTTAATATACAAGGGGATGCATCTGGGTATAAAACTGTAATTATATTTGTGTAACATTAAATCATTGGATGCGATGCTTATGTGGCTATATGTACATGTGTGTTTCATATGGTTATCATTCATTTGAGCATTCGTAGCACATTTTGCTGTATGGTATACAGTGTAAAGCAATAGTTGGAATTAGTGTAGAACACAATCAACCCTATAGCTAGCTACGGCTATTCAGATGTGTATAAACTGCATTCCAGGTCCTAGCATTCACAATACTATAAAGTACACTCCAGTGTAGAACATAAACTATATATTCATGTGTATAAACAATTAACTACACCCCATGCTGTTCCTTTTATAGAGCTTCAGAACAAGGCTCGTCTGTGTGCTAAATTCTTTGAAAAGCACCGTGACGCTTTGCGCTTTTTGTGCTGAATGTGTCGACTTTGGAATCGACCCTTTTCGGGGAACTTGATCATGACCTGTGAACACTCAAATGGGTTTGCACTGATTTCCGACAGCCGCAGCACAGCAACCCCGAGCGTCCCGTAACTTCGTAACATCGAAACAGCTTTTAAAAGAAGCTTCAGCGAATTTGGAAGGCTATTTAAAGCGGCTGCTACTTCAGGTTTTACAAATGCACCATACCTTAGCCATTGCTCTGGATGCTGAAAGCAGCGAGATCGATAAAAAGCTCAATGAAAAAATATATATTATCAAGATTACGCCTTAATTTTTAAATTTTCCGCGCGAAATCGCAGACCACAAATAAACCATCTATAGGGGCTCATTTATTTAGATTTATTTACCATATAAGTCTACGCTCGCATCTGAGCATTTTAGACTAGAATAGATAAATGAATAATAATACTAATCTTATGACAAAAGAAAAGAAGACTCACCGGTTAATATGCATGTCACTTTCACGTGGTGCAGTTGTGTGTGATTCAAAATATATAAGACATGCCGTTGTTGGGATTTGCGAAGATAAAGGAAAATTCTCCTCGATTTACTTCCTCGAGTTTGATGTTTGGATCTCCCAATGCATGAGCATGCTTTTATTCCTCGTTGTTCTAGCTCTGTTATGTGGGAGTAAATCACGGCATATAGAGGGCAAACCACCAACGTGAAGGAAGATAAAAATACCAGATATGAGTTGGAAAATCAGCGATTTTCCTTAGCCAGTAGGCCGCACTGAGAAGACATCACGCTGCTTCAAGAACATGAACAGACTTCAAGTCGATCGTTTATTTCGAGGCTAACTCAAATTGTACAGCACTGTGAAACATTAACGTTTGTGTATAATCTGTCAAGACCCTGTCAAGGCTCGTGAAACGGTTTGTAACACGATCTCAAGATGAAAGCCAATCAAAATGTTCCTTTGATCCGAATGCCTCAGTTTCCATGGCCACAACTCAATCAACCAATCGGGGACGAGGTACAGATTCTGTACCGGAAGAAACGAAAATCTCTACTCGGGCGGACGATTTCGAGCCTCTGGTTTCCAGGGTAGCAATAGAGCAGCCGGGAAAAGGAAGTGACAAAATTCGAGAGGTCTACGGTTCTTATCCTCAGGATAAGTGCTATTTACCAAAAATATTTATATGTAGTTTGTTTCCGTCTATGATTTTAAGACTAAACTCATAAATTATATAATGATCCTGGGATGGTATACACCCATCCGAAAAATGGCGTCCAATTTAATTAACTATTGTTTAGGACTGACTAGCCTCGCTTACACGTTCAAAAGCTTTTGTGTGGACTGACTAGCCTCGTGTTCACATTACCAGGACAATAGCTTTTTAAATTGGACGCCATTTTTCGAATGGATCTATATACCTATTGCAGAAAACGTCGGAGGGAAATTATGGTCTTCTGTCTGGCTCCATTGTCTGAAGACATTGTCATCTAGGAAATGACACACATTTATTTTGTTTTGTCTGTCTGTTTTCCTTTTCTTTTTTCTTTTTTCTTTTCCCTTTTCTTTTAAGAACGTGTGATTTGATTGGATGCTCAGGGTGCTTGATTTTCTTATAAATGCATGCTCAAGAAAAAATAAAAACAAAACGTATCGATTATTGTTTTTCGCGAGTTTATATAGATAATGGCGATAATTTCGTAGACTGGGAAGACACATGTCCGACTTTGAGTTGTTAAGGTGTGTTGAAGAAGAGGAAAATAGACGTCGCTTCTCAAAACTAAAAGAAAATGATCGGCGAGAGAATTTAGCATCGGCTTCGTACTCTAAACTAGCTTAAAGCGACTACAAAATGTGATGCCAATTAAAACGTTTTAAGTTGAGAAAAGCAATGTCCACATTATCTAATACAGTGTTATCCATTGACAGTTTGATATAAAAAATGATTGAATTTAAGAAAAATGTCTTTTTTTCTAACAGCCTGGTGTATTAAACGAGTGGAAAGTGACAACACAACAATTAACAAGACATGACTCACAAAGAACTCGACGATAACTTTAAAAAAGGGCGTGCACACTTAGCACTACAGCTTACCACTTTACATCACATTCTGATACTGAACATTAATACGCATGTTTTATGCTGAAATCTGAACAGTGAATGGCGAAGAATACAATGGGGTTTTCTGGTTTAATGTAAAAATTCTTTTGAGAGGATCCTGAATGTTCTTGAATGAAAACCGGGCGATAAAACTTGCAAAGAACCCAGAAGGCAAAATTTCAGAAGAGTAGATCATCACTCATATGTATATCGGCCATGCCAACGAAGAAAGCCTCAAAAGCTACGCAACACGGCCATTAGAGCAGCAATTACAACACTGTTCCTTGGGTTAAAGAAAATAGCCTTCTTCAGACCACAGAATCAGTAATCAGTGTCAACTATGCATTTGTTCTAGAAACTGAAATAGTCGGCAATCCTCAACTCACATGTCCAACTCAACTGCCGCTAATTTGCTAACACTTTCTCTGTGAATGCTTTTCCATAACGCATTTTCAACGCCTTGCACTATCACAATGCACAGATTAACCTCTCCTGTGCTGATTTTATCCAACCGTTCCTTATTTCAACAAATGTAGATGCTGGTTGTTGGATATCTTTCAAGGGTTAAGTGAAACCACTTCATTGTGCTACGTTTACTCTAAGTTATAATAATAATTTATCTGTTGTTATTTGAAGTACTATAATATTTATTTATTATTTATGCATTTATTTTGCCATCGACCGCTTTTAATATCCTGCGGGTTCTTAGATAACTTAATTTCCTTCGTCTACATTGAAGTTTATATTATAAAACAAATAAAAGATGGTTCTCCTTGTTTTATAACAAAATAATGCACTTTCGAGGTCTAGTTGAAAAGCTGCTAAATGTACTCGCGTTCCGCTCGTGCACCGCAGTTTCTCAAGACCTCGAGCGTGCATTATTTTGTTATAGAACAAGGAGAACAATCTTTTATTTGTTAAATATATCATCCCAGGGTTGGTATATAATGTATGGGTTTATTCTATAAGACGCTGGGTCTTCTGGTTAATTCAGGGTATAATTCAGGGGTAATTCAGCTGGATGGATAACCGCGGCACATCAAATATAACCAACCTAACTACGAACTCTGCAGTAAACTTTTAACAATTAAAAGTTTTATTTCTTTCTAGGTTTAATGGCATAAGATATATTGGTTAATCATTGTCCACTTGTGTGATATGGGGTTTTTCATCGCTCGTAATTAAGAAGATTACTCGCGATGATAAATCCCATATCACAGTCGTGGCTGGCATTGATTAACCCTAACAAAGCATTACGTTTTATTAATCTCCCGCACAGTTTCGCTTGATAAATCCAATTTTTTTATTGGATTTGGCTGTAATTACCATGTTGTGGGCGACATTCCAGTCTTTGGTAGAGTGTAATCTCTTTCAACGCTGGCGCGTTTTCGGCTGATACGTAAGTTTGCACATTTTAAGAGTTAAATGAACTGAATGAGGTTCGTTGAGCAGTGACTTTTAGTAAGAGTTAATCAATGTCACTCGTGTGATATGGGATTTATAATGTTAATGAGCGTGCCAACATGGCTGCCGGGTCTGTTGTATGGCACTTCATATTTTATTTATTACTGATGGCTTTTAACTGCCACTGATACACTACGGAAGCACATGATTTATGTTCTAGGGATCTGGATCATCTTCTGGCTGGTAAATGTTTCACTGATATATTTCTAGCGCAAATAGACCAGTTCGCGGTAAATTCCGACATTTTGAAAATGGTGCAAACATGGCGCGAAATGACAGTGTTTGTATGGGAATTGATGCGAATCCGATGCCAAATAAAATCCGTAAAAACGAGTCGAATTCCGCGTGAAAATTTACAGACAATGTATGAAAAACTGAAAACACGATTACACGCTTCCCAGCACAGCTACATCCCTAAGATTTCGATATGTTAATCTTTACCTGGTATCTTAAGTTTGTATCTGAAGAATATTTCAGAAATTAGATTTTACGGATCTTATTTCGCATCAATTCCCATACAAACACTGTATTTCGCGCCATGTTTGCACCCTTTTCAAAATGTCGGAATTTACCGCGAACTGGTCTATTAATCTGCAATTTGTCAACTGCGATGTATATCTGAAGCGAAGTGAATTCGCATATCTTATTACTGGCCTCGGCTTCCATCGTCAACGACAATGAACTACATCAAAACAATACCATGAAATACAAAGAACCCTAACCCCAGAATACAATGAACTACAGCAAAATAATACCCTGAAATACAAAGAACCCTAACCCCAGAATACAATGAACTACAGCAAAATAATACCCTGAAATACGAAGAACCCTAACCCCACAATAGTTATTCATTGTCCTGAATTTCAGGACGTTGATACACCTAGAAAGACCCGTTCAAGTCATCAAAACATGGTTCTGTATGCCTGGTTTTACCGTCAAGGCTCTTCGTAATGGATCTTACTGTGCATGTTGATGTGTCTAGAAATCTTGATCCAGTTCATTCAGCTTTGAACTCGTCTGAATCTGTAAAATATGTATAACCGCCTCCCGGCTAGCTCAGTGGCCGTTAAGCGCCGGTCTGTTGTGCGGGAGGTCGACGCGGTTCAAACCCCGGCCGGACCAACACTCAGGGTCTTAAAATAATTGAGTAGAAGGTGCTGCCTTTGTGAAACAATTTCGTTCACGAGTTAGACTTCTCGGATAAGGACGTTAAATCGTAGGCCCATCAGTCGATGAAGAGCCACCTCGTGGATATGCCACTGATTAATCCCATTATTATTATTATTATTATTATTATTATGTACGAGTTGGTTCTCTTTCACTGTTAATTCACTGGTCCACTGCTAATCCTAATTATTCAAGAATAGATTTGTTATCTCTCAAACGGCGCTCGATTTGGATTATTCTTCAGTGAAGTTGCTACTATACTGAAGTACCTTGGTCTGTTTAGGTTTCTAGGTGCTTGTGCAGGTCGCCTGTCTGCTCAGTACTAGATTACTATAACAAGGAAATTGCTGTCCTGAAGCCTTCGTGTTCTCGCTACTCCGCAATGTTGCCATATTCCCGCGGGACGTCTCCTAATGCTAGGAATTTGATCAGACTGGTACCTGCTGCCAAATACTCCTTTCACACAAACTTCTTCCAATTCTGTACTGATTACTGCGAGACCGGAATCTAACAGTGATCGCTGGAATACTGTGGCTACACGTACAACTGGAAATTTAACGCGAATTTCCAAGTCTCCTATGACTACTGTTCGACATCCGCCAGTTACATTTTGTCTATGGATGCTCAGTCTATTAGGAATAAAACTGCGAGTTTCGTTGACTATATACATCTGTCATAAGAAGACCGACATGTGTGCGTTGACGGAAACCTGGTTTACTGACTTCGACGCGGCAGCTAACGCTGAGTGCTTCCCATTGGTTATAAATTATCCGACCAAGCACGATCTGGTAGGAGGGGTGGTGGAATTTCACTGCTTTATGGGTCGGATTATTCTGTTAAAAAGATTGGCACTGATCTGCGAACCTCCTTTGAGGTATGAGTTTATTCTGTCTAGTGACTCGTGGCGTGTACGTTTAACTGTATTATATATAGACCGCCTTATTCTCTAAACCACCCTGTCACTACAACTACTTTTCTGGCCGAGTTTGCCGACTATTTGGAATCATTGGTTGTTTACTGAGTCCATACTGATCTGCGGTGATTTTAATATTCATGCATGTGGATAACCTGGACGATCCCAACACCGCAGCGCTCATGGATATACTGGAGTCCATGGACCGAGATCAATATGTGCGCTCAGCAACTCAGGGGTCTGGTCACAGGGACGCTGGATTTGTTAATCACTCGCAATATGGATACTATTATCAAGAGAACCACAGTATCTGACTGTTACCTTTCTGATCATTCTACGGTTCTCTGTGATTTGACTATAAGTCAGCCATTTCTGTTAAGGAGGTCTCATATCGTAAACTGAAGGCCATTGACTTAGATTCCGTCAAAACGATATTCGCAGCATATCTAGTATTATGTTTGTGTACATCAGAGAACACTCCTAGAACACTCTTTCATGAATATAGCTCGGACAGGATACAGGACACAGGAGATACAGTACATGTGTATTCTCCTCTTTGTATGCTCATCAGTATGCGATAAACAGTGGTGATAACAACTTATCGCATACTAATTATACTTATGCATACTAAGAATATTTATTATCCCAATATTTCCCTCATACTGGGATACGGGGTTTATCGCATCAGTTGTAACAATGGCTTCTGGTTGTGGTATACGATAATTATTAGTATTTTATCATTATTATTAATCATATCAAAATCATTGAATACAGAAGAGGTATTGGTGATCGCATTGAAGGAAATGCGATTTTATTTGAGAGAGAGAACAACTTCAGTGGCATTAAAAGTTTATATGCATGGTGACTTACGCTTTGATACCGTAACTATACGAAGGAGAATTCTCTGCTTTCGTTTGGACTCTCGTAAATCTCTCCTGCTGCAGCTCCCGCCATACAAAAGGTCAACACACACAAAATAGTAAGACATGGAACTTTGGAAGCGATTTGCCGAGAAACCTCGACGTTCTACACATCAAAATGCTGGAATGTATTTTCCTGTTTGAATTCGACGGTAAGGATTCAGTTCAAGCATGCGTATTCAAGCTAAACCCAGTTTTCCTCTGCTTGTGGCTTCCTAAACCGGTACGCCTTGTAAACATTCACTCCAACCAGCGTAGGAATATTTGCAATGGCTTTGATATGACTATTAGTATTAGAATTTCACCAGTTGATTAAGAGAAATTTATCTTTAAATGTAAAACAGACAGAGGTTAACTAGTAAAATGTTTTGGAGAAACTATACAATCGAAGACCCCTTGTTAAGTTATATCTCCCTATAAAACTAAAATAGAAAGCGGCGACAAGAAGAGTACATAGACATCTCAATAAATAAAAGACTAACACATTACAGAGGGAGTTCAAATGTTCTTGTAAAGCACTACAGTCCTTCATTGTGTGGATAAGTATTATAATATGTCGAGCTAGCTACGTTCGCTACTCATCAAAGACGATCACTACACTTGTGTCCTAGATTGGTAACAGGATTGCGTGACGATGCCTAAAGATAAAGACCCCGACAGCCCTTGCGAATTTGACGAGGTTTTCAAACATGCCAGTTCCTTTGGGAAGTACCAGAAGATTCTGTTCTTCTGCTCATGTCTGGTGGTCATCCAAGTTACCTTTCCTTACGGAATTCATGTGTTCGCCATGGGTACACCCAACTACCACTGTACAACCACCAACTTGACTTGTCCCCCAAACCAGTGCTGTAATAACTGTACCTCCTACGTCTTTGATGGACCTTTTAACAGCATAGTTCAAGAGGTATTGAACCGGTAATGTATAACTAGATATTAATCCTTTCATCTTCAAAAGTAATATGCAAATTTTCCTTCATTACTGATCTTCATACGTTTCTTGTAGTGTCAGTTGAGAGAATTTGGTGTCACATCAAAAACAATTCCCAGGTGATCAACTCCAATATTCTCATACCCCGACTGCTTCACTTTGTTCTGATATCTTAAAGAGAAGTTAGATGTTGATACTCCCTCTGGGCTTGGGGCTTAAAGAGTTAAGGTTCGTGTATATTTAACAATTATTCACCGAAGTGGAGGTGAATGGTGGTAGTTATTTACCGAGCCGCTTTTTTTCGGGCCGGAAAGAGCTATTTCCACCGATTTTGATATGAACTAACGAACCTCTCGGCCATGTGGGATGCTTAAAATGAAAGCAAATATGCAAAAATGACTAACAAACAGTGTATATAAACAGTCTCCAGGGAAAATATTGAAAATCCTTTCAATCAAGCATTGAGGGAGGGAAGTTTAACTGTTTGTGTCCAATTAACAGCCACTAAACAAGCGATTACTCGATACATGCGCAGTACCATGACATAGCCCCTTTAATTGGACGCAGAACTAATACTAATCAGATTATGTTAATGTTGTCGAGCATTTAATGTTACTTTATTAAGCTTTTTGACATCTTTCCAGAGAGAATGAAGTCAATATTTTCGTAACTCATTTTAATAAAATGGATCTATATTTACTAGAGCCTTTCAGCTTGTCATCTTTTTTGGACATCCTACATTAATGCCATAATAACCTCGTTTTCTTTATTCTTGCGGGACATTTAATATCGAAAAGTATGGATACATTTACCGATTATTTCCCTTTTGGTAGCATAACTAGTCAGTTTTTGGATGTTATATGTGAGGAAATTAGTTGGGCGGCTATGCTGATGAGGGAACTTCAATAGGCTTCACCACTGGACATCGTCGAAGCCAAAGAAAACTGTATCGCTAGTTTTTCTCGTGTCCCTATATTACTTATATTAGCTAGAACAAGTCATTCTATCTTAAGTTAAGAATTAAATTTCACTGATCAATCGTCGGAACGCAAATATTTTTGTTTGTTCCAGTGGAATCTGCTGTGTGATCGCGCACCGCTGAAAGCTGCGATTCAGTCGTGTTTCTACACTGGAGATATATTTGGCTCCTTCACGTTTGGCATATTCTCCGACGCGTATGGGAGAAGGAAATGCATATTTCTGTCATCTGCAATGCTGGTAAGGTAAAAAAAGGGTAAAGGTATTCATTTATATAGCGCGAATTCTATATGGGTATATTCAAATGCGCTTTACAAGGTTATTCTTGTGATACGGACTGCTATTGTGGCGCAATGTGTTGCCATGCAGTTTACAATCATGAGTGATTGTTAGTACCTCAGACTATACCAGGCTGTTGTGTCGGGAGACAATCCCCTACTCTTTCACGAAATAACACAATAGAGTCTTTCACGTCCTCCTCGTATAGATTAGAAGAGGAAAGAGAAAAGGCCAACGGCTTATATACGTCCCTGACGCTGTCCAATGACGCGCTCTAGACCATGCTCTACCACCTGAGCTATCAGTCAAGGGCAGTGCATCCAAGCTTTGTAAATATTTAACAAATATATGTTATTTTTCCCTGCGTCTGTTCTCGTATAGATGCACAGATGACGTCACAATGTAACGAAACCAAAGAAGGTGCCACGAGACGCTGTCCAGTCACGTGACTGATGTTTTGTCACGCTGTGACGTCATCTGTGTATCTAAAAGAGGACAGATTCACGACAAAATGACGTCTATTTGTCTTATACAATTATTAGCGAGAGAAAAAGTAGAATACAAAATTGCCGTCTATGGATCAAGCTTCTATTGTGGCCCAGTCTCTAATAATAGAGTTTATATTTATTTCTTATCATCGAAAAATTAAACTAAAAACTAAAATTAAATGTTCCAATAATATTACCTCTAGTGTCCTTTATTTTGGGTTAGTTTTGATCGGGTTTAGAGGGCTTTTGATTTCTGAAATCTCTCCTCTATAAAAATATCAGATTGTGAGTTTAACGATAGTCAGAGCGCGCGTTTCACAAAGTTTATTTTAACATTGTTCAGTTTGGCTTATTGTTTGAGTATTATAGTATTATATTATATTCTGCTGGACAACCTTTTTGGGATTGACTGTATATATAGATGCCTATAGACAGAGCTCCAATTATTTCTGATCACAGTAGAGTAGCTAAGCGATATTTCGGATCGACAAAGGGTTGAAGCAGGTTTTTTGATCGATTGCTTTGAAAGGCTATGATATGATTTGGTTATTATTAAAACTATAATTTGGTAAGAAAGAAAAATACCAGAACGAGGAAAGGAGAGCTAAAAGAAATGTTTCCTAGTAAAAGGAAACACTCGAACCCCTGACTTCATAAACGCTATGCGCGCACTCTAACATCTGAGCTATCAAGGCTAATCAAGTATGTGAGGCGCGCATGCGGCGGGGAGAAGATTCGGCAGCAGCTCCGCTATTAACACATATATTTCTTACAGTGCGACTATTGTGACAGGGGCCACTTTGACAACCAGGCTAGGTCGCTAGGAGCGTCCATATCTCCTATATAGCTGTCACGGCGTTTTCACAACTTGCGCTATTTTGTGATTTTATTCCCTTAGGAATGATTGCAACGCAAGAATAGCGAGAAACCGTTCTAAAAATAACCTAACTTGTGAAAACGCTGTGACATGCGCAGTAGGGGTAATGGACGCTGTGACATGCGCAGTATGGGTGATGGTCGCTGTGACATGCGCAGTATGGGTGATGGTCGCTGAGACATGCGCAGTATGGGTGATGGTCGCTGTGACATGCGCAGTATGGGTGATGGTTGCTGTGACATGCGCAGTTTGGGTGGTGGACGTTCCTGGTTATGGGCTCCTGACATATTGCAAAACAAAATTAAAGCATAGACCGGTTCGCGCTCATCGTTGCATGATGGGTAATCAGGGCAAACATGGCGGGAAATACAGTGTTTGTATGAGAATTCAATGTTGAATTTTTACCCAAAAAATTGCGAACTAGAGAAATCTAGTTCAATTCAATTAAATTTATTTTGCTCATATTTTTTTTAATACAATAATTATAAAATACAGACAGAGAACGGAGATAGACTAAGAGTAATATAATAAATAATAAGAAATGTGCGAGCCTGAGGGCTAAGTTAACTGCTGGGTTTTCTAGTTAGCCCCCAGCCATATTTAGTTAAGTGTTTATAACAGGTAGAAAAAAAAAGAAGGAATTTAAGAGTTAACAAAATGATTTTAGAGAATTAGAGAGAAAATAATGACTTATAGAAATTATGAGTGTTGCTCTGACAGTATATAACGTTTCGGTTGTATCCCAAATCGAAAGAAGGGGTGTATGTGTTTTCACTATTGATTTGTTAGGTTAGAAGAAGTAGTCTACACTCGACAATCTTACTTTGATTTGTCCATATATATCAATAGTGAAAACACATACACCCCTTCTTTCGATTTGGGATACTTGATTTCTCTAGTTCGCAATTTTTTTGGTAAAAATTCAACATTGAATTCTCATACAAACACTGTATTTCCCGCCATGCTTGCCCTAATTACCCATCATGCAACGATGAGCGCGAACCGGTCTATTCCAAAATACAAATCCTAGCATATCCATGCGGTTGTTTTCATTCGTAAAGACTTCGACTTCAGAATCGCCTTTTACCAAATTGAAGCTCGAACAAGTCGAAATGCTATTGTCTTGTACTCGACACTGATTGGTTCAAGTAACCGTAAGTTGAAATGCTTTGTTTTCGTTCTGCGATGTGATTGGTTCTCGTTGTCTAAGTGGCCCTGGTTACTGTAGTCGCACTGTAAGTATACTAAAATATGAACACTGGTATATAATCAACTAAAGTCGATTGAAGTAAGCTAAAAGCCGTGGAAAGCGAGTAGTAGCTGACGTTTCGAGCGCTAGCCCTTCGTCAGAGCTCGAAACGTCAGCTGCTACTCGCTTTCCACGGCGGTTAGCATACTTCAATCGACTTTAGTTGATTATATACCAGTGTTTATGTTCCCTGCTGACGCAGACCAACACTATTTTTTTACGGAAACTATTTACCTATCGTACTAAAATATGATGTATTTTTACATGACAGTCTAATTAAAATTGACGAGCAGAGTAATACAGTACACTCGTAATGCTTTGATTATTGATTTTTATCATCCACAGGTTACTTTGATGTTTTCAGCTTCTTTTGTCGACTGTTTATCTTTTCTGGGATTCCTGTGGTTTTGCGCTGGATTTTCAGTCTCTGGTATCATAGTATCTCAGTACGTCTTCATCATGGAGCTCGTCGGCCCAAAAGCTCGTACATTCGTGGGGAATGCTTACGAGTTTTACTGGGCTTTTGGTGGGATAACGATTACCTTATTAGCTTTGCTAATACGGGAGACTGGCGAATGGAGACTGCTGATCCTTGTAGCAAGTCTTCCATGTCTTCTACTGCTGCCCTTCTGGAGGTAGGCTAGTCTACATTGCCACTTGTGTAGCCTAATGTAAAGTAAATGTAAATGAGAGACTGCTGATCCTTGCAGCAAGTCTTCCATGTCTTCTACTGCTACCCTTCTGGAGGTAGGCTAGTCTACATTGCCACTTGTGTAGCCTAATGTAAAGTAAATGTAAATGAGAGACTGCTGATCCTTGTAGCAAGTCTTCCATGTCTTCTACTGCTACCCTTCTGGAGGTAGGCTAGTCTACATTGCCACTTGTGTAACCTAATGTAAAGTAAATGTAAATGAGAGACTGCTGATCCTTGTAGCAAGTCTTCCATGTCTTCTACTGCTACCCTTCTGGAGGTAGGCTAGTCTACATTTCCACTTGTGTAGCCTAATGTAAAGTAAATGTAAATGAGAGACTGCTGATCCTTGTAGCAAGTCTTCCATGTCTTCTACTGCTACCCTTCTGGAGGTAGGCTAGTCTACATTTCCACTTGTGTAGCCTAATGTAAAGTAAATGTAAATGAGAGACTGCTGATCCTTGTAGCAAGTCTTCCATGTCTTCTACTGCTGCCCTTCTGGAGGTAGGCTAGTAAAGTTGCTGTTAAACTAGACGGTGCAACTGATTTTATGTGAAGCATGAAGGCGTTACGAGAAACGTTTTGTAAAGATGTTACACAATGTAATGGTTCTGAAAGTTTTGGTGCGGTTGTTGCGTGAGTAGAAGGCAATTCTACTCAGCATGAAAATTCAACGCGCAGCTTATGATGATCGTAATATTGTGGAATTTACATTGTGATTAATGGTTGTTCTTCATGCATGCGCACTGTTGAAAAACGTTACAAATGAACTCGGTAATTTGCGACAGCCTTACAAGTGTGACAAATTAACCCCGACGGTACCATATGAGGGGATCGACCTCGTCCTTATTCGAGAAGACGTGAAGGTTTTAATGTTTTGCAGTTCTGTGTCTAGACTCTAAGGCATCATCTTCTCAGTTGTTTGCGCTCTCAGTTATTTACCACCAAAGAAAGCCGTTGTGAACCTGGTTTCTATGAAAGTAAAGACAACTTGCCTACCTCGTATTGCGGTTCGGGAGGGGTTAATCTTCAACCAAAATAGACTTTCTGCAGTTTTTATGAGTAACATTTTGGTGAAAACCCCGTAAAAATGCATCTCCTCAGTTCTATATTTCTTACAAAAATGCAAGTTTCATGTTTGCTCTGACCTCACTTTCTGTCTCTGAACACTTCGTAAACTTGGCCAGCAACAAGCCATTCGTTCAATAAGCACTTCACATCAAGCTAGGTTCAACCACTCTGACCGCAAAGCTTTCTGGTAAACCGAACCAATCACCATCGATAAAGTGCCAACGAGAAAAACTGCAAACCATCGTTTCACATTTGTTTGTAATTTAGTTGTTTTATTGATAATTTGGAGAATAATGTGTACAATCTTCATTGTCTGACCATGTCTGCCGTTTCGCTGCCAATACAATCCAGTTTCCCCACAACAGTATTCAATCTAAGTATAAAACACGCATTCGTAGCAGCAAAAGATAGACACGTAACCAGCTATGTTGTAGGTTTAGCTACAAATTGCCGACAATTTGTTTGGACATTTAGGGAACTCCTTTATATTCCAGTCATTTTGTTAAAAAAATGGGGTCAACCTGCCACTAATTGCAACAGAAGGTTTTCAACGGTTTTTAACTCAGAAACTTATTCTAAATAACATATCAAAAGTCTCCCAAAATCACAATATGGGAACATACCCAAATAAGCGGACTTTAATGACGACTCGAGAGCGATTTGAGGCCATGCATTGAAACGAGGCTGGAGAAGGTTTTGGCATTACGAGCGATTACGAGCACAATACAGGTATATCTGCGCTTGGAAACTTCGAAACTGTATCGGGAAAGGAATGGAAATGCATTAGTAAAAACGTTTATGGAGTTTCTTATTTAAGGCATTTTATTTGTTGACTTTTATTAAAACATGATTTGGTGTCCTCAGTTTTTATTTTGCCGGTATATTTGTAGAACTTATGTCTATGATTTTCGGACTTTCAAACGATTTTACTTATGTGTCGGACAGAGAACCGAGCAGAAGGCACTCTGGCAATATTAAAACGAAAATAAAGAGACAAATAATATTGTACTTAATAGGCCTTTTGCAACAACTAGTCACGTGACTTTGTCAATCAAAAGTATTGGTGCTAGCTCAAAATTGATGCCAGAAATGGAAAGAGCATGTCCAAATTAGTAACTGATGTAAGTTTTAGGTTCACAACTTTCAAACCGAAAGCATAATGATTTTCTGAAATCTCGAAATTTAACAGAGTTTGTGAGGCTGGAGGGCAAGCTACATTCCTGCCAATGATAGACATGCAGAATCGATCTGTATATACTCCACTCTAAAGTTTGTAACGTAGCACGCACAACGACACAATATCAGGACTCCCATCATTACATTTGAATAGCCCTAGCTGTACTGGAAAGTATTTAACATCATTCGCACTGAACCAGCTGGTAGTGCCTTGAGCAATGTGATCGTGCGATTAGGAGGCTTTCACACTGAAATGAGCTTTCTCGAGAGTATTGCCGGACACCTAATGGCGGAAACAGGCTTAAGAGAATTGTTAGAACTGATATATGCATCAAATGCTGTCGATCATATATTGAGTGGCAAGGCTATTGCGCGTGCAGTTCGTGCACATCGTTTGGTTGACGCAGCATTGAATGCTGGAGGAGCTTGAAGAAGACCGCAAGTTATTTGAGCAGCTACTGATCGTGTTTCTATCGCGATCAATCTGGATACCGGTAATAAGGAAATATCGAAAATTAGAGGGAAAAGGCCATTCGATTAAAGGGGCATATGTTAAGGGGCTTATACGCGATTTGGTCACTGACCATCCAGGTGACTTTAGTTCAGCTTGATTTCACACTGTAACCAATTCTGGGCCATCCCTTCATGTAGGACGACACGAATTGCTACCAAATTGTATTCTATTGTATTATGTTGCGTTCTATTGTTGTATTGAATTGTATTGTGTTGTATTCTATTGTATTTTTGGTAAAAAATCGTGTCGTCCTACATAAAGGGATTGCCCAATTCTGTTACGAATCCGATCGAATATAGTGCATTTCAAGCCTAAAACCAGCCACTTCCACTTTCGAGACTCGTTTTCATGTTGCACCAGAGCGCAACTTTAAACAAAGTCGATTTTGAAGACGTTCCCGTACTTTGATCGAGGGAGACTTTTAGTATGTTAATCTAGGCAGCCTTCGGGACTGTATTTTGTAAAGAAAGCTCCTGTTGTAATTAGTGGCAAGTCAAATCATAAATTGATTGGACTATTATTCCAGTCTTACGTTAAGAGTTTTTGGGGAAATTTACGGAACGAAATTTAGGCGATATGTCGAGAAATTTGTAGCTAAGCTAAGCCTACCATTTTGAGAATTCGTGACAGACTGGAGCGAAATAACCACTTAGATAAACACCACGTGCGTTCCACAGCATGCGATGTCCTGTACTTGGTAAACGTACTCGATCCCAAAAACTAGGATGGTCGTAAAACATGGACGGGAACGCGGGGATGTGGGGACGTGACCTTAGTAACACTTTATTTTTGAAACAAGAAATAACAAGAAATTAATGTGTATATTCAATTCAATGTTTTATCACTAGCTGGTCAGATTAGAAAACACGTACTCAAAAGTGTTTTTCCTCACGAACCGACGCCATCTTGGTGAGGTTAAGGAACCTGGGAAGGACCGGACCGCCATGGAGCTTCATCAAGCGACATAATATGCAGCATACTCTCCCTTGACAATGAAACTGTAAACAGTCATTTTACGAAAATCTGATAGCCCAGTTTTAGGGGAGTCACAAAACGAGCGCAAAGACGTCGGCTGTTTTCGGAGGCTAAGTTTTGGTGAGTTCTGGCGTTAGTTATCATTCTTTTACCCGGGTTGCTTGCAGGCTCATTTACCTCACTCAGAGAACATGGAAACGTGGCTTTTCCAAGATGGCGTCGGTTCGTGAGGTCAAACGTCCGCCCTCGCTAGTCTGTGTGAACTTGTCAAGATTTTGACATTATCAGTTATATCGATAAACTGTGTACTGTTTGTGAAGATTGAAGTAGAATCAAGCAAACATCTTAAAAGTTATGACATCGTGTTTAAATTCGCAAAGTGAAGTGTTTTCAAATTTCTCACGTGTGACCATTACTATTCAGTCACCCATTCATTTAGCCTGATTATCAGACTGTCGAGGTCGTCCGCTCACTTCCTCCCATGCCACCTCCCAGTCTGATGGACTTTGACACAAACCGTGTTCTGGTCATTGTTTCATTTCGACCAATCAGAGCGAAGGTTTTATTTTTAGAGAACTGAGGTATGCATGGAATGTGTAGTGCAGCCTGCATGAAGGTCAAGCCAAATGGCGGACGATACAAACGGACTTGATATGGCTTTGGAGAAAGCGTGCGAAACTTTCGTCATTTCTGAACTATTTCCCGAACAGAGAAAGGAATTATTATACTTCGTTTCCCGGAAGGACCTTTGCTACCACAGCTGCATCTATAAGGCGACGACCAGGTCGAGAATCGAGAGAGGCGAAATTATGTAGTCTTTTACAACTTCTACAGATCGTCAGAATCACGGCTCTTTCATTCACTGCAGAATATGTTCAACAGCTTCAAACTTATAGAAACAGAACGTGGAGAAACATGTTGTCCTCAGACGTGTACCGGGAAAATCTGATAGGAAGCGCTATCGATATCGCGATGTTTATGAATCTACTAGCTAAGGGCTTTGGAAAATAATTATCTTCCTCGACCGCTTTGTATTAAAATGTGATGTCTCCTAGAATGTTGGCATTTAGAAGACCAAATATTTCATGAAATGTAACGATTTTTTTACAGCAGTGAACACACATACTGAGTATGTCATGGTAATAGTTTCACGACATTTGGGCAGTTATTTATGTTTGCAAATTTTTTAACACACTTTATTTTGACAATTTTGCTGTCCTGAAAGCTGAAATATCTTAGCTTTTTCGCCTTAAGAAGACTAAATCTTTCATGGAATGGCATGAAATTTTTACAAGAGTGAACACATATAGTGAATATGTCATGGTAAAAGTTGGATTACATTTGCCTAAATATTTATGTTATCAGAATTTTGAACAGTCTTGATTTTGACAAGTACAACAAATCCGGTAGTTAGATCAGTGTTGTGACCATGCGCTTGAAATACTGTACGGTCAATCCTATTTAAAAAGTTCATGCTGCCCAAAAAACCATAGCAGCTCAAACAGGATATGGTTAGGGTTAGTTCTGAGAAATCGACATAAGTTTGAAGCTGTAAAACATAAGAATTCTGCAGTGCAGGAAAGTGCGTGATTCTGGCGAGCCGTACTAGAAGGCTACATAATTTCTCCTCTCTCGATTCTCTACCTGGTCGTCGCCTATAGATGCAGCTGTGATGGCCAAGGTCCTTCCGGGAAACGAGGGGTAATATTGCCTTTCGCTGTTCGGGAAATAATTCAGAAATGCCGAAAGTTTCGCACGCTTTCTCCAAAGCCATATCAAGCCCGTTCGTATCGTCCGCCATTTGGCTTGTCCTTCATACAGGCTTCACTTGACATTCCACACATACCTCAGTTCTCTAAAAATAGAACCTTCGCTCTGATTGGTCGAAATGAAAGGACGTCAGGAACACGGTCTCTGCCAAAGTCCATCAGACTGGGAGGTGGGAGGAAGTGAGCGGACGACCTCGACAGTCTGATAATCAGGCTACCATTCATGACGAAAACTAAAGTAACTACATTGAGGACACTAGCGGTATTGGGAGGGTAATGTTCGCCATTTCGAAATTATAAACAAGTTTAGAATAAAACTAAACCGTTCAATATGTTTTCTTACTTAAAGTACAACTCAGTTCAATGTTTTCCGTCATCGTGATTATAACTCAAATAAAAAAATATATTTAGCGCTATTGAACGGGTACGATTTTGCGCATAATTAGAAAGCTCGGAGGAGAAAAGGCTAGGAGGGTTTGGAAGGTTCCAACCATGAAATGAAATGTAATTGCACATGGTGTCACAAAATATGTTGTCATAGAACATACTACCGAATGAGGCCAAAGTTTTCGTTTATATTTTTTTAGTATTTACATCAATTCAATATTTACAATAGCGATACTTACTGCAGGTTACCATTGTCATTCAGTAGTAATGTACCAACATTGGTTCCTGATACAAAGCGGCCTTTTGAAATCATAGTTTCACATTAGCATAACAATTGTAATGCTTATCAACACGAAGTATCGCTATACATATTTAAAAAAATGTTGTTATAGATTAGCTAACGCATGAGCTTTATTGGGAACGAGTTTTAATAAAATCGATAGAATAAAAAATTCTACAGAAAAGAGATATAAATGTTCTAATAAAAAATAATGTTAACCAATTTCTTGCAAAAAGGTAAGCAAATATAATCGCTGATTCCAATTCTACCGTAATCTATAATTTAACACCATGGGAAACTACTGTATTAGTAGAAGAAAATCGAGAAATCGGGACGAAGTGTATCACTAGATGAATGACGAAAGGTCAATAGCGATACTTCAACATTACAGTTGTTACACTTAAACTGGTGCCAATGACATGAAAATATCGATCCCATGCATTTTTATTACATTTTATTAAATTATAGGCTTCCCTTAGCCATTTTGGGCAATGATAAATCAATTTGGAGAGCGCGAACATAATTTTATTTCGTATCGAAGTCAGGCATAATTTTTATGCCGTTAAAGATATGCTAATCATATGCGTGACGTCACTAGGTCCGATATTAATATTCACAAAAGTAAAAATATGGCTGACTGCAAGGATTCTATTAGAACAATTATGGCCCTCGTCAAGGTTTCTCAAAGTATTACATATTTAAATTGAAAACTTGCCAAAAATGCACTTATTTTGTAGTATTTATGGAGACGAATATAAATGCGCAGATCTAGTGACGTCACGCATGTGATTACCATATCTTTAACAGCAGAAAAAATGTCGCCTGATTTTGGCAATTCCGCCTGACTTCGATACGAGAATATGTTCGCGCTCTCGAAATTGATTTTTAATTGTCCAAAATGAATAAGAGAAGCCTAGAATTTAATAAAATAAAATAAAAACGGGATCGAATTTTTCATTTCATTGGCACTTTAAATATTTCAAAAGGCCGCTTTGTGTCAGGAACCAATGGATCTCTGATTGGTACATTAATGACAATGGATGACGAGCAGTAAGTATCGCTGTTGTGTCATTTTGACGATTTTAGCATTTTACGTAAAAATAAGTGTTCTAAAGAAGAACTTATATCTCCGAAAATATTATGTATCTTGCACTTTCAGTTTTGTGTTTACTATTCTTCAAGATCAGGAAATACATGGTCCAAAATATCTCAATGATCGGCCAAAAATATCCCGCTGAAAAGTGTGAATCTTTATGATGCCAATTCGGTTGTCACAATACCCTCGAGCCACCTTAAATTAAACAGAATAAGTCAGAATCTCAGTCGATGAGGAGGCAAATCAACTGGTTATTTACAAACGTGGTGAGCGGCACGGGCAATCGAACTAAGGGTCCCTAGATTTCGAGTCCGCTGTGTTGAAGGAGAACTGAACTCTAAATCAATCCGACGAATATACAAACTTGTATTCAACTTAATTAAGTTCTGCTATTTTATTTCTTTGTTGTGCACGTCTAAAAAGAGGTATGAGTCTTTTCATGTTTAGATCTACTCATTGAACTAAAGTTATTTTAGACTTCAGTTCTCCTTTAACTTTTCGGTCACGCCGCCTCCTAAAGGTAACTATACCAATATTTGGCAATTCCCACAGAGTCTTCCCCGAAACTCCTCGATGGCTCGTTGCTCATGGCCGTTTGGACGAGGCTCATGTTGTTCTTATGAAGTACGGAGGTAAGGACAACAAGCCCCAGGATCCAGAGATACTGAGGGACGTCATTGAGAATGTCAGAAGAAGCCAGATTAATCGCGAGGGAAAGGACAAGAAGTATACACCTCTTGACTTACTACGCACCCCGAAGATAAGAAAATGGACGCTAACCGTTTGCTTTAACAGGTAACACAGTTCAATTGTTGTTGTTGTTGTTTAATTTATAAAATGGATTCAAAAGAACGTCCGCACTGGTTGGGTGCACGCATGTTTTCGTTAAAGTTATTAATGTAAGTAATGCTCCGGCTACGAGGCAAGGAATGTAAAAATGTGTTTATTTTCTATTCTTCTCTATCATAATTTAATTGGTTGATACTCATAATTCATTAGAAAACCATCGAAATAATACATATGAAGTTTTGATTCTTTTTGATCAAACTAACTATGGTTTAATTTCGAATAATATCGTATGTGGAAAAAGTTCCCAAATTTGTGATTGAAAGACATTTTGTTTCCTCCCTTTCCAATTCTTGGGTTGCAATCAATCCCCAGAGATTCAAATAACAAAGGCATGGCGGCCATGTTGGTGCCACTAACAAAAGAACGTAATGAGTAATCTATTGTAAACTACCACCAACATGGCTGCCATGACGTCAGGTGCAAACCATCAATTGACTGGATGGTGGTTTCTTTGAGTTTTCACAGTAAAATGAGCCAACAGCATAAAACATACTATATTTTCTGAGTGTAGTTTGGATTGTAGACATCTCATACAGCACTTCAGGCATATTCAAGCAACATCAGTCAAAATCAGTCACATGCCATTGCCGCAGCCTATTGTCTTTTGCTTTTTTTTATTTTTTATTTTTTTATTTAAACATATATATTCTCGGCGTTTGCCCCAAGAGCATGGGAGTTCATTTAGGGGGCTTACGCTTTTGTTCTTAGCTGATTACCTCTGTTTTCTTTGTTCCACGAGGGACATTTATTTATTTATAATCGGTAAATTTCCTCATCAGTATTCATACTAGTTCTAATTTTCCTTACTGGCTAACCGTTTGCTTTAACAGGTAACACAGTTCAATTGTTGTGTACGCTATTTATAAAATGGATTCAAAAGAACGCACGCACTGGTTGGGTGCACCCGTGCTTTCGTTAAAGTTATTAAGTTATGCACCGGCTAGGAGGAAAGCACTGAATGGCAACGAATATAAAAGGTTTTAATTTCCTATTCTTCTTTCTCGTAATTTCTTTGGTTGATACTCATAAATTCAATAGAAACCCATCGAAATAATACATTTTCATTCAATAATTTTTGAAGTTTTAATTTCGTTTGATCAAACTAACTATGGTTTGATTTCGAAGAATATCGTATATGGAAAAAGTTCCCATATTTGTGATTGAAAGATCTTTGTTTTCTCCTTTTCCGGATGGTGGTTTCTTTGAGTTTTCACAGTAAAAAGAATCCATAGCATAAACAATATTTATTTTCTGGGTGTAGTTTAGATTGTGGACATCTCATACAGCACTTAATGCATATTCTAGCAAAATCATATGAGGATATGCTCATTACCGCAGCCCATTGTCTTTTGCTATAGTTCTTATCTGAATCACAACTCTTTTATTTGTTGCTGCTTAATACCATGCATCTTACATTATTTTTCTGCAAGAATTTTCCATTTTATTTTCAATCACAATCCTACCAAGTTTCTTTCAAAAATGCACCATTCACAGCCGTAAATGTTTTTTTTTTCTCTTCGCCTTCAGGTTCTGCGTGGCGTGTGTTTCTGATGGAATGCTCCTATTTACTGCTAATCTCGCTGGCAATGTTTACCTTAACTATGCCATCATGCATATTATCCCACTGGCGTTTCAGCCTGTTTATTGGTTGATCATCAAAAGGTAAGCACTCGGTGATGATGTTACACTCACCTCGAGACTACGTTTATGTATATTATCATGTTTAAGATTACTAAATGACTCGGAGAACTAGGTTCAACAACAGCACGTCTACTTCGAAGATGGCGGATCTAAAACCCCGCGAAACTACATCGAATCGAGGTCATAGTTCTGACCCATGGCAGCCCGGTCATACTGTTTTGTAGCCCTTCTATTAAAATATGCTAAGGTACTTAGGTAATGTCTAACTATATACTACTAATGTTTAAGTCTCTATATACTGATATAGAATGTCTCTAGGCTTTATAACGCAGCCAGTTCTTGTGTAGTAAGTTGGTCCTGAATGATCCATACATCCCATATGAGACTCAACTGGCTTCTCCAGGTTAACATCTTCATTGTGGGGTCCCATAACTTCTGCATCAAGCTGCTCAACTAGTTTAATTTGGTGCGATTTAATTAGAATCACGCGCCTTTCGTCTGTATTTTAGGTGGCGATGGTTACGTCTGTAACTTGCTCCATTCTCAATACTAAATAACAAAATAAGACCTTGGAAGATCACTCTCTCCAGTTACTGTTGCTGGTTTCCATGTCCCATTTGGTTCAGTGTAGAATGCGGACTGAATCTCCAATCTTGAGCGTTTTCGGGGATTTTGTCCCTCTGTTGTAGTAGAGCTTCTGTTGTTCCTGCTTCTTCCCAAATTTTTCTTGGGCCTCGGTTGGACCTATGACTTTCGGTGTTATAGAGATTTGTCTGTTACTGGAAGTACTGAGCCCCGGTACTGAGCCCATCAATAAGCGTATTGTGGTACTCTATGATATTCAGGTAAGGGTTCTTTCCATCTCATTATGCCTTTCTGAGCAATGTCTTAGCGGTCTGTACAGTGTTCTCTGCTAGTCCATTATACTGGGGATAATGTAGGCTTCAGATGTGCCATGCTGAAATCCCCAAGTCTTCGCAAACACAGCATACTCTTGGGAGTCCAATTGGGGACCATTATCGGACAACAACGTTTATTTGTACCAGCACAGATAAGTTGATTATAATAGGTAAAGAATAATACTAAAATTATGATATAGGTTAACGGAAATAGCTTACGCCAAACGAGTCCGATAACCACGGACACTACTGAATCTTTCTGAAATCCCATGTCTATCAAATGCTACGTACTTTAGTCTGTTTGATCACCGTGGAGCTTTTTAATAGTGTTCCTAGACTTTCGACTTCGAATTAGCCGCTGTTGTAATCTGTTCAGGACCCTAACATTTTCAAACCAATGATGGGCATCTATCAATCCCGTTCGCTTCTCTGCTAACAGTGTATTAGAATGGTGGTGCGGTGAATTTCAGAATCCCTGCAGAACTGAACCTGCTTTGGGTTGAGGGTTTATTTAGCTTTTCTACTGATTGTCTGTGAAAAAATGTTTTGTAATTGTTAGCCAACCAAGTTCTAAAACTAAAAAAAACATTGTTTTGGTCCGATATTCAAGCAATTTTCATTTTAGCGAGAGTTATCCACGATTGCGTTTACTTTTCCTCATGATTTGTTCAAGTAAAACCAATCACGAATTACTTCATTTCGTGATTGTCTCATTGCGTTTTCACTTACTATTGTGATTGACTCTGTAATTACTTTGGTTTTCGTTTTACAACACTCAATCGAAAGCCCGCTCTATCATCAACCAAAACTAGGTTGTCTTGATGACTCAACTGATTATACTCTGAACTGTTGTGATTTTCCTCAAACAGTCAATCAATACCTTTAATCAAACAGTCAATCAATACCTTTATATTTATACACGATAATATTTAAAGCTAATGCTTGTGGGGTCGTGTCTAATTACATTAAAACTATTTGATAAAATTGGCCAAATATAGCTGAATTAAATAACTTCGTAATCATAGTTATTATTACTAAAAGTAACTAATATTTCTGATACAAATAATTAAAATCCAGATTTCTTATAACATGTGATTTCGAGGCACATTTACAAAACGCTCTAACAGTTGTTACTTGGTTGCACTCGCAAGGGAGGACGTTCCAGAGGATAGAGCTTCTATAGGCTATAGAGTGCTTCATTATGTTCGTGTGGAATCGAGGCATAACTAATTGATTAATCCTCCTCAGATTATAGTTACATTGATACTTTGTCACATGTGTTAGTCTGCTCATAGTATAACTTAAACATTAACTTCAGTACATATATTTTATATTGCGTTTCTAATGAGTCCCATCAGGTCTTTATGATGACCTCTTCTGATGGCATGTCGCTAGGAAATTAAAAAATAATTCTATCAGCCCTGCGGTGTAATACATCTAGTGATTTAAAATTGTCCTGCCAATTGAGGTCCCCCCAGACAGCTATACCAAAGCTGACGGATGGAAATATTACCTTAAAATATAGGTTTAAGAGGACCTGTCTGGGCTGAAATCTACATTTCTTTATCAGATTCAGCTTATTTACAAAGCTCTTTCTGACAATTATAGCATGTTCAGTCCAATTTAACTTATTATCTACAACTAGGCCCAGAAGTCTGGTATGGTTCACCATTTAAGGTTCCTTCCTCCAATAGACACAGGTGGTAAAGGGCCGATAAACGTGCCCCTGTAGAGCAGCACGCATGCATTCTGATTTAGTGGGGTGGGGGTGAGTTGGTTTACGACACACGAATCGTATAGTTCTCTGAGCGATCGATTATATTAAGCATATCTGCGACTTCGTCGATGGAACTACCAACGCAAAACATTGTCGTCCCTATATCGTATCGTCGGCATACATGTACACCTTTGCCGATTGCACTGATTCCACTAGATCACTTGCGTACAAAGTAAATAATGTAGGTCCCAGCACACTACCATGAGGGATTCCAGATTCAACCGAAGCCAGGCTTGACATCTGCCCGTTTATGATTGTAAACTGTTTCCTATCTTTGAGATGAGAGACATATGTTGTTAAATAACCTAATTTTCATTGTTATTATTTTAGGTTTGGTCGTCGAGTTCCACATGGTGCCGCCATGCTGGTGGTTACGTTGCTCTGTTTTGCGATTATTGCCGTCCCTGAAGGTGACTCCAAGTTGTCAACATTTTAGGACTTCAAGCTCTCTCCTCTTATAGATGCACACATGACGTCACAACAAATATTGTCATTCTGTCATGCGTCTGATGACGTCACAAACTGAAGAGAAAAAAGATGTACGGCCCGAGATATACTACTTTCTCAAAGTTAGACTGAAATATGGCCGCCTCCACAGTTCGGATCAATTACGGTTTCTGGGAAATCCCCACCCCTCCCCCACACATCACCCTAACTTAAATGGTTAATCATGAATAGAAGGATGCATATCCAAGGGAAGGGTGGGTGGGTAGTTTCCGAGAAACCGGGATTGAGCCCACAGTTCCAAGGGTCCACCCTCGGGCCTTCGGGACGAAGGTTTTTTTGCAATTTGGGTTGGCGACTAATCAAAACAGCTTTAGTCAATTATAGAGTACGCCACTCAAGTCAGCCGCTCTCTCTCTGACCACGCCTCCAATAAACTTAATACGTCATCTTGGAGGATTTTTTTTGGAGCGAATTAAACAGAAATCGAAGGGAAACAAGTCGACCACTCGCGACTTCTTCGCTCGTCTGTCGCACGGAAAAAAGTAGTCGATTTGTGGCAATGCCACGAGACTGACTGCTGTATCTTCATGTTGTGACGTCATCTGTGCATCTATAAGAGAACAGACCCATGGCAGGATGACATATATTTGTTTATACAATAATAGTCCAATTCGTAGTTCTTGAAAAGTAATAATGGCTTCTCTTGAAAAGTAATAATGGCTCCTCGCATGGAGCTTGACCCTGCACTGATACAAACCATCTTTGTATGACTACCAGGAACCGGTAATGGGCTCAGCCTGGTGAATATGGATAGCTTTTGATTATCATGCTAACTAGGCACACGCGGCCAGTAACTAAGCTGTCTCAACTCCAGCCTCGATGTCGCCAAAGGCTTGGTTACCTTTCACAAAGATGAAATGTTTTTATGCAAAACGTGACGTCATATGTGCATCTGTACTCTAATAATACATGGCTATCGACCAATCAGAGAGCGCGTTTCGCACTGTTGTATAAAAAATATAATAAATACTGAAATTAGTACTTAATCGTTTGATAGAGCATATTTTGTATGAGTGCGACAAACCACGGCAATGACGACGGCACGGTTAATAATAATAATATTAAGTAATAATAATAATGATAATAATAATATAATAAGTCTTTGTTTAACCAGTAAAAATGCATACCAGTCTTACAAATAGAAGTAAAAAGCTAAAATACACGGAATACAATTCTTACTAATTTAAGTTACGAATACTAAATGTCAATATGATATTATGTTAAATTACTAAAATACTAATTACTAAGTTAAAATTACTATATACAGTTTTAATCTAAAGCTTAGGAATATTTAAACGCTAGGCGGTTTATGTACGAGCTTTTAAACCGTTCAGTATTAATTTTGCCTAGCTAGAAGGCTGGTGCATTTGCGCTCTGATTGGTTCTCGCCAGTATTTGCATGATCTTATGTAAACAAGTTCCGGCTTGTTTCAATGAAATGAAATTTAAATTGTCTTAAAGTTTCAAATTTATATAACAGGGAGGGCGGGGGGGGGGGGAGAGGGTCTGATACTCAGGTTAGAGAGCGTGGGGTCTATGTACTAGATAAAGAATGAGCGGACGATCTTTATAGGATTTATTTACTCGGGCTGAAAGCTTTATCGCACTTATCAAACGTCTCGATGTAGAGAGTCCTGTTTTCAGTTATTTTGGCGATAAGACTTATATTGGCCGAGAAAGTCGAAGCCAAAGTTTATATATCTATATCACATTTATAAACGCGCATAAAACATTCATTTTCTTCGTTTTTCCTTCATAAATTATAAATGAATTTGATAATAATTATTATTAATTGAAACGGTGATACAGAAGATACCCACAGCCATATTATGTCACTTTATTTTATTTCCTCATCAGCATATCCAATGGCTAGAAGAACACTTTTCATCGCTGCCTTTGCCGTAAATTGGTGTTTGTGGACTACGTCAGGACTTTTCGCTTCAGAGATCTTCCCAACGGTTCTGAGGTATGTCAGAACATAGTTAATAGAGTGGAATAGTTTTGAAACCCGGCAAACTTCAAAGGGGCTACCAACTGCGCTTAGATTTATGTTGGAAGGGGGCAAGACAGAGGATTGTGCAGGGTCATAGTTCATTAGCGTCGACTGAACTCACACGTTTCTATTGGCTGATTGATTAACACATTGGAATTTCTATTGTGTTTTGTGCAGGGTAGTGGTTGAAAAAAGCTAACAAAGACATATAACAAAGAAGGTCGCTGGGTTTCATAACCATTCCACTATATTAACTATGGTCAGAACGAAAACACAAAGTTTTCTCAGACCTTTATCACGCGGCGGCCATCTGGAATGAAACCATTGTCCATACCCGTGCAGCCTCGGTTCCGTACGTTTTAGAACGAGGCTGGACGGACACGAACAATGGGTTTATTCCCAGATGGCTGTCACGTGTGACTTGGAAAGCTTTAGGGTCTGTTACCAGGAGTCAATACCGTTGTAACTCATATTTGTTTCTCAATCTTGCCATCAAGTTCAAATAATGGGCCTCTTGCAGGAATGCAATCACGTGGTTGTACTGGAAGGCAAAAAAATAATTATAATAATACCATAGAGGACAAATTAATCCCTAACTTCAACTCGAAATTTCACGCGTAATTTGTAATTTCACATGTGAAATTTCAAACGCCGCCTGCCCGACTGCGCTTAAGAAAACGTTTTCTGGATCGTAATTCTCTCTCCATAATATTAATGAAGCGGCAAGGGAATTACATAGATTTTGACAAACACAAGTGAAATTTATCCTTAATTTCACGCCGGTCACTATTTGATTACTTATACTAATTCATATATTTAAAGGCACTTAATTGTACGAGATCAGTAGTGGTATTAGCAAATCCTGTTTGTAAATGCTATTTCCACCTCCAATCGATTGTCGATCGTTCTAAAACGTTTTTAACGATAGCTTGCCATCCAGCATCCATGGCAACGCCTTTCCCATGGGGATCACGAGCTCATTCATATTATATCAGCACGTGACTGTATTATATCAGCACGTGACTGTATTATATCAGCACGTGACTGTATTATATCAGCACGTGACTGTATTATATCAGCACGTGACTGTATTATATCAGCACGTGACTGTATTATATCAGGTGACTGTATTATATCAGCACGTGACTGTTTCCTGCAAAAGGCCTATTCTGATTCCTTTAATTTCATTCCCTTATTTTCAGAAATAAAGCAAACGGAGTAACTGGAACAATGGGACGCCTTGGATCCGTTACAGCGCCATTCATCGCTATGCTAGTAAGATGATTAGGGACTGCGGGTCAGAAATTAGCAGGGGGGGGGGGGGGGGGGGGTGTGGAGAAAGGGGGAGAGTCTTAATTTGTTTTGACTCCCAAAAATGGAGGGTCATAAAAATGAGCAATTTAAAATCAGGGGGGGGGGGGTTATAGGGGAAAGGGGCAAAAGGAGGGAGGGGTCATAATATTTCATGCTTATTGTCTGGGGAGGGCTTTATATTTTTAGACCCCACCCCACCCTCCCCCCGCTAATATCTGACCAGTCCCTTAACATGCATCATACAATCCGACCATACAGAAAAAAATGGTAGCTTGTACTACTCACAATCCTTTACGCGCGAAGATCTTTAAATCTGTTTAATACACTGTCATTTAAGAGAACAGAAGATTTCTAGGTGTCATTTTGACTGCGTTAGGTTCGCAAGGGATTGTGGTCCAATGTACACTCGTCATCTTTTTCCATGTGGTGGATTATGTCGCGGTTCAGCACTTTCTTACCCTAACCATTTTAAAAATTAGGTCCCATGTAAACAAAGAGTTCTCACTGGCCTAGGGCTAGGTTTCACAGGTAAACAAGTTCCCAGTAATTCTCGGTTGTCGTTCTAGACCGTACGATCTAGGGTAACGGGCGCGTGCGAACTTTACGATGCACGCGAACCAGCTAAGAGAGCGTAGTTGAGGCTTTGCTAACACTTTGGAAAAATATATTAGATGTAAAATGAAGAAGGCTATTTGCTCTTTATTTTTCTATTTTCTTTTCTTTATTTCATCTTTCTTCTGGCTTGGGAAAAGGTGGAAGAGGTTTTTTTCCAGTTGGAAAAGGGGGTGTTCAGGAACGCAAGCCCATTTCCCGGTAACGCCCCGACCACTCCCCGACCACTCCCCGACCAGGGTTCGGTGCTCTTTATCGACTCTTTAACCTCTCAAAAGGGCTAATTTATTTCCTTACGGGCTTATGTTCCCCATCTAACTAACTGTCAAGTCATCACTCTCAGCAAACGAGTCCAACTTCGTTGCGTCGGCGATCTGTCGTACATTTTCGTTGGATGAATGCGTCACGTGACCAGATATTTTCTCTCCGCGAGGGGGAAATATCAGCGAATAAGCGCGTATAAGCGCGCGTCAAAGTAAATATTTGCAATTGAAGGATGATAACAACAATAACCTACAGATCATGGCGTCGAAAATCCACTGGACATTATCTGATCCTCGAAGCTCACAGTTTTCCTGGAATTTCGCTCTCGGGAACTGTTCTCTTCTCGGATCAGATAATGTCCGCGGACGAAATATCAGGGCATATTTCGACGCCACAAATTGTATTTATAGTTAGGTCGGTTTTCTTTGATGTGCCGCGTTCATCCATCCATCTGAATGGGCTTTTATCGCACGGCGGCCATGTTGAGTCCCAGGAGAATAAAAACCTTTGTTTTCGTCCGGTAAACTCGTTCTGAAACCAACCAGCGCGAGGCTACCGGGGCCAAAACTATTGTTTTATCCAAGATGGCCGAACTGCGATAACAGCCCATAGTCCAGTTTCGCATTCAATAATTACTGCTGGATGCGATCATAAATACCAGCGGCAAGATGGATTATTCACAACTCTGTATTATTGTAGTTTGAACTTCTGCACCTTCTCGCTGGTTTAAAAACAATAACCTATTCGTGGCGTCGAAATATGCCCTGATATTTTGTCCGCGGTTATTATGTGTTCCGAGAAGAGAACAGTTCCCGAGAACGAAGCTCGAAGGAAACTGTGAGCTTCGAGGATCAGATAATGTCCAACGGCAAATATTAGGGCATATTTCGACGCCACAATGTAGGTTATTGTTGTTATCATCCTTCGAATGTTTTCTTTGACGCACGCTTACGCTTACAAGGGATGTATTCGCTGATAATAGACCGATTTAGCTGGTACATTTGTCGTCCCAATTCAGGTCACCTGACTTTTCCCTTGAGTAATGTTTTATTGTTTTTCTGTATCTCAAGTCAAATGTACACATTTCTCTAATTGGAAAACAAAGCACTGAATCCTCCGGAGAGCTGTCACCTGATCTGAATTGGAACAACAAATGTACAAGCTAAATCGGTATATTGTCGTCTGGCGGAAAGAAAATATTGGGTCACGCGACGCATTCCACCTCGTTCTCACGCGCGAGAGAAAATATTTGATGGGTTATAATTGTGAATATTTAACATCAGAATGAGGCTAACGTTGAGTAATGCGTCTGTAGACAGCGAATACAGTGGTAATTATTGAATGCGAAACGAGTCTATTACCCTGAACATCCAATGTCTAATAGAACAAACTCATACAATAACATTTGTATATCAACTATTAAAACCTAGTCAATCGTACAATTCACAAAATGTACAAGTACCAATGTCACCTAGTCTATTTTAAGGATCAGTTGTTTAAAATTTGAAATCATATTAAAACGCATTCAATCGTAAAATTCAAAATCCCGTTTCGTCTTTAAAAAGGATTTATCAAGAAGCGGTTTTGGCCAAGGATGGAAGGATGTAAACGGATTACGAAAAGATGTGTCCGCTCTTCCTGTACTAACCGGCGCACGCACCGAGTACGAAATTGGCACCAATTTTGCCTTTTCCTTCCCAAAAGAAAGCGAAGTTGATGATCTTTCAGCCAATTTAGTCTACACTGGGACGACATATATTTTGCACAAAATGACCGAAAATACTCGACCATAATGAGTGCTAGGCTTACCCAACCTCGTCAGGTTTACATGTAAAGCAAATATAAAATTAATCTACCTCATATAAACAGGCACCCTCGGTGGCGAGGGAGAGTACTTGTACATACCAAACTGACGCAGACTATTTCCTTCGATCGATATGTTAGGCCGTGTTACTGTTTCTGTTTGTCTTGGTTTTTCTTTTTTTGTGTTGTTATTTTTTCACATAAAAGTCAGTGTACTACTTTTTACTTCATGATTGTTAAAATCACGAAGGCCGAATTACTAATATCGCGAAACATTCTTCGAGCAACTTCGAGCAACTAACGGTAATTCTCATTGGCTTACCAATGGCCCAGAAAAACCGGTTTGACGGGTTGTGCATGGAATCAGTGCATGGAAGTGGTGGGATTCTCAACGGGTAACACCAGAGGATCTTCTCTCTCCTCTTCGAATTCTCTCTCGCATGTTCGCGTTTTATTTCTTCAAACCTCTGGCACCTTTGGCACTGATTGTAAATCAACAATGTGCTCTTCATTCACTATTTCATATAGTTATTTGTGTTCTACAGGGCGCTCTTCCCATTCTTACGCAGGCACTCTCTGCCATCCATTCACTATCTCATATAGTTATTTGTGTTCTACAGGGCAGTCTCCCTGGTATTGGCATGACCATTCCAGTCATTATTTTTGGAGTTGTGTCGCTGATAGGTTGTATTATCACGTATTGGATCCCTGAGACAATCTACGCCAACCTGCATCAAACTATCGAGGAGGCAGAAGCGGCTGAGGAGGATTTTGGGATACCATGCTGCAGGAAACCACCGCCAGGAGAGCCTATCGAGATCAAACTGGAAGCTGGGGAACAACAAGAACCTTTCATTAAGGACAAAGATAAATCATCATGATCATTAAAACATTTTTAATAACTTTTAAGCTTAAGAAGAAGAAGAAGAAGAAAGACGAAGCCACCGTTACGAAACCGGCTGAAATTACGATTTTTAGTTTTAAGAGTTTTCTTTTCTTTATTTTTCTTTTCGCAAAAGAGAGTAGGATGTTTCATTGCAATTGTACACAACTATAGAGCATAAGCTTATGTTGAAAGTAACATTAAGCAGATCGCGATACCATCGCATGAATAAAATTAAAAACAGTTAGGAAGAAGCACGTGTTTCCTCGCATGACTTTTGAACACCATGACAATTCGAATACCGTATCACTCGATTAAGCAACCACTCTCGAAAAAGCACCCCCTGAATTAAAACATTGAAATCAGCGCCCCCCTCGAATCTATACTCCCCATCCCCAACAGATACACACAAAAACGTTGGAGGAACATGAAAACGAGAAAATGTTGAGAAACCAGGGAGAAAGATCTAATTCCCTGTCACGTGGCCAGGCCATATTAAAGATATTAGTACAGCAATCCAGACTGTTATACGATACCGGTAAATGTTTAAGTAAAGGTTACTTACGCGTTCCGAAGTGACATCTAATTGTTGTTTATAGCTATATCGTGCATCACGGAAAAAACATTGGGTCCCACATTGATGGTCCGCTCACGTAGGAATAATAGTGATATTTGGAGCCTTGTGTTTGAGCTCCATTTTTTTTTTTGCATATCGGGTATTGCACTTACGGCTGTCTTGATTGTCAACGATTTCTATCGATTATACCCATTTTAGTATCAGGGTCCATTGGCAAGTTCTTTCCTTCCTACGCTGTTATTGGAGTAGTCAATCAGCTACTCCTGCTCTCTCTATAACGAATAATATGCTTTATATTAATATCTACAAAGTACTTTCGAAGAGCATATTTAAAAGAATTTAAAAAGTCTCTTTTTATCATCGATTTAAAGGAGCAGTGTCACGATTCTGATTGGTTGTTAAAGACAATGGCAAAATGACGCTATGTCACGCGCCGCTGCAAATTTCCCTTTCGATTGAAATAAATAAAATGCTGCTTTATAAAAATATAACATCAAACCTAACCATATAATACTGAAGTATAGTTTTAAAGCAATTTCGGCTCGAGATATCGTGCAAATACGCCGATGCAAGTGGATTACTCACGGACTTCTACTTCTGTCACATCTTTTGATTTCTTGTCCGCCTGACACATTTTCAAAACTTTGGGCATGAATACTAATCGTGACACTGCTCCTTTAACCAAACAACTATTTCTCTTCCATTTGCAGTGTCTGCGCAGTCCTCTTCATCAAATCCGCGGAGCTGGTCTATACCCTTATTTTTGATGTAAAGGCTGGCTAGCTGGAAGTCCGGTACTGCTTCCTTGGGTTTTCGCTACCTTTTCTTGACTGGCGCTTGCGTGCTTCCTCGTTCGAGCTTGTAAAAAAAATGTTTTTTTAAACTTAAATTTACTCTGGCTACTTCACGCACAATATTAACAAATTCTGAAAGTTCATACCTTGCTTAAATGCAATCATGTTCTTCTGTTCTTCCCGGTTGCGTAGGAATGCTGTGATCTTATTTCACACTTCTTTGCGTCCCATGCCAGGGGTACACTTATCACCTGCTAACCGGCTCAGGAGATCTGAAAGCGTTGCCTTTGTTTTTTATTGAGCACGCGTGATCGGCAAACTGTGTTGCGAGACACTGGTATGCGACTTTATAATCAACGTGATCAGTTTAAAATAAGGGTATCAAAGGCATTGTATTGATTTCGTTTGTGCCTGTAAACTGAAATGCATATGATATCTTGTTTATTGTATAAATGGTATTTATAAACTCCTGATATTGCAAAAATGGTTAATCGTTGAAAATCGATAAAATCGTAAAAAAAATCGATATTATCGATTTACTACAGCCAAAATATTTATTAATTACTTGATTTTTATTGATCGATATCGAGTTACACCGGGAGAATACCAGGCTGTTGTGTCGCGAGACAATCCCCTACTCTTTCTCGAAAGAACACAACAAGTTCTTTCACGTCCCTAGCTCTCGTATTATTGGGTTGCAATCAATCCCCAGAGATTCAAATGGCAAAGCCGTGGCGGCCATGTTGGAGGACATAACAAGAGAAGCTAACGAGGAAACCTTTGTAAACGTCCACCAACATGGCGGCGATGACGTAACGTACAAGTCAGCAATAGATTAGAAGAGGAAGGACACAAGGCCAACGGCTTATGCGTCCCTGCCCTAGGACGCTGCCTGGATTGGAACCCTGACCTCCCGTACTCTAGATTGTGCTCTACCAACTGAGCTAAACAGTGAGGCGGTAGTTTCTTAGAACTACCGCCTCACTGTTTAGCTCAGTTGGTAGAGCACAATCTAGAGTACGGGAGGTCAGGGTTCCAATCCAGGCAGCGTCCTAGGGCAGGGACGCATAAGCCGTTGGCCTTGTGTCCTTCCTCTTCTAATCTATTGCTGACTTGTACGTTACGTCATCGCCGCCATGTTGGTGGACGTTTACAAAGGTTTCCTCGTTAGCTTCTCTTGTTATGTCCTCCAACATGCCGCCATTCTTCGAAAATACGAATGCTCTTTTGATTCTTATACTGCGTTGACTTCGGAACTGTTTCTTTTATAATCTTAAAAGTGTCCTCGGCCGTTTCAGGCTCTCTAAATCTCTCTTTCTGCTAACGCCGGCCATTACTGCTCAACTGAATTGCCTCGCCGTACCAGTAATGCTTTACTGTGTACGCTAAATTCACTGAAACTTTTTAAAACCAAAAACCAAAAAAACACAAAGAAACAATACGCACGACCTGAGTTATCCAATCAGATCTCCTTTTTACTGTACTCCTTTAACAGTTTTATTGTGGCTCTTCTGCGGGAATCATAGATGCAGCAAATTGTTTTTTACCATTCTTTTTATTATTCAATCATGTAACTATTATATTATTTTCTATGTGTGTTTTCTTTTCAATACATTGGCCTCTGGATCATGAATATCTATGCAGCACGAGAAGTAATTTCAATTCCTCGTCAGTGTTTTAGACGTGATTTCGAAATCCACGTGTCGGACTACGCCCTCGCCATTGTTCATGGTGCTTGGATTTGGAAATCACGTCTAAAACACTGACGAGGATTTGAAATATTACTTCACTACCAGAGAGAGTGAGGGTCTATATAAAGATTCACGATTGAGACCTTTTCTCTTTCTTCTATCAGAGAGAGTGAGGGTCTATATAAAGATTCACGATTGAGGGTCTATATAAAGATTATATAGACCCTCACTCTCTCTGATAGAAGAAAGAGAAAAGGTCTCAATCGTGAATCTTTATATAGACCCTCACTCTCTCTGATAGAAGAAAGAGAAAAGGTCTCAATCGTGAATCTTTATATAGACCCTCACTCTCTCTGGTAGAAGAAAGAGAAAAGGTATCAATCGTGAATCTTTATATAGACCCTCACTCTCTCTGATAGAAGAAAGAGAAAAGGTCTCAATCGTGAATCTTTATATAGACCCTCACTCTCTCTGATAGAAGAAAGAGAAAAGGTCTCAATCGTGAATCTTTATATAGACCCTCACTCTCTCTGGTAGAAGAAAGAGAAAAGGTATCAATCGTGAATCTTTATATAGACCCTCACTCTCTCCGATAGAAGAAAGAGAAAAGGTCTCAATCGTGAATCTTTATAGTTGGTAAAGCTATCAGATTACGACAACAGCAGAGTTAAAATATAGGTCAAAGCGTGTTGAATTGATCTTTAAAAGTCGCCAATTTTATTCCATTCTTTTTATTTCACACAATTCACAGGATATATTTACAAAGCATAAGTGACAGGTATAATATTAACAGAGTCAAAGAATAAAACGAGGAAAGGAGAAAATGGAGTTTAAAGGAATTGTGGTGAAAGGAAGAGCCCAGGTCCACTCGATCCCATACACAATAAATAATTACTCAAATTAAGGGAAGGAAATACAATCCACAATTGTTTACACTCCTACATGGCAACAATCAATTCCCATTGTGAACCGCTAGTTTCAATTAAAATTGCTACAATGTTAGCTTGCATTTCCAAATATTCACGATTCATTCATAGAGTGCAAATCATCTAAACTGCCGCTTGTCTTACTATTTGCAATCCTATTGCTGGGTTGCATGTGACGTCATGGCCGCCATGTTGGATGACAATAACAAAATATTCCTCGTTAGCTTCTCTTGTTGGTTCATCCAACATGGCGGCCACGTCTTTGTTATTTGAATCTCTGGGGATTGGGTTGCAACCCACCAAAGGCTATGCATCTAGCCCGCAATTTCTTTATACCCGTTCGCACCACTACACTTTCTATTAGAAACCTCTAGTATAACTAGAAGTAATCATAGATTATCAAAGTGCGTTCGACATATTTTTTGTAAGAGATAGGACTGGGCTTCCTGTGGTAACACAAAAGGCTGAAAGATTGCTGCAATGATGTTGACGGTGTAAATAATCCTGTTCAAAAATGCTTGTTTTAATTTTAACTAATTTTGAATGTCTTGACTTATATGTTAATATACAAGGGGATGCATCTGGGTATAAAACTGTAATTATCTTTGTGTAACATTAAATCATTGGATGCGATGCTTATGTGGCTATATGTACATGTGTGTTTCATATGGTTATCATTCATTTGAGCATTCGTAGCACATTTTGCTGTATGGTATACAGTGTAAAGCAATAGTTGGAATTAGTGTAGAACACAATCAACCCTATAGCTAGCTACGTCTATTCAGATGTATATAAACTGCATTCCAGGTCCTAGCATTCACAATATTAAGTACACTCCAGTGTAGAACATAAACTATATATTCATGTGTATAAACAATTAACTACACCCCATGCTGTTCCTTTTATAGAGCTTCAGAACAAGGCTCGTCTGTGTGCTAAATTCTTTGAAAAGCACCGTGACGCTTTGCGCTTTGTGTGCTGAATGTGTCGACTTTGGAATCGACCTTTTTCGGGGAACTTGATCCCCGGGACTTGATCATGACCTGTGAACACTCAAATGGGTTTGCACTGATTTCCGACAGCCGCAGCACAGCAACCCCGAGCGTCCCGTAACTTCGTAACATCGAAACAGCTTTTAAAAGAAGCTTCAGCGAATTTGGAAGGCTATTTAAAGCGGCTGCTACTTCAGGTTTTACAAATGCACCATACCTTAGCCATTGCTCTGGATGCTGAAAGCAGCGAGATCGATAAAAAGCTCAATGAAAAAATATATATTATCAAGATTACGCCTTAATTTTTAAATTTTCCGCGCGAAATCGCAGACCACAAATAAACCATCTATAGGGGCTCATTTATTTAGATTTATTTACCATATAAGTCTACGCTCGCATCTGAGCATTTTAGACTAGAATAGATAAATGAATAATAATACTAATCTTATGACAAAAGAAAAGAAGACTCACCGGTTAATTTGCATGTCACTTTCACGTGGTGCAGTTGTGTGTGATTCAAAATATATAAGACATGCCGTTGTTGGGATTTGCGAAGATAAAGGAAAATTCTCCCCGATTTACTTCGTCGAGTTTGATGTTTGGATCTCCCAATGAGCATGCTTTTATTCCTCGTTGTTCTAGCTCTGTTATGTGGGAGTAAATCACGGCATATAGAGGGCAAACCACAAACGTGAAGGAAGATAAAAATACCAGATATGAGTTGGAAAATCAGCGATTTTCCTTAGCCAGTAGGCCGCACTGAGAAGACATCACGCTGCTTCAAGAACATGAACAGACTTCAAGTCGATCGTTTATTTCGAGGCTAACTCAAATTGTACAGCACTGTGAAACATTAACGTTTGTGTATAATCTGTCAAGACCCTGTCAAGGCTCGTGAAACGGTTTGTAACACGATCTCAAGATGAAAGCCAATCAAAATGTTCCTTTGATCCGAATGCCTCAGTTTCCATGGCCACAACTCAATCAACCAATCGGGGACGAGGTACAGATTCTGTACCGGAAGAAACGAAAATCTCTACTCGGGCGGACGATTTCGAGCCTCTGGTTTCCAGGGTAGCAATAGAGCAGCCGGGAAAAGGAAGTGACAAAATTCGAGAGGTCTACGGTTCTTGTCCTCAGGATAAGTGCTATTTACCAAAAATATTTATATGTAGTTTGTTTCCGTCTATGATTTTAAGACTAAACTCATAAATTATATAATGATCCTGGGATGGTATACACCCATCCGAAAAATGGCGTCCAATTTAATTAACTATTGTTTAGGACTGACTAGCCTCGCTTACACGTTCAAAAGCTTTTGTGTGGACTGACTAGCCTCGTGTTCACGTTACCAGGACAATAGCTTTTTAAATTGGACGCCATTTTTCGAATGGATCTATATACCTATTGCAGAAAACGTCGGAGGGAAATTATGGTCTTCTGTCTGGCTCCATTGTCTGAAGACATTGTCATCTAGGAAATGACACACATTTATTTTGTTTTGTCTGTCTGTTTTCCTTTTCTTTTTTCTTTTTTCTTTTCCCTTTTCTTTTAAGAACGTGTGATTTGATTGGATGCTCAGGGTGCTTGATTTTCTTATAAATGCATGCTCAAGAAAAAATAAAAACAAAACGTATCGATTATTGTTTTTCGCGAGTTTATATAGATAATGGCGATAATTTCGTAGACTGGGAAGACAACATGTCCGACTTTGAGTTGTTAAGGTGTGTTGAAGAAGAGGAAAATAGACGTCGCTTCTCAAAACTAAAAGAAAATGATCGGCGAGAGAATTTAGCATCGGCTTCGTACTCTAAACTAGCTTAAAGAACTCATGAATAATTAATGAGCATTTTGTCCAATCAGATGAAGCAAATCAGTCACGTGCATGCTCCTTTATACCTGATAAAATCTTATCATTCTAAAAGGCCCGCGGAGGGATTTGAATTCTGTCCCAGAGGGAAACGGGGTTAATGATTGAGACAATGGAATTTCTATTGATGTTTCAGCTTTCTCATTGAATTGCTAATTAGGATGAACGTTTTATATAAAGAATACTAATGAACATGAAATTTTATATAAAGTTTCATCCTAATTAAGAATTCACTGATAAATACCCAAAGATAGCAAAAAGTACACGGAACATAAGGTACCTAGATAATAAATTTTGCACTAAATTTACTAATATCAGCAGACTACCGAGATACACAGATAATATTTTTAAAATGAAGTTATCCAACTACCATTACTTGTTTACCGAGCCACTGTTTAGTTCCAGTTATTAAACCAAATTCAAAGCCGTAAAATAATAAAAACGTGCATTAAACTTACATATTTTGTGCCGGAGTCAAAAATTTAGAGTCTGCCGTCATGTCAGTCACATCGCTTTCCAAGTCTTGAACTTTATCGAGGTAAACCACGACACCAAATCCTTCAAGTGCAGGTTCTTCTTGCATTGCGAAACGCCGCTTCAAACAACATAGTATGGTAATTTCTTCATGTCATTCCCTTGAGATGTTCGTAATTGCAGGCGGTGATTACTCGAATATTTTGCATGGCGTTGTGAATACAAAGGTTCGATTCAATGGTTCATTAAGTAACCATTCCCTTGAGATGTGCGTCTTTCTTTCATTGCATTCTTAAAGCGTTTTTGAAGCCGTTCAAAACACTCACAGCACGTGTTTTATCAAGTCTAAAAATTCTCGGCCTTCGCCCTCGAATTTTTAAACTTGATCAAACACTGCTGTTCGTGTTTTAACCAGTACTTAAAGCGACTACAAAATGTGATGTTAATTAAAACGTTTTAAGTTGAGAAAAGCAATGTCCACATTATCTAATACAGTGTTATCCATTGACAGTTTGATATAAAAAATGATTGAATTTAAGAAAAATGTCTTTTTTTCTAACAGCCTGGTGTATTAAACGAGTGGAAAGTGACAACACAACAATTAACAAGACATGACTCACAAAGAACTCGACGATAACTTTAAAAAAGGGCGTGCACACTTAGCACTACAGCTTACCACTTTACATCACATTCTGATACTGAACATTAATACGCATGTTTTATGCTGAAATCTGAACAGTGAATGGCGAAGAATACAATGGGGTTTTCTGGTTTAATGTAAAAATTCTTTTGAGAGGATCCTGAATGTTCTTGAATGAAAACCGGGCGATAAAACTTGCAAAGAACCCAGAAGGCAAAATTTCAGAAGAGTAGATCATCACTCATATGTATATCGGCCATGCCAACGAAGAAAGCCTCAAAAGCTACGCAACACGGCCATCAGAGCAGCAATTACAACACTGTTCCTTGGGTTAAAGAAAATAGCCTTCTTCAGACCACAGAATCAGTAATCAGTGTCAACTATGCATTTGTTCTAGAAACTGAAATAGTCGGCAACCTCAACTCACATGTCCAACTCAACTGCCGCTAATTTGCTAACACTTTCTCTGTGAATGCTTTTCCATAACGCATTTTCAACGCCTTGCACTATCACAATGCACAGATTAACCTCTCCTGTGCTGATTTTATCCAACCGTTCCTTATTTCAACAAATGTAGATGCTGGTTGTTGGATATCTTTCAAGGGTTAAGTGAAACCACTTCATTGTGCTACGTTTACTCTAAGTTATAATAATAATTTATCTGTTGTTATTTGAAGTACTATAATATTTATGCATTTATTTTGCCATCGACCGCTTTTAATATCCTGCATAGTGTTATACTAAAAGGATTAATAAATATGAGATGAGATCAGAAATTGTAAAAAGAAAGCACTTTGTTTCCTGCAACAGTTTTGACCAGATGACAATTTTACAGCAGATTTGCCGGCTCTGTCTTTCACTTTTGTCGATTGACATGTTCTATTCTTAGCAGGTTACTTAGTCCAATAAGAAACGAGCTTTCAGATCGTCACAATTGAACCAATCAGCAACGGAAAATGTTGTAAACAAGTCAGGTACATTAAAATGGGGTTTTCGCTGTCGTCAGCTTGCTGTTAGATTTTTACGCGGGTTCTTAGATAACTTAATTTCCTTCGTCTACATTGAAGTTTATATTATAAAACAAATAAAAGATGGTTCTCCTTGTTTTATAACAAAATAATGCACTTTCGAGGTCTAGTTGAAAAGCTGCTAAATGTACTCGCGTTCCGCTCGTGCACCGCAGTTTCTCAAGACCTCGAGCGTGCATTATTTTGTTATAGAACAAGGAGAACAATCTTTTATTTGTTAAATATATCATCCCAGGGTTGGTATATAATGTATGGGTTTATTCTATAAGACGCTGGGTGTTCTAGTTAATTCAGGGTATAATTCAGGGGTAATTCAGCTGGATGGATAACCGCGGCACATCAAATATAACCAACCTAACTACGAACTCTGCAGTAAACTTTTAACAATTAAAAGTTTTATTTATTTCTAGGTTTAATGGCATAAGATATATTGGTTAATCATTGTCCACTTGTGTGATATGGGGTTTTTCATCGCTCGTAATTAAGAAGATTACTCGCGATGATAAATCCCATATCACAGTCGTGGCTGGCATTGATTAACCCTAACAAAGCATTACGTTTTATTAATCTCCCGCACAGTTTCGCTTGATAAATCCAAAATTTGTATTGGATTTGGCTGTAATTACCATGTTGTGGGCGAATTCCAGTCTTTGGTAGAGTGTAATCTCTCTCAACGCTGGCGCGTTTTCGGCTGATACGTAAGTTTGCACATTTTAAGAGTTAAATGAACTGAATGAGGTTCGTTGAGCAGTGACTTTTAGTAAGAGTTAATCAATGTCACTCGTGTGATATGGGATTTATAATGTTAATGAGCGTGCCAACATGACTGCCGGGTCTGTTGTATGGCACTTCATATTTTATTTATTACTGATGGCTTTTAACTGCCACTGATACACTACGGAAGCACATGATTTATGTTCTAGGGATCTGGATCATCTTCTGGCTGGTAAATGTTTCACTGATATATTTCTAGCGCAAATAGACCAGTTCGCGGTAAATTCCGACATTTTGAAAATGGTGCAAACAGGGCGCGAAATGACAGTGTTTGTATGGGAATTGATGCGAATCCGATGCCAAATAAAATCCGTAAAAACGAGTCGAATTCCGCGTGAAAATTTACAGACAATGTATGAAAAACTGAAAACACGATTACACGCTTCCCAGCACAGCTACATTCCTAAGATTTCGATATGTTAATCTTTACCTGGTATCTTAAGTTTGTATCTGAAGAATATTTCAGAAATTAGATTTTACGGATCTTATTTCGCATCAATTCCCATACAAACACTGTATTTCGCGCCATGTTTGCACCCTTTTCAAAATGTCGGAATTTACCGCGAACTGGTCTATTAATCTGCAATTTGTCAACTGCGATGTATATCTGAAGCGAAGTGAATTCGCATATCTTATTACTGGCCTCGGCTTCCATCGTCAACGACAATGAACTACATCAAAACAATACCATGAAATACAAAGAACCCTAACCCCAGAATTCAATGAACTACAGCAAAATAATACCCTGAAATACAAAGAACCCTAACCCCAGAATACAATGAACTACAGCAAAATAATACCCTGAAATACAAAGAACCCTAACCCCACAATAGTTATTCATTGTCCTGAATTTCAGGACGTTGATACACCTAGAAAGACCCGTTCAAGTCATCAAAACATGGTTCTGTATGCCTGGTTTTACCGTCAAGGCTCTTCGTAATGGTTCTTACTGTGCATGTTGATGTGTCTAGAAATCTTGATCCAGTTCATTCAGCTTTGAACTCGTCTGAATCTGTAAAATTATGTATAACCGCCTCCCGGCTAGCTCAGTGGCCGTTAAGCGCCGGTCTGTTGTGCGGGAGGTCGACGCGGTTCAAACCCCGGCCGGACCAACACTCAGGGTCTTAAAATAACTGAGTAGAAGGTGCTGCCTTTGTGAAACAATTTCGTTCACGAGTTAGACTTCTCGGATAAGGACGTTAAATCGTAGGCCCATCAGTCGATGAAGAGCCACCTCGTGGATATGCCACTGATTAATCCCATTATTATTATTATTATTATTATTATTATTATTATTATTATTATTATTATTATGTACGAGTTGGTTCTCTTTCACTGTTAATTCACTGGTCCACTGCTAATCCTAATTATTCAAGAATAGATTTGTTATCTCTCAAACGGCGCTCGATTTGGATTATTCTTCAGTGAAGTTGCTACTATACTGAAGTACCTTGGTCTGTTTAGGTTTCTAGGTGCTTGTGCAGGTCGCCTGTCTGCTCAGTACTAGATTACTATAACAAGGAAATTGCTGTCCTGAAGCCTTCGTGTTCTCGCTACTCCGCAATGTTGCCATATTCCCGCGGGACGTCTCCTAATGCTAGGAATTTGATCAGACTGGTACCTGCTGCCAAATACTCCTTTCACACAAACTTCTTCCAATTCTGTACTGATTACTGCGAGACCGGAATCTAACAGTGATCGCTGGAATACTGTGGCTACACGTACAACTGGAAATTTAACGCGAATTTCCAAGTCTCCTGTGACTACTGTTCGACATCCGCCAGTTACATTTTGTCTATGGATGCTCAGTCTATTAGGAATAAAACTGCGAGTTTCGTTGACTATATACATCTGTCATAAGAAGACCGACATGTGTGCGTTGACGGAAACCTGGTTTACTGACTTCGACGCGGCAGCTAACGCTGAGTGCTTCCCATTGGTTATAAATTATCCGACCAAGCACGATCTGGTAGGAGGGGTGGTGGAATTTCACTGCTTTATGGGTCGGATTATTCTGTTAAAAAGATTGGCACTGATCTGCGAACCTCCTTTGAGGTATGAGTTTATTCTGTCTAGTGACTCATGGCGTGTACGTTTAACTGTATTATATATAGACCGCCTTATTCTCTAAACCACCCTGTCACTACAACTACTTTTCTGGCCGAGTTTGCCGACTATTTGGAATCATTGGTTGTTTACTGAGTCCATACTGATCTGCGGTGATTTTAATATTCATGCATGTGGATAACCTGGACGATCCCAACACCGCAGCGCTCATGGATATACTGGAGTCCATGGACCGAGATCAATATGTGCGCTCAGCAACTCAGGGGTCTGGTCACAGGGACGCTGGATTTGTTAATCACTCGCAATATGGATACTATTATCAAGAGAACCACAGTATCTGACTGTTACCTTTCTGATCATTCTACGGTTCTCTGTGATTTGACTATAAGTCAGCCATTTCTGTTAAGGAGGTCTCATATCGTAAACTGAAGGCCATTGACTTAGATTCCGTCAAAACGATATTCGCAGCATATCTAGTATTATGTTTGTGTACATCAGAGAACACTCCTAGAACACTCTTTCATGAATATAGCTCGGACAGGATACAGGACACAGGAGATACAGTACATGTGTATTCTCCTCTTTGTATGCTCATCAGTATGCGATAAACAGTGGTGATAACAACTTATCGCATACTAATTATACTTATGCATGCATACTAAGAATATTTATTATCCCAATATTTCCCTCATACTGGGATACGGGATTTATCGCATCAGTTGTAACAATGGCTTCTGGTTGTGGTATACGATAATTATTAGTATTTTATCATTATTATTAATCATATCAAAATCATTGAATACAGAAGAGGTATTGGTGATCGCATTGAAGGAAATGCGATTTTATTTGAGAGAGAGAACAACTTCAGTGGCATTAAAAGTTTATATGCATGGTGACTTACGCTTTGATACTGTAACTATACGAAGGAGAATTCTCTGCTTTCGTTTGGACTCTCGTAAATCTCTCCTGCTGCAGCTCCCGCCATACAAAAGGTCAACACACACAAAATAGTAAGACATGGAACTTTGGAAACGATTTGCCGAGAAACCTCGACGTTCTACACATCAAAATGCTGGAATGTATTTTCCTGTTTGAATTCGACGGTAAGGATTCAGTTCAAGCATGCGTATTCAAGCTAAACCCAGTTTTCCTCTGCTTGGGGCTTCCTAAACCGGTACGCCTTGTAAACATTCACTCCAACCAGCGTAGGAATATTTGCAATGGCTTTGATATGACTATTAGTATTAGAATTTCACCAGTTGATTAAGAGAAATTTATCTTTAAATGTAAAACAGACAGAGGTTAACTAGTAAAATGTTTTGGAGAAACTATACAATCGAAGACCCCTTGTTAAGTTATATCTCCCTATAAAACTAAAATAGAAAGCGGCGACAAGAAGAGTACATAGACATCTCAATAAATAAAAGACTAACACATTACAGAGGGAGTTCAAATGTTCTTGTAAAGCACTACAGTCCTTCATTGTGTGGATAAGTATTATAATATGTCGAGCTAGCTACGTTCGCTACTCATCAAAGACGATCACTACACTTGTGTCCTAGATTGGTAACAGGATTGCGTGACGATGCCTAAAGATAAAGACCCCGACAGCCCTTGCGAATTTGACGAGGTTTTCAAACATGCCAGTTCCTTTGGGAAGTACCAGAAGATTCTGTTCTTCTGCTCATGTCTGGTGGTCATCCAAGTTACCTTTCCTTACGGAATTCATGTGTTCGCCATGGGTACACCCAACTACCACTGTACAACCACCAACTTGACTTGTCCCCCAAACCAGTGCTGTAATAACTGTACCTCCTACGTCTTTGATGGACCTTTTAACAGCATAGTTCAAGAGGTATTGAACCGGTAATGTATAACTAGATATTAATCCTTTCATCTTCAAAAGTAATATGCAAATTTTCCTTCATTACTGATCTTCATACGTTTCTTGTAGTGTCAGTTGAGAGAATTTGGTGTCACATCAAAAACAATTCCCAGGTGATCAACTCCAATATTCTCATACCCCGACTGCTTCACTTTGTTCTGATATCTTAAAGAGAAGTTAGATGTTGATACTCCCTCTGGGCTTGGGGCTTAAAGAGTTAAGGTTCTTGTATATTTAACAATTATTCACCGAAGTGGAGGTGAATGGTGGTGGATATTTACCGAGCCGCTTTTTTTCGGGCCGGAAAGAGCTATTTCCACCGATTTTGATATGAACTAACGAACCTCTCGGCCATGTGGGATGCTTAAAATGAAAGCAAATATGCAAAAATGACTAACAAACAGTGTATATAAACAGTCTCCAGGGAAAATATTGAAAATCCTTTCAATCAAGCATTGAGGGAGGGAAGTTTAACTGTTTGTGTCCAATTAACAGCCACTAAACAAGCGATTACTCGATACATGCGCAGTACCATGACATAGCCCCTTTAATTGGACGCAGAACTAATACTAATCAGATTATGTTAATGTTGTCGAGCATTTAATGTTACTTTATTAAGCTTTTTGACATCTTTCCAGAGAGAATGAAGTCAATATTTTCGTAACTCATTTTAGTAAAATGGATCTATATTTACTAGAGCCTTTCAGCTTGTCATCCTTTTTGGACATCTTACATTAATTCCATAATAACCTCGTTTTCTTTATTCTTGCGGGACATTTAATATCTAAAAGTATGGATACATTTACCGATTATTTCCCTTTTGGTAGCATAACTAGTCAGTTTTTGGATGTTATATGTGGGGAAATTAGTTGGGCGTCTATGCTGATGAGGGAACTTCGATAGGCTTCACCACTGGACATCGTCGAAGCCAAGGAAAACTGTATCGCTAGTTTTTATCGTGTCCCTATATTACTTATATTAGCTAGAACAAGTCAGTCTATCTTAAGTTAAGAATTAAATTACACTGATCAATCGTCGGAGCGCAAATACTTTTGTTTGTTCCAGTGGAATCTGCTGTGTGATCGCGCACCGCTGAAAGCTGCGATTCAGTCGTGTTTCTACACTGGAGATATCTTTGGCTCCTTCACGTTTGGCATATTCTCCGACGCGTATGGAAGAAGGAAATGCATATTTCTGTCAACTGCAATGCTGGTAAGGTAAAAAAAGGGTAAAGGTATTCATTTATATAGTGCGAATTCTATATTCAAATGCGCTTCACAAGGTTATTCTTGTGATACGGACTGCTATTGTGGCGCAATGTGTTGCCATGCAGTTTACAATCATGAGTGATTGTTAGTACCTCAGACTGCCAGGCTGTTGTGTCGGGAGACAATCCCATACTCTTTCACGCAATAACACAATAGAGTCTTTCACGTCCCCCTCGTATAGTTTAGAAGAGGAAAGAGACAAGGCCAAAGGCTTATATATGTCCCTGTCCAATGACGCGGCCGGGTTTCGAACCCCTGACCTCCCGCACTCTAGACCATGCTCTACCAACTGAGCTATCAGTCAAGGGCAGTGCATCCAAGCTTTGTAAATATTTAACAAATATATGTTATTTTTCCCTGCGTCTGTTCTCGTATAGATGCACAGATGACGTCACAATGTAACGAAACCAAAGAAGGATGCCACGAGACGCTGTCCAGTCACATGACTGATGTTTTGTCACGCTGTGACGTCATCTGTGTATCTAAAAGAGGACAGATTTACGACAAAATGACGTCTATTTGTCTTATACAATTATTAGCGAGAGAAAAAGTAGAATACAAAATTGCCAAAGGGTTGAAGCATGTTTTTTGATCGATTGCTTTGAAAGGCTATGATATAATTTGGTTATTATTAAAATTATAATTTGGTAAGAAAGAAAAATACCAGAACGAGGAAAGGAGAGCTAAAATAAATGTTGCCCAGTAAAAATAAACACTCGAACCCCTGACTTCATAAACGCTATGCGCGCGCTCTACCATCTGAGCTATCAAGGCTAATCAAGTATGCAAGGCGCGCATGCGGCGGGGAGGAGATTTGGCAGCAGCTCCGCTATTAACACACATATTTCTTACAGTGCGACTATTGTTACAGGGGCCACTTTGGCAACCAGGCTAGGAGCGTCCATATCTCCTATATAGCTGTCACGGCGTTTTCACAACTTGCGCTATTTTGTGATTTTATTCCCTTAGGAATGATTGCAACGCAAGAATAGCGGGAAACCGTTCTAAAAATAACCTAACTTGTGAAAACGCTGTGACATGCGCAGTAGGGGTAATGGACGCTGTGACATGCGCAGTATGGGTGATGGTCGCTGTGACATGCGCAGTATGGGTGATGGTCGCTGTGACATGCGCAGTATCAAGTTTCAAGTTTCAAGTTTCAAGTTTATTATCAAGTATCTATAAATACATATTTCTTAACACACCCGCAGATAGCTTAGCTAATCGAGGCGGGTAGTGCTATAATAGTTCTTATTTACGTGGAAGATATTTTGTGATAACTATACAAATTTTACAATAATTAAACAAATTTACAATAACTATGAATAAATAAGTAACAATATATATATAAATAAATAAATAGGAAGATTTTTTGTTGTTATTGTTTTATTTTTGTTTTTATAATGATCATGACGTTAAGGACGTTTTAGAAACTTTTTCAATTAATACCGTGACATCAACATAGGTCTCCTCCTGTTTCAAAACTTGTAAAAGAGTTCTATGGATATTTGCCTTAAATAATGTTTTAGACTGTTTTCTCCGCAAGTGATCAGGAATCCCATTCCATATTTTTACACCAATCCGAGAGAAGGATTCACTTTGATGTTTAGTTCTTGAATATTTCAAATAGAATTTTCCTGTTGTTGATGATCTAGTATTATAGGAATGTACGGAGCTTACACGGTTAAATAAATTTATTATGTTAGGAGGAGCAGCGTTATTGTTAATTTCATACATTAGGACTGAAAGTGTTTTATAATATAACATATTAATTGGAAGGATATTAGAGGCTAAAAATAATGGTATAGCATGTTCTCTATTTGTCGCAAAATACATAAGTCGTAAGACACGTTTTTGTAGAAGTAGGATTTTATTGAGGTGTGTTTGGGCTGCCTGACCCCAGATTGCTAAACCATAGGATATGTAAGGATAAATAAGTGAACGGTAAATATTCAGAAGAGTGGAGAGAGGGACAAAATGCCTTAATCTAGAGATTATACCTATCGTTTTACTAATTTTTAAAGTAATATAGTCTATGTGTGTCTTCCAAGAAAGATTAGAATCTATTAGAACACCAAGGTATTTTATGTAGTTCTTTTGTTCAAGCGGTATAGGATGGCCAGATTTATGATCAAAGACTTTAATGTTAGGTTTATGGTCTAGTCTCTTTTGATACGGGTGGAATATGACAAAATTTGATTTTTTAATATTTAATGTTAACTTGTTTGCAAGTAACCAGTCAGAAACATGCGTCAGTTCTTTATTAACAACGTTCTCAAGAGATTTCAAGTTTTTGTCAGCATAAAGTAGGTTGGTATCGTCAGCAAAAAGAAAAAAATTGAACTTATCAGAGGAGTTGTGGATATCGTTAATATAAATAAGAAACAACAAAGGACCTAATACGGAACCTTGTGGAACACCACATAATGTTTGTTGTTTAGTTGATATATTATGGTTTATCTGAGTAGTTTGTGATCGTCCTATGAGATATGAACGAAACCAGTTATTGATGATACCCCTTATTCCGTAATGGTTCAGTTTACTTAATAGTATTGTGTGATTGACAGTGTCAAACGCTTTCTGAAGGTCTATGAAAACACCACATGAAAATAGTTTTTTATCTATGTTTGTTTGTATTTTATTGACTATGTCTAGTAAAGCGTGTTGTGTGGAATGTTTCTCACGAAACCCATATTGCGTTGAATGTAGTATGTTATTCTTTTCAATAAATATTTTGAGTCTATTATACATTAACTTTTCAAAAATTCTATTAATATTAGAAAGAAGGGAAATAGGCCTGTAGTTTCCCGGTTCGACTTCCTCGTTACTTTTATGTATGGGTATAATTTTTGAGTGTTTTAATTTATGAGGATATGTTTCTGTTTCTATTGAGAGGTTCATTATTTTTGCAAATGGTACAGATAAAATACTCTTGGCACATTTCAAAATCCGCGTTGGAAAGGAATATAATCCATGGGCTTTGTTAAGTGGCAACGAGTCTATTTCAATTTATATTTCTTTAGGGGTAACCGAATCAAATAGAAAAGAGTTAGTTGGTGTCGGACCGCTTAAGTATTCTCGAAAATCGCGTTTAGAGGGCGGCAGCGTAGACGCGAGATTATTTCCAACTGAAGCAAAATAGCTGTTGAGCACCTCAGGAATCTCGGTTGGATCTTTGGTTATTCCACCATTGTTAGGCCTTTTTATCGCCGTAATCGTGCGTCTATTCTTGCCTTTTTTATTTATCAAACAGTTAATCCCTTCCCATGTTTTTTTCATATTATTTAAATTACTGGAAAAGAAATCATGATAATATTGCTTTTTGCTTATTCTAGTAAGTAAGGAAATTTTATTTCTATATAACTTATATTTGTCTTCATCGCCTAAGTATAATAGCTTATTTTTAATTTTTATCGATCTAAGTATACCCTTTGTTATCCATGGTTTTAGTAATTGTTTATATTTACGTTTAGATACTGGTTTCAGAGGCGCGTGTTTATTAATTATTTTATTGGTTTTGTTATAAAGGGTCGAAAACATTTTATCTACGTTGTTACCTGCGTTTTCACATAGCTTTTCGAAGTTAATTTCCACAAGATCATTATTGAATCTGGTCGGAGAAAAATGAGAGAAATCGCGATATTTGTTTTGCAATGCCTTACCGGTTAATTTATGTTTACAATATGGGACTATACAAAATTGAGAATAATGGTCACTGATATCTGACACAATGTTCCCGCTGATTACCATGTTATTTACGTCGTTCATTAAAATATTGTCAATAAGTGTTGCCGAATTGTTATATACTCTAGTAGGCTTATCGATGGTCGGAATGAATCCGTAGCTTTGCAAAGAGAGTAAGAAATTGTGGGCATATTTACAAGTTTCAAAACGAAGGAGGTTTATGTTGAAGTCAGCGAGTATGTAGGTTGGTCTGTTGTTCGAGGCATTCAATTTCTCAAGGGTCGTATCAAAGTAATTTTGGAAACTCTCTGGAGAGTTGTGCTGCCTATAAATAACACCGCAAATGATGTTTGCTTTGTCTGAAAATTCAATTTCAACCCAAAGAGCCTGAAACGCCTCATTAGAACTCTTTTCAATTACTCTGTAACTTAGACTGTTATCAATATACATTCCAACTCCCCCAGCAGACAGAGGTGTCGGAACATATTCAAAATTATATCCAGGAATGTTTGGGTTGAAGTCTAAAAGAGATTTGTTTGTTATTCTGGTCTCGGTTACGCCGATTATGCTAAAATGGTTATCTAGTTCCTGTAATAAGTGATTTTGAAAATCATCAAGATTTCGTTTTAAGCTCCTTACGTTGTTGTGCAGAAGTGAGAGGCAAGAATCCGAGAAGTCTTTAGTATTTTTAAGTTGAGAAAAACTATGTGGTGAGAAATAATTACTTCGAATCTGTAAAAAAGGCGAATTACAGTCTGGGTTTATGTCAGAGTTCGTATTTAGACTAAATAGGTCTAAGTCGTAAATGGTAGATAATTTGTCCAAATACTTTTTTGTAGGTAGTTTGGTATTTATATTATTATTAAATTGACCATGATGTTGAATGATATTAACTCCGTAATAGGGTAATTCGCGGAACAAAGACTTACTAATAATTCTACTATTTTCACGTACTTTGAACTTTACGGTGGTACAAAATAAAGTCAGCTATTATAACTAACATCGTACTGTCCAGTTTGATACTTATCTTTACTGAGAGTCATCATCAGCAAGCTTGGCGAGGTCATCAGCATGTTTGAGCTTGATAACTGGGGAGTTGTCAGTTTTCCGAAGAAAGACCTGACCGTTCTTCGCCCAGCAAAACTTGTAATTACTAGAAGCTTGGAACCGCTTCGCATCGTACAACAAGGATTGTAAGCGCGGAGTTAAGTGATCGTAAATTCTCACATGTCCGACATCGATATCGGGGGCAAGCCCAAGATGCTCAGCCCGCAGTTTGGATACTTCTTTCCTCGCTCCCATAACTTTGTCTTTGGCCAGTCGCCGAACAAATTTGCAGATTATAGCGTCCGGTCGGGAAGAGGCATTGCGAGCTCGTACACGATGAGCCGTGTCTATGTCCTGTAGAGACACATCTTTTACACCAAGAGTCGAAAAAAGCTGGAGGCAGAGGTTGGCAGTCATTTCTGTATTTTCTCTCTCCGCCATTAGAGGCATACCAACTATTTTAACGTTAAACTGGTAGCTGTAGGCCTCCATGGCGTCCATGCACTCGGCTATTTCTTCACATCTCCTCGATATTTTGTTGATCTTTGTGTTCATATCCTTCAGTTCTTTAATCGCTAGAATCTTGAATTGAGCCAAATCATCGTACTGGTCACTGAGAAACTGTACGGATTTTGCTTTTTCAGGCGTTAGGACTTCAACTTCAGCAGAGTCTCGATGTCCATTATCCGTCTTATCTGAAAACTGTGTTTCGAGGTGTTGCAATCTCTTCCTTAATTCTTCAACTTCGTTCCTGGTTATGGGCTTAGACCGGTTCGCGCTCATCATTGCATAATGGGTAATCAGGGCAAGCATGGCGGGAAATACAGTGTTTGTATGAGAATTCAAAGTTGAATTTTTACCGAAAAAATTGCGAACTAGAGAAATCTAGTATCCCAAATCAAAAGAATATATTTGTCCATATATTTACTGTAAAGAGCCGCGATCAAATTATGAGTAAACATATGGGAAAAACTAAGTAAGATCGTCGAGCGTAGACTACTTCTTCTAACCTAAAAAATCAAAAGTGAAAACACATACACCCTTCTTTCGATTTGGGATACTTGATTTCTCTAGTTCGCAATTTTTTGGGTAAAAATTCAACATTGAATTCTCATACAAACACTGTATTTCCCGCCAAGCTTGCCCTGATTACCCAACATGCAACGATGAGCGCGAACCGGTCTATTCCAAAATACAAATCCTAGCATATCCATGCATGCGGTTGTTTTCATTCGTAAAAACTTCGACTTCAGAATCGCCTTTTGCCGAATTGAAGCTCGAACAAGTCAAAATGCTATTGTATTGTACTCGACACTGATTGGTTCAAGTAACCGTAAGTTGAAATGCTTTGTTTTCGTTCTGCGATGTGATTGGTTCTCGTTGTCTAAGTGGCCCTGGTTACTGTAGTCGCACTGTAAGTATACTAAAATATGATGTGTTTTTACATGACAGTCTAATTACAATTGACGAGCAGAGTAATACAGTACACTCGTAATGCTTTGATTATTGATTTTTATCATCCACAGGTTACTTTGATGTTTTCAGCTTCTTTTGTCGACTGTTTATCTTTTCTGGGATTCCTGTGGTTTTGCGCTGGATTTTCAGTCTCTGGTATCATAGTATCTCAGTACGTCTTCATCATGGAGCTCGTCGGCCCAAAAGCTCGTACATTCGTGGGGAATGCTTACGAGTTTTACTGGGCTTTTGGTGGGATAACGATTACCTTATTAGCTTTGCTAATACGGGAGACTGGCGAATGGAGACTGCTGATCCTTGTAGCAAGTCTTCCATGTCTTCTACTGCTACCCTTCTGGAGGTAGGCTAGTCTACATTGCCACTTGTGTAGCCTAATGTAAAGTAAATGTAAATGAGAGACTGCTGATCCTTGTAGCAAGTCTTCCATGTCTTCTACTGCTGCCCTTCTGGAGGTAGGCTAGTCTACATTGCCACTTGTGTAACCTAATGTAAAGTAAATGTAAATGAGAGACTGCTGATCCTTGTAGCAAGTCTTCCATGTCTTCTACTGCTACCCTTCTGGAGGTAGGCTAGTCTACATTGCCACTTGTGTAGCCTAATGTAAAGTAAATGTAAATGAGAGACTGCTGATCCTTGTAGCAAGTATTCCATGTCTTCTACTGCTACCCTTCTGGAGGTAGGCTAGTAAAGCTGCTGTTCAACTAGACGCTGCAACTGATTTTATGTGAAACGTGAAGGCGTTACGAGAAACGTTTTGTAAAGATGTTACACAATGTAATGGTTCTGAAAGTTTTGGTGTGGTCGTTGCGTGAGTAGAAGGCAATTCTACTCAGCATGAAAATGCAACGCGAAAATGTTAATAAGTGATTTTTTTGGTGAAACAGGGCTGCTTCGCAATGCCTTTGCGTTGCAGTCTCACGTAAAAATTGCACCACCGGTATAACAGCAGCTTATGATGATCGTAATATTGTGGAATTTGCATTGTGATGAATGGTTGCTCTTCATGCATGCGCACTGTTGAAAAACGTTACAAATGAACTCGGTAATTTGCGACAGCCTTACAAGTGTGACAAATTAACCCCGACGGTACCATATGAGGGGATCGACCTCGTCCTTATTCGAGAAGACGTGAAGGTTTTAATGTTTTGCAGTTCTGTGTCTAGACTCTAAGGCATCATCTTCTCAGTTGTTTGCGCTCTCAGTTATCAACCACCAAAGAAAGCCCTTGTGAACCTGGTTTCTATGAAAGTAAAGACAACTTGCCTACCTTGTATTGCGGTTCAGGAGGGGTTAATCTTCAACCAAAATAGACACGGTGGGCACAAACGACCATAAAAACGGCATCAGTTCTATATTTTAAAAAGTTTTCAATGCAGACGATTGAATTTTGGTAGAAGGATGTAGAATCGCAAAAGGAATATAACCTGATTTTTTAAGCTATATTACTACCATCGTGACGTCACAATGACGTCATTTTACCATTTGTAATACGTTTCTTGCAACTGTTCATTATCTCTAAAAACAAAATGTCGTATATTGTTAAAATGTACTCGTGGTGAGAATGAAGGAATCGAAAACCCGATGTCGATTGGTTAAGGAAATCAAAAGTTATGAAAGTTTGAATTTTGTCCATTTTCCCGCCAAAATTTGGCGGGAAATAAACAACACAAAAGCATTTATGAAAACATCGCTTCATTCAATTTTTAGAGTTGTAAATATTGTTGCATGACATTTTGTCCAATCATAAAACACGTTGGTGGCTAAAATCGTATGTTTTTTGAATTTTGATTTTTTGTCCATAACCGGCTTAATATTGAAGTCATATTTTCGGCAACGTCATTATGACGTCATACTTTTTTATACATGCTATAATAGTCGTAGAACGTTCAAATTTGCGCCAAAGGAATGTGTGTCATGAAGGCCCTTTGATGGTGTAGTCTGTTTGTAACATCTATTAAAGGGGGAATTTTACCAAAAAAGGAGGCATCACTTATGACGTCACAACAACGTCATCATACTAACATAAAACACCTAAAATATGTAGTTTCATTTTGTTAACAAGTCACCAACATTTCTTCAAATTGAGACTATAAGTAAAGAAATGGTGTTAATTTTAATTATTTGTCCACGCTCACTGATGCCGATTTTGACGTACTTTATGCCCGACGTGAGACTTTCTGCAGTTTTTATGAGTAACATTTTGGTGAAAACCCCGTAAAAATGCATCTCCTCAGTTCTATATTTTCTTACAAAAATGCAAGTTTCATGTTTGCACTGACCTCACTTTCTGTCTCTGATCACTTCGTAAACTTGGCCAGCAACAAGCCATTCGTTCAGTAAGCACTTCACATCAAGCTAGGTTCAACCACTCCGATTGCAAAGCTTTCTGGGAAACCGAACCAATCACCATCGATAAAGTGGCAACGAGAAAAACTGCAAACCATCGTTTCAAATTTGTCTGTAATTTAGTTGATTTATTGATAACTTGCAGAATAATGTGTACAATCTTCATTGTCTGACCATGTTTGCCGTTTCGCTGCCAATATAATCCAGTTTCCCCACAACAGTATTCAATCTAAGTATAAAACACGCATTCGAAGACATAGGCAGAAAAAGATAGACACGTAACCAGCTATGTTGTAGGTTTAGCTACAAATTGCCGACAATTTGTTTGGACATTTAGGGAACTCCTTTATTCCAGTCTTATACGTTAAGAGTTTTTTGGGAAATTTCCGGAACGAAATTTAGGCGATATGTCGAGAAATTTGTAACTAAGCTACGCCTACCATTTTGAGAATTCGTGACAGACTGGAGCGAAAGAAGCACTTAGATAAACACCACGTGCGTTCCACAGCATGCGATGTCCTGTACTTGGTAAACGTACTCGATCCCAAAAACTAGGATGGTCGTAAAACATGGACGGGAACGCGGGGATGTGGGAACGTGACCTTAGTAACACTTTATTTTTGACCGTTAAAATAACAAGCGAGTAATTATGTGTGTATTCAATTCAATGTTTTATCACTAGCTGGTCATGTAGGTTAGAAAACACGTAATCAAAAGTGTTTTCCTCACGAACCGACGCCATCTTGGAAAAGCCTCGTTTCCACGCTCCCTTAGTGAGGTTGGACCGGACCGCCATTGAGCTTCATCAAGCGACATAATATGCAGCATACTCCCCCTTGACAATGAAACTGTAAACAGTCGGCTCAGTGTTTTTGGAGGCTACGTTGTGGTGAGTTCTGGCGTTAGGTATCTTTTTTTTGCTCATTTACCTCACTCGGGGAGCATGGAAACGTTGCTTTTCCAAGATGGCGTCGGTTCGTGAGGTCAAACACTTTTGATTGCGTTTTTTCTAACCTAGTTTAGAATAAAACTAAACGGTTCAATATGTTTTCTTACTTAAAGTACAACTCAGTTAAATGTTTTCCGTCATCGTGATTATACCTCAAATTAAAAAAATATATTTAGCGCTATTGAACGGGTACGATTTTGCGCATAATCAGAAAGCTCGGAGGAAAAAAGGCTAGGAGGGTTTGGAAGGTTCCAACCATGAAATGATATGTAATTGCACGTGGTGTCACGAAGAATGAGGCCAAAGTTTTCGTTTATATTTTTTAGTATTTACATCAATTCAATATTTACAATAGCGATACTTACTGCAGGTTACCATTGTCATTCAGTAATGTACCAACATTGGTTCCTGATACAAAGCGGTCTTTTGAAATCATGGTTTACATTAGCATAACAAGTGTAATGCTTATCAACACGAAGTATCGCTATACATAGTATCGCTATAGATTATCTAACGCATGAGCTTTGTTAGGAACGAGTTTTAATAAAATCGATAGAATGGAAAATTCTACAGCAAAAGAGATATAAATGTTACGTTCCAACAAAATATTATGTTAACCAATTTCTTGCAAAAAGGTAAGCAAATATAATCGCTGATTCCAATTCTACCGGTAATCTATAATTTAACACCATGGGAAACTACTGTATTTTAATACAGTACAAGAAAATCGAGAAAGCGGGACGGAGTCTGTCACTAGATGAATGACGAAAGGTCCTTTAATAAAAGGCCGATGTTGACTTTTGTATAAAATGAAAGGAAAAACACCAGTAGCTACTTTTATAAGACTACCTGACGCAAATTCGGCCATTTTCTCTGTATTTGAATCTCCCTCTCAGCAGTTAATGAGCTTGACGCGACCGATTTCGGTAGTCAATGAGATGTGCATATCGATATGTCCAGCCATTCTAGGCAATGAATAGCGAACTTCGTGTTGATAAACATTTCAGTTGTTACGCTTAAATGTGTCAATCATGATTTCAAAAGGCCGCTTTGTGCCAGGAACCAATGGATCTCTGGTTGTGACATTAATGACAATGGATGACGTGTAGTAAGTATCGCTGTTGTGTCGTTTTGACAATTTTAGCATTTTACGTAAAAATAAGGGTTCAAAAGAAGAACTGAAAACTGTGTTTACTATTCTTCAATATCAGAAAATACATTGTCCAAAAAAATCTGAATGATCGGCCAAAAATATCCCGCTGAAATGTGCGAATCTTTATGATGCCAATTCGGTTGTCACAATACCCACGAGCCACCTTAAATTAAACAGAATAAGTCAGAATCTCAGTCGATGAGGAGGCAAATGAACTGGTTATTTACAAACGTGGTGAGCGGCACGGGCAATCGCACTAAGGGTCCTTAGATTTCGAGTCCGCCGTGTTGAAGGAGAACTGAACCCTAAATCAATCCGACGACTATACAAACTTGTATTCAACTTAATTAAGTTCTGCTCTTTTATTTCTTTGTTGTGCACGTCTAAAAAGAGGAAATACGTTTTGAATGTCGAAAAATCGCCGATTTTCCGCTGATAAAGCTAGTTTGTGTGGCGGCTCAATTCTGTACTTTTTCCCTGTATCGTACGTCATGCATACGAAGGAAAAACAACCACACCTTCAGCACAAAGTAAGCACAATAGTGCACAATTATGAGTCGTTAGTCCATCTAATCAACGCCGAGAACAACATGACAAAAACCAATTTATTTCCTTTATCGTACGTCACAGATTACAGGAATTGAGCCGTCTGTACATAGCGGCGGTTGGGAGGAAGATTTGCATATTTGCTTTCCTTTGAAGCAAAACACAGTAAAATGAATTTTGGTATGAGTCTTTTCATGTTTAGATCTACTCATTGAACTAAAGTTATTTTAGACTTCAGTTCTCCTTTAACTGTTCGGTCACGCCGCCTCCTGAAGGTAACAATACCAATCTTTGGCAATTCCCACAGAGTCTTCCCAGAATCTCCTCGATGGCTCGTTGCTCATGGCCGTTTGGACGAGGCTCATGCTGTTCTCATGAAGTACGGAGGTAAGGACAACAAGCCCCAGGATCCAGAGATACTGAGGGACGTCATTGAGAATGTCAGAAGAAGCCAGATTAATCGCGAGGGAAAGGACAAGAAGTATACACCTCTTGACTTACTGCGCACCCCGAAGATAAGAAAATGGACGCTAACCGTTTGCTTTAACAGGTAATACAGTTCAATTGTTGTATATGCTATTCATAAAATGGATTCAAAAGAACGTCCGCATTATTTGTGTGCACCCGTGTTTTCGTTAAAGTTATTAAGTAATGCCCGGGCTATATGAGTAAAGCACTGAACGGCAACGAATGTAAAAATATGTTTAATATTTTCTATTCTTTTCTATCATAATTTCATTGGTTGATACTCATAATTCAATAGAAACCCATCGAAATAGTACATTTTCATTCATTAATTTTTGAAGTTTTAATTCCGTTTGATCAAACTAACTATGGTTTGATTTCGAAGAATATCGTATGTGAGGAAAGTTCTCAAATTTGTGACTGAACCATCTTCTGTTTTCTCCCTTTCTGATTGGCTGGATGGTGGCTTTGAGTTTTCACAGTAAAAAGAACCCATAGCATACAAAATATTTTATTTTCTGGGTGTAGTTTGGATTGTAGACATCTCATACAGCACTTAAAGCATATTCTAGCAAAATCATATATGACGATATGTTGATTGACGCATCCCATTTTCTTTTGCTATATTTCTTAGCTGAATCAAGGGCACCCAACGAAGTTTTCGGTTAAAAAGCTGTTCGGGAGAGTGAGTTAGCCTAAAACTTTCGGATTTGAAAAAAAATTCCCTAGAAAATTGTTTTATGAAATACTGGCCAGAAAATTTGTTTTCAATCCCTAGAAAATTATAGAAGAAAAGGGAGACCTAAAGGTTTCCCCTAAAATATTCGTACGTCCCAATTCGTCTGATCAATAGAGTCAGAACAGGAAAAAAGAATCCCTAAAAAATTCGTACCTCCACAAAACGTTGCAACATGAAGTTACTTGAGCTAGAAAATTCTTGTTATGTTCTAGACTACTAACAAATTCGTAGGCCGGGAATATTTTGCCATAGTATTTTCGGTTGACGCGATTTCCACCTAGAAAATCCGAACAGCTAATAGCTTTCTAGAATATGTCAAAAGACATATAGTAGGCGCCTTAAAATGGCTAGATAAGCTGCAGACAACTGGTTTCAAACGAATTTCAAAAAGTACTCGTTGGGTACCCTTGCTGAAACACAACTCTCTTATTTGTTTCTGCTTAATCCCATGCATCTTACATTATTTTTCTCCAAGAATTTTCCATTTTATTTTCAATCACAATCCTACCAAGTTTCTTTCAAAAATACACCATTCACAGCCGTAAAAAAAATTATTTTCGCCTTCAGGTTCTGTGTGGCGTGTGTTTCTCATGGAATGCTCCTATTTACTGCAAATCTCGCTGGCAATGTTTACCTTAACTATGCCATCATGCATATTATCCCACTGGCGTTTCAGCCTGTTTATTGGTTGATCATCAAAAGGTAAGCACTCGGTGATGATGTTACACTCACCTCGCGACTACGTTTATGTATATTATCATGTTTAAGATTAGTAAATGACTCGGAGAACTAGGTTCAACAACAGCACGTCTACTTCGAAGATGGCGGATCTAAAACCCCGCGAAACTATATCGAATCGAGGTCATAGTTCTGACCCATGGCAGCCCGGTCATACTGTTTTGTAGCCCTTCTATTAAAATATGCTAAGGTACTTAGGTAATGTCTAACTATATACTACTAATGTTTAAGTCTCTATATATCTAGAATGTCTCTAGGCTTTATAATTATAACGCAGCCAGTTCTTGTGTAGTAAGTTGGCCCTGAATGATCCATACATCCCATATGAGACTCAACTGGCTTCTCCAGGTTGACATCTTCATTGTAGGGTCCCATAACTTCTGCATCAAGCTGCTCAACTAGCTATAGTTTAATTTGGTGTGATTTCATTAGAATCACGCCTTTCGTCTGTCTTTTAGGTGGCGGTGGTTACGTCTGTAACTTGCTTCATTCTCAATACTAAATAACAAAATAAGACCTTGGAAGATCACTATCTCCAGTTACGGACCTGTCTGGGCTGGAATCTACATTTCTTTATCAGATTCAGCTTATTTACAAAGCTCTTTCTGACACTTATAGCATGTCCAGTCCAATTTAACTTATTATCTACAACTAGGCCCAAAAGTCTGGTATGGTTCACCCATTTAAGGTTCCTTCCTCCAATAGACACAGGTGGTAAAGGGCCGATAAACGTGCCCCTGTAGAGCAGCATGCATTCTGATTTAGTGGGATGGGGGTGAGCTGATTTACGACACACCAATCGTATAGTTCTCTGAGCGATCGATTAAGCATATCTGCGACTTCGTCGATGGAACTACCAACGCAAAGCATTGTCGTCCCTATATCGTATCGTCGGCATACATGTACACCTTTGCCGATTGCACTGATTCCACTAGATCACTTGTGTACAAAGTAAATAATGTAGGTCCCAGCACACTACCCTGAGGGATTCCAGATTCAACCGAAGCCAGGCTTGACTTCTGCCCGTTTATGACTGTAACCTGTTTCCTATCTTTGAGATGAGAGACATATGTTGTTAAATCACCTAATTTTCATTGTTATTATTTTAGGTTTGGTCGTCGAGTTCCACATGGTGCCGCCATGCTGGTGGTTACGTTGCTCTGTTTTGCGATTATTGCCGTCCCTGAAGGTGACTCCAAGTTGTCAACATTTTAGGCTCTCTCCTCTTATATATAGATGCACAAATGACGTCACAACAAATATTGTCATTCTGTCATGCGTTGATGACGTCACAAAGTGAAGAGAGCTAAGATGTACGGCACGAGATATACTACTTTCTCAAAGTTAGACTGAAATATGGCCGCCTCCACAATCAATTACGATTTCTGGGAAATCCCCACCCCTCCCCCACACTTCACCCTAACTTTATTGGTTAATCATTAATAGAACGATGTATATCCAAGGGAGGGAAGGGTGGGAAACCGGGATTGAGCCCACAGTTCCAAGGGTCCACCCTCTGGCCTTCGGGACGAGCTGAGGACTCGGCTGTATTTCAGGTCTCAAAGTCCTCCTTTCGGTTTTTTGCGATTTGAGTTGGCGACTAATCAAAACATCTTTAGTCAATTATAGAGTACGCCACTCAAGTCAGCCGCTCTCTCTGGCCACGGCTCCAAGAGAAACAGAAACATAAATCGCGAAACAGAAAGCGAAGGGAAACAAGTCGACTACTCGCGACTTGTTCGCTCGCCTATCGCACGGACAAAAGTAGTCGATTTGTGGCAATGCCACGAGACTGACTGCTGTATCTTCATGTTGTGACGTCATCTGTGCATCTTTAAGAGGACAGGCCCATGGCAGGATGACATACATTTGTTTATACAATAATAGTCCAATTCGTAGTTCTTGAAAAGTAATAATGGCCAAGCCTTAGCCTCGCATGGAGCTTGACCCTGCACTGATACAAACCATCTTTGTATGACTACCAGGAACCGGTAATGGGCTCAGCCTGGTGAATATGGATAGCTTTTGATTAGAGCCAAACGCAAATTATCCCCAGCCAGCCAATCATAGGAGCGAGTAATCATAAGTAACTCATAAATGGCTTCCCTGTGAGCCAATGACAAACCAAAGCAAAACCAAAACCAATTTGCGTTTGGTTTTACTTTGGATTCTGATTGGTTGGTTTTCTTTCTCAGCCAATAGAAGAGCTTAGTAAACGCAAAACCAAAACACTTCCGACACTCAAATGAAATCCGCTCTATCATGCTAACTAGGTACACGCGGCCAGTAACTAAGCTGTCTCAACTCCAGCCTCGATGTCGCCAAAGGCTTGGTTACCTTACGTCATATGTGCATCTGTACTCTAATAAGACATGGCTATCGACCAATCAGAGAGCGCGTTTCGCACTGTTTGTTGTATATAAAATAATAATAAATACTGAAATTAGTACTTAATCGTTTGGTAGAGCAGATTTTATATGAGTGGGACAAACCTCGGCAATGACGACGGCACGGTTAATAATGATGATGATGGTGGTGATAATAATAAAATAAGTCTTTACCTAACCAGTAAAAATGCATGCCAGTCTTACAAATAGAAGTAAAAAGCTAAAATACACGGAATACAATTCTTACTAATTTAAGTTACGAATTCTAAATGTCAATATGATATTATGTTAAATTACTAAAATACTAATTACTAAGTTAAAATTACTATATACAGTTTTAATCTAAAGCTTAGGAATATTTAAACGCTAGGCGGTTTATGTACGAGCTTTTAAACCTTTCAGTATTAATTTTGCCCAGAAGGCTGGTGCATTTGCGCTCTGATTGGTTCTCGCCAGCATTTGCATGATCTTATGTAAACAAGCTCCGGCTTGTTTCAATGAAATGAAATTTAAAGTTTCTTAAAGTTTCAAATTTATATAACAGGGGGGGCGGGGGGGGGGGGGGGAGGGTCTGATACTCAGGTTAGAGAGCGTGGGGTCTATGTACTAGATAAAGAATGAGCGGACGATCTTTATAGGATTTATTTACTCGGGCTGAAAGCTTTATCGCACTTATCAAACGTCTCGATGTAGAGAGTCCTGTTTTCAGGTATTTTGGCGATAAGACTTATATTGGCCGAGAAAATCGAAGCAAAAGTTTATATATCTATATCACATTTATAAACGCGCATTAAACATTCATTTTCTTCGTTTTTTCCTTCATAAATTATTAATGAATTTGATAATAATTATTATTAATTGAAACGGTGATACAGAAGATACCCACAGCCATATTATGTCACTTTATTTTATTTCCTCATCAGCATATCCAATGGCTAGAAGAACACTTTTCATCGCTGCCTTTGCCGTAAATTGGTGTTTGTGGACTACGTCAGGACTTTTCGCTTCAGAGATCTTCCCAACGGTTCTGAGGTATGTCAGAACATAGTTAATAGAGTGGAATAGTTATGAAACCCGGCAAACGTCAAAGGGGCTACCAACTGCGCTGCGATTTATGTTGGAAGGGGGCAAGACAGAGGATTGTGCAGGGTCATAGTTCATTAGCGTCGACTGAACTCACACGTTTCTATTGGCTGATTGATTAACACATTGGAATTTCTATTGTGTTTTGTGCAGGGTAGTGGTTGAAAAAAGCTAACAAAGACATATAACAAAGAAGGTCGCTGGGTTTCATAACCATTCCACTCTATTAACTATGGTCAGAACAAAAACACAAAGTTTTCTCAGACCTTTATCACGCGGCGGCCGTCTGGAATGAAACCATTGTCCATGCCCGTGCAGCCTCGGTTCCGTACGTTTTAGAACGAGGCTGCACGGACACGAACAATGGTTTTGTTCCCAGATGGCTGTCACGTGTGACTTGGCAAGCTTTAGGGTCTGTTACCAGGAGTCAATACCGTTGTAACTCATATTTTTCTCAATCTTGCCATCAAGTTCAAATAATGGGCCTCTTGCAGGAAGGCAATCACGTGGTTGTACTGGAAGGCAAAAAAATAATTATAATAATACCATAGAGGACAAATTAATCCCTAACTTCAACTCGAAATTTCACGCGTAATTTGTAATTTCACATGTGAAATTTCAAACGCCGCCTGCGCGACTGCGCTTAAGATAATGTTTTCTGGATCGTAATTCTCTCTCCATAATATTAATGAAGCGGCAAGGGAAATTACATAGATTTTGACAAACACAAGTGAAATTTATCCTTAATTTCACGAGTCGCTATTTGATTACCTATACTAATTCATATATTTAAAGGCACTTGTACGAGATCAGTAGTGTTATCAGCAAAACCTGTTTGTAAATGCTATTTCCCACCTCCAATCGATTGTCGATCGTTCTAAAACAACGTTTTTAACGATAGCTTGCCATCCAGCATCCATGGCAACGCCTTTCCGATGGAGATCACGAGCTCAATTCATATTATATCAGCACGTGACTGTATTATATCAGCACGTGACTGTTTCCTGCAAAAGGCCTATTCTGATTCCTTTAATTTCATTCCCTTATTTTCAGAAATAAAGCTAACGGAGTAACTGGAACAATGGGACGCCTTGGATCCGTTACAGCGCCATTCATCGCTATGCTAGTAAGATTAGTAGGGACTGCGGGTCAGAAATTAGCAGGGGGGGGGGGGGGGGGGGGGGGGGGGGGGGGGACGGGTGGAGAAAGGGGTAGAGTCTTAATTTGTTTTGACTCCCAAAAATGGAGGGTCATAAAAATGAGCAATTTAAAATCAGGGGGGGGGGGGGTTATAGGGAAAAGGGCAAAAGGAGGGAGGGGTCATAATATTTCATGCTTATTGTCTGGGGAGGGCTATATATTTTTAGACCCAACCCCACCCTCCCCCCGCTAATATCTGACCAGTCCCTTAACATGCATCATACAATCCGACCATACAGAAAAATATGGTAGCTTGTACTACCCACAATCCTTTGCGCGCGAAGATCTTTAAATCTGTTTAAAAATCGATGTAGAGAGATTTTAAATCTTAAAAACGAACCAATACAAGTGTTGTTGCCAATACACTGTCATTTAAGAGAACAGAAGATTTCTACGTGTCATTTTGGGCTGTGCTAGGTTCGCAAGGGATTGTGGTCCAATGTACAGTTGTCATCTTTTTCCATGTGGTGGATTATGTCGCGGTTCAGCACTTTCTTACCCTAACCATTTTGAAAATTAGGTCCCATGTAAACAAAGAGTTCTCACTGGCCTAGGGCTGTGTTAATGTACTTGTACAAGCAAGCACCACCAAATTCTTACTTATTTTCTAACTTACTTAGTATCAGTGAAATTGTTAAAAAGTATAGTTTTTATTATGAATAATAGAAGGATTATTATGAGTGAAGGTGTTAACTAAGTCTAAGTTTATATTATATGGGTGAAGGTATTATACATGTATGTGGTGTTAATGACTACTTGCACAAGCAAGCAGTGTTAGTGTGCTTGTGTTAGTGTGCTTGTGTAAGCAAGCACCTACAATTCATACTTACTATAAAAATGTTGAGTGATAATTTGAAGAGTGGGTTATTATGAAATATATAAATAGTGGTATGAAAATTGATTAACGTGATTATGCCATGGATATGATTTGATAAAATATGATATGTGAATAAATTATGTAGGGGAAAAGTATATTATGGAAATAATTTCTTTGAATATTGAGTATAAAAATATGTCTTAAGCTAGTATATAACTGTAATCATTATAATTTATTGGTTAAATGATGTTCATTCTACACCCCCCCCCCCCCCTTTTTTGTTGCAATAATTTGTATAAATATTTAGCAGCTTGTCTAAAATAACTGTTTTCTTTACTAACAACTCACAGACTGTGTATATTATCTATATATCGATGTTGTTGTGATAGAAAGGCGGCATGGAGAATAATGCATTAATGAGGTGACGTAAGATCAAGAATCGACCCAGGCTTTTTCTTGCGCGGTCATGGGTCAGGAAAGGTCAAATTTTCACCATTTCAAACAAGCCTAGAACATAGAGTATTCTCTGTAAGCCAAACATTTCTTCGCAGAAGTACTCAAAACCTTTCAAAGATTCATATGTATAAAATTGCAAAAGGGGTTAGTTGCACTTTAACCTCTCAAAAGGGCTAATTTATTTCCTTACGGGCTTATGTTCCCCATCTAACTAACTGTCAAGTCATCACTCTCAGCAAACGAGTCCACTTCGTTGCGTCGGCGATCTGTCGTACATTTTCATTGGATAAATGCGTCACGTGACCAGATATTTTCTCTCCGCGAGGGGGAAATATCAGCGAATAAGCGCGTATAAGCGCGCGTCAAAGTAAATATTTGCAATGAAGGATGATAACAACAATAACCTACAGATCATGGCGTCGAAAATCCACTGGACATTATCTGATCCTCGAAGCTCACAGTTTCCCTGGAATTTCGCTCTCGGGAACTGTTCTCTTCTCGGATCAGATAATGTCCGCGACGAAATATCAGGGCATATTTCGACGCCACAAATTGTATTTATAGTTAGGTCAGTTTTCTTTGATGTGCCGCGTTCATCCCCATCTGAATGGGCTTTTATCGCACGGCGGCCATGTTGAGTCCCAGGAGAATAAAAACCTTTGTTTTCGTCCGGTAAACTCGTTCTGAAACCAACCAGTGCGAGGCTACCGGGGCCCAAACTATTGTTTTATCCAAGATGGCCGAAACTGCGATAACAGCCCATAGTCCAGTTTCGCATTCAATAATTACCGCTGATGCGATCATAAATACCAGCGGCAAGATGGGTTATTCACAACTCTGTATTATTGTAGTTTGAACTTCTGCACCTTCTCGCTGGTATAAAAACAATAACCTATTCGTGGCGTCGAAATATGCCCTGATATTTTGTCCGCGGTTATTATGTGTTCCGAGAAGAGAACAGTTCCCGAGAACGAAGCTCGAAGGAAACTGTGAGCTTCGAGGATCAGATAATGTCCAACGGCAAATATTAGGGCATATTTCGACGCCACAATGTAGGTTATTGTTGTTATCATCCTTCGAATATTTTCTTTAACGCACGCTTACGCTCACAAGGGGTGTATTCGCTGATAATAGACCGATTTAGCTGGTACATTTGTCGTCCTAATTCAGGTCCCCTGACTTTTCCCTTGAGTAATGTTTTATCGTTTTTCTGTATCTCAAGAGAAATGTACACATTTCTCTAATTGGAAAACAAAGCACTGAATCCTCCGAAGAGCTGTCACCTGATCTGAATTGGAACAACAAATGTACAAGCTAAATCGGTATATTGTCGTCTGGCGGAGAGAAAATATTGGGTCACGTGACGCATTCCACCTCGTTCTCGCGCGCGAGAGAAAATATTTGATGGGTTATAATTGTGAATATTTAACATCAGAATGAGGCTAACGTTGAGTAATGCGTCTGTAGTCAGCGAATACAGTGGTAATTATTGAATGCGAAACGAGTCTATTATCCTGAACATCCAATGTCTAATAGAATAAACCCATACAATAACATTTGTATATCAACTAGTAAACCTAGTCAATCGTACAATTCACAAAATGTACAAGTACCAATGTCACCTAGTCTATTTTAAGGATCAGTTGTAAAAAACTTGAAACATATTAAAACGCATTCAATCGTAAAATTCAAAATCCCGTTTCGTTTTTAAAAAGGATTTATCAAGAAGCGGTTTCGGCAAGGATGGAAGGATGTAAACAGATCACGAAAAGATGTGTCCGCTCTTCCTGTACTAACCGGCGCACGCACCGAGTACGAAATTGCACCAATTTTGCCTTTTCCTTCCCAAAAGAAAGCGAAGTTGATGGTCTTTCAGCCAATTTAGTCTTCACTGGGACGACATATATTTTGCACAAAATGACCGAAAATACTCGACCATAATGAGTGCTAGGCTTACCCAACCTCGTCAGGTTTACATGTAAAGCAAATATAAAATTAATCTACCTCATATAAACAGGCACCCTCGTTGGCGAGAGAGAGTACTTGTACAAGAGTATTTGTACATACCAAACTGACGCAGACTATTTCCTTCGATCGATATGTTAGGCGTGTACTGTTTCTGTTTGTCTTGGTTTTTACTATTTTTGTGTTGTTATTTTTTCACATAAAAGTCAGTGTACTACTTTTTACTTCATGATTGTTAAAATCACGAAGGCCGAATTACTAATATCGCAAAACATTCTTCGAGCAACTTCGAGCAACTAACGGTAATTCTCATTGGCTTAACGGTAATTCTCATTGGCTTACCAATGGCCCAGAAAAACCGGTTTGACGTGTTGTCTCGATTTGAAACTCATGCAGTGCATGGAAGTGGTGGGATTCTCAACGGGTAACACCAGAGGCCCTTCTCTCTCCTCTTCTCTCTCGCATGTTCGCGTTTTATTTCTTCAAACCTCTGGCACCTTTGGCACTGATTGTAAATCAACAATGTGCTCTTCATTCACTATTTCATATAGTTATTTGTGTTCTACAGGGCGCTCTTCCCATTCTTACGCAGGCACTCTCTGCCATCCATTCACTGTCTCATATAGTTATTTGTGTTCTACAGGGCAGTCTCCCTGGTATTGGCATGACCATTCCAGTCATTATTTTTGGAGTTGTGTCGCTGATAGGTTGTATTATCACGTATTGGATCCCTGAGACAATCTACGCCAACCTGCATCAAACTATCGAGGAGGCAGAAGCGGCTGAGGAGGATTTTGGGATACCATGCTGCAGAAAACCACCGCCAGGAGAGCCTATCGAGATCAAACTGGAAGCTGGGGAACAACAAGAACCTTTCATTAAGGACAAAGATAAATCATCATGATCATTAAAACATTTTTAATAACTTTTAAGCTTAAGAAGAAGAAGAAGAAGAAAGACGAAGCCACCGTTACGAAACCGGCTGAAATTACGATTTTTAGTTTTAAGAGTTTTCTTTTCTTTATTTTTCTTTTCGCAAAAGAGAGTAGGATGTTTCATTGCAATTGTACACAACTATAGAGCATAAGCTTATGTTGAAAGTAACATTTAGCAGATCACGATACCATCGCATGAATAAAATTAAAAACAGTTAGGAAGAAGCACGTATTTCCTCGCATGACTTTTGAACACCATGACAATTCGAATACCGTATCACTCGATTAAGCAACCACTCTCGAAAAAGCACCCCCTGAATTAAAACATTGAAATCAGCGCCCCCCTCGAATCTATACTCCCCCTCCCCAACAGATACACACAAAAACGTTGGAGGAACATGAAAACGAGAAAATGTTGAGAAAACCAGGGAGAAAGATCTAATTCCCTGTCACGTGGCCAGGCCATATTAAAGATATTAGTACAGCAATCCAGACTGTTATACGATACCGGTAAATGTTTAAGTAAAGGTTACTTACGCGTTCCGAAGTGACATCTA
>JAOWCC010001729.1:13121352-13378363 GCA_030867875.1 Actinernus sp. WN-2022
TGCAATCTGATTGGCTGACGGCGAAAAATTAAACTTGACTCGGGCCTGCCGACGGCCACATGCAGTCCGAGTAATGAAATTGAATGCAGGGGTCAATAAATAAATAATAGGCAACCGTTAAATTGAATTTAGGCTCAGTGTGGCATGAATTTGCAAAACGTAAAATAACTTTCGTTTTCGAATGTATTAAAGAACTTCGGACAACGACATGAAATGTATACACAAACATATGCCTATGTTACTATATTGACCCATTTCAAGTCCGTTTTATATTTTAGATAATTGATATTTTCTGCTCGCTTCAGTCGATTAGAATCGCTTTGAGATTGTTGAGAATTCATACTGGTAATGAATTACAGTAGATGAAGCACTTAGAATCAATTCAAGAAAGGCTTGGAAAATATAATGCATTACAGGTAAAAGGGTCTACCAGGGATTTGGGTCTGAGTCCACTTTTAATTTTTTTCAAAACTTGTGATATCATTTTACAGAAGTGAATTCAATATATATTTGAAAATCAGATTGTGAAATTAGTTTACAGCCTTACAGGGACGAATGCAATTCATTATTTAACATGTGGTTTTTAAATGAAATACCGGCAAAACCCTCCAACCAAGAGTTTGAATGGGGGGAAATATCAGGCATGACATGTTTATTTACCGACCAGGAAGTCCGTGGCGATCGAGGCCGCGACCGAGAGCCGTTCTCTATCTATACGGACCGACCTAGGCCGGTAAAATGGTCTTATTATTATTTTTCCTGTGATCACTGATCAGCATTAATTGATGTTTGTTCGTAATTCTGTTGCATGGCCGTAACATTTGTCAGTCTTGAGCGCGCACGAACTAGTTAAATTCAAAACGTTTCACTCAACTGAATCACACTGAGCAAGTCTTTTGATCACAGGTAGTTTGATTGCCTCCATTTCCTTAGGCTTTCATTGTGTAAATATGTGGTAGAAAATAAAACGTAAGAATGTCGTCAAAAACTTTGGGATTAGGTTTTCGGCCAAAGGTGATCAGTTTTAGTAAATCACGGACCGGGAAAAGTGTGTACATGTATTTTGTACACTCTTTAGTTGTAGCAGAAGTTACGCGGACTTCTGGTTGAGGCCAATAACATCCCGACTATTTCAGTAGGGACCTCCGTGGAAGAAGAAACTTTTACGGTAACATACAATTTGCAAGTACAGTGAATAGAATACTTACCTGCATTAATAAAAATAGCCCTCTTTCCGTTTTAGTTATATTTTAAAACAGTATTCTTGTAGATATAGATCAACGCCTTTTATAGGAATCGTACGACTGGCTGGTCATAGATGCGATCAAAACGCTTGAATCGAAAATTGTCGATACTCGATAATACAAAACCATTTTTGCTTCTTATCTTCGGTACTTTAAAAGATACTGATAAACTGGAGATAAGATATTACTATAAGTGATATTTGTGAGACTCAAATCTGTTACTTACTTGAAACTGCACACATAAACCGATTTTTCGAGTGTGTTTCAATAGCATTCCCATCAGGAAAAGAGAATGTGAAAACCAAAGAAACGAAAATTCTGCTCACGGGGTAGCAGTTGTGAGTTTTTTCATGAGTGAATGTTTTTGTATCGAAATTTCTGCCACTTTTCATCATGTCTTTCATCGGAATTAGCAATATTTAATATTATATAGCTATTTACCCCCCCCCCCCCCCCCCCCCCCCCCTGCATCAGATTCTTCAGAACATAGTAATGTGTCTTTCCGTTTAAATTTATTGCCGGATGTAGATGATTTAGAGGAAATAGATCCTCTGGCAATCGAGGTTGAAAGCTGAACGAATTCGCTAAAAGAATTATTGTCTTTATAGCTAGCAGAGGTTTCTTATCTTGTTGGGGCCAGGGTAATTATTTCCCAGGGTATTTTCCCTGGTTCGGCTTTCGGGTTGTGCTGTTACTGGATCCTGGCTACAGGGAGAATTCAGCGGAGAAATCACTAAGGTAATCAGTTTATTTATAAGTCCTAACGCTGAAACACGGATTCTGACGGATTGCTAGTTCGTATTATTTAAATGAGACAATATTATCTGTGTCCAGGCAAGAAGTTACTAGAGAGAGCTTTTAAAGTGATAACAGAACCAAACTTCGCGCGCGCCCCGTTGCTGTATGACACACAAACAATGCAAGGTAATATTAGTGGTGGTTTCTTCTATGGTTTATTTAGCAGTAAAGTAAAAGGCATACTACATCGCTAGGTTTATCTGTTTATACGAAACAGCAATATGACAAACTATTGTCCTCAGCAGAACGTAGCAAAAACGTATGACTAGTACGTAATTTCTGTCAGTTGGTTCGGCTGTTTTGGCCTTCTTCCGAACTGTTACATTGGACTCTTCTGGTACGATCTTACCAGCTATTCCCTGCGACACAAACAGTTTTGGAGAAGCTTATGTTCTCAAACGACCAAAACATACAAACCATCTATGAGGCTTGAAGATCATTACAAACCATCACGGCTGCTCGTACCGGTGTCACAGCGATTTCGCCCCCCCCCCCCCCCCCCCCCCCCCCCCAGTGAATTCCCCTTCCCCGGGGCGAGATCGCTAGTGAATCCCCCCCCCCCTCAGTAAATTCGCCCCCCTAGGGGGGGAGAAATCGCTAGTGAATTGTAGTTCTTATAGAAATCGCCCCGCCTCAGAAAATAGAGGCAGTACATGTCAAAGATTGTAGGTGGATTGCAGAATCCCTTGTCGAGTTCTTGTTGCACAGCTCGCGCGAATGAAAATTGCAGCATTTACCGTAGCTTACCAACACGAATTTTGTCAAAGAAAAACGAAGCGTGAATTTTAAAATAGAATTGAATTGAATGCCTTACACATTACTGATAGCTTTTTGCATTACTATTCTCCACGTCCAATACATTACAGTAATAATAAGAAGGAAAACATATGTATTTATAACCTTTTAAAAGGTTAGAGGGGGGGGGGGCGAAATCGCTAGAGGGGGGCGAGAAAAGGGGGGCGAATTCACTAGCGATTTCGCCCCCCGGGGGGCGAATTCACGGGGGGGCGAAATCGCTGGTACACCGGTACTAAACTAGAAGGCTTGAAAAAAAAGTGTAGCGAAATGCCTGCTTTGTGGTTCCTGAACAATGCACAAACTTGAAGGCATATTTCTATTTAAAACGTTTTCTTTGCGGAAAATGGTGCACTTTCTTGCTACATATGTTGATTCGCGTGAAGGTTTGTATGAGAAAAGTAGCCCCACGTGTTGTTGTGTTAAGTGTTTGACGTCACGTACGCTAAAAAATGACTAAGCATTCCTCGCCCACAGGAACGGGTTCGCGTAATGGCGGACGTAAAATTCAAGATTCGGAGTAAAAAAAATTGCACTTCCCGTCGTCGTATTGAAAAACGGTTTGAACTGGTAATAATATAGCAACTCTAGTTTATGAATATGAGAAAACATTGATATGTCAAAATTTGATCGTAGAGGCACTTTAACTACATAAGTCAGTATGACATTCATTAGACAACAACACGTATTTGCATATGTTTAACACGCGTGTCTCAAGTCTGTACTTTTGATCTTTATTTCTATGCTATGCCTTCTGGCGCGGCGCTTTATTGTAGCGCAAACACCTTAAATAAAGGAAAGGAGTGTGATTTCTCACAGATCTCGCGGTCTATACCTCGCCCCGTCTCTCACAGTAATTTTAATTATGCCCCTGCCGGTTAGTTTGCTGACACGAGTCTGTACAGATTCCGAGAATGGGAAAAGTTCTGTTTTGAATTAAGCCAAACTACATTTGTGGCCTAGCTAGCGAGAGCACAGAGATCGCGAAATTACAAATTGGTTTGCAACGAGAGGTAGGCTGTTGTCAGTCTATTCAAATGGGCCGGGGTTAATCCAATGGAACTAATAGCGAGCTCTGGAACAACCTGAAGAGTGAAGACCATCTATTACTTGGGGGGGGGGGGGGGGGGGGGGGGTACTTACATGAAAAATGGGTATGTATGTGAGGCCAAGAGACTCAAACCCTGACCCTGTTTGACTCAATCCGAGCTCCAAAACCCTGATTGCCCCCTTTTTTGGAAAAAAAACACCTTATTGCCCCTTCTTTAAATTGTTTTCAAAACACGGTCGGATATATATCCCGGCCGGTATACCGCGTACCGGGATTGCATGCAAAATACGGAACATTTCAAGTCGGGACGTGGTATTGGGTAAACAAATCAGCAGATGGAGTACATAGATAAGTACTGAAGTACGAATTAGCGGCGTCACAATGTAAGGGACCTCAGTGCTTGCATGTGGACAGGAGATCAAAATGTGGCAACAGAATGTATTTTTTTCGACATAGTAGCTAAAAAAAACTGAACCCTAACTGCCTAAAAAATACTGAACCCCGACCCTGACTGCACCCAAATTATACTCCAATCCTGACCCTGATCTGCCCAAATCAGGTCAAAATCCTGACCCTACCTGCCCAAACTGAGCTCAAAACCCTGACCCACCCGGGCGGCACATACATAATACCCTGACTCAAATCGAAGTAGTTTCGCAACTGAAAGCTGTGCCTTGAGCAATTGTGTGTTTCTGAGAATCTTCTTACTTGGTTGTCACGGTTTTTCGATTCAAAAACATCCTAGGTAAGTTAACAATGTATTCTCAGTTTATTTGCAATCGCTAAGACCTGCTCAGCAGTGGCGCCGCGCTTAAATACGAACAATATAATCATAACACGAGGTAGCCGGTAGTCCGAGTGATATAATCGATATCAACAGTCTCGTGCAGCCGCTTCATATGGCAGATCCAAGCGAATGAAGGTCAAATATTGTTCATAAATCGAGTTATGATAGCTAGAATCAGTGAATAAACCCTAAGGATTACACGAGTGACACGGTCACTACTGGAAAAAAAACATATGAAACTCATATGACAAACATATGAAAAACATATGAGACTTCATATGTTTATCATAGGTGATTCATATGTAATTCATGTGTTTGTTGTATGTTTGATTAAAGTGCGGAACAAGTGCGGAACATGTCCGAAAACACAAAACCAAACATATGAGAACCATTGCATATGAAAAAAACATATGACAAACATATGAAAAGGGTGTACAAAAATGTCATACGTTTAAAATATATGATTTTGTCCGTTTCATATGTTCTGAAAATTAATAAACATATGAATATGTTATAAAAATACATATGACTGGACATGTCATATATATACATTTAATTTGAAACATATGACACATTACACTTATGACAATATAAACTAATATGTTATTATATTATTCATTATTGAAAACATATGACAAACATATGAAAACTCAGTCAATCTTTAAGATATTGGTGCAAATTAGACACTGATTTTTGACTCTGGAATCCTCAATCCATGTACCAGTTACAAAACGTTATTGCAACACCCATGACTAGTACTGCATTATAATATCAATGTGTTCATTTAATTCATCATCTACATCAGGTTTTTCCATATTTTATGCATTAATTGTCTACAGGTACCGTATATATAAATTTGATACATAGCATATTATTATAATTTTCATAAGTTTCAAAAATGTAAATAAATGTAACAAAGAGAAAATTTAGTATAATCAATAAAATTTTAATTTACTGGCCATGATTCGCCCAAAGATTATTGGCAGCCAACTTGTTTCTTAAGGTTTGCTTGAGGATTGCCTCCATTCCAGTGCCTAGCTGGGCCGTGCTTCGTTGTAAATCCTGTAATGTGGAAGTGAGCATGATGAACTTCATGAGCATCTGAATCCGTGGCACCCTGCCGATGAACTACGATTCATTCGTAGTTCATCAGCAGGGGAGCCGAGGTAGCTCCAACAGTTTAATTTTGTCGGGCGTCAATTCTAAAGCTTTAAATTATCACCTTGTGGTTTGTTTATGCGTTAGAGTTGACAAGCCCTTAACGAATCTGTCAAAGAGAAACTGAGAAAAGAAGCAGGAATCAATCAAAAGTGCAATTCCAGACTGAACCGGTTGAAGGACCTTCGTCTGTAATTAAAACTTACACTTCTGTACATTCTCTTTTGTTCGAAAAGAAATCGCGATGTAACCTTCAGCGTGCGGGTAATAAAAACTAATGTGCGTGATCTTCATTCAGTGCAATCATAGAATAAACTAATAAAGCAACGCTTGCTAATAAAAGTTATTTCAATAATTCAAAGCATTAATCTGATAACGTTTGTGATCGATGAAAATGTGAAAAAGTAACTACATTTATTGAATACTAATTATTTGTTCCTTGAAGAATTGAATGAACTGAAAATGCCGACGAGTAAACAGAATATCTAACAACTGCAAACACGCCTGTGACCGATAAGCATTGCTCATTGAACTTGACTGACGATAATTAAATAATAAAATTAATAATATAATGAACTCTGGGAATAAGCACGAGTGTAGTTCGATGAATTCATCAATAAAACGGGAACAGTTCTCTACACGACTCTTCAAAACGCCTATACATTGAAATGATTAATACTGAACTCTACCGGAATAAGCCGATTGAGCAGTGAATCTGAGAATACTCAATTAATCTGAAGCAAATGGACAACTGACTGATATTCATGTCAATGCCGAAATGTTTTTTTTACAATTAATCACAGGAAAATGGTACTTTTCGCACCTTTTGCATCAAATAAAGAGCGCAAGGTTTAATTCTGTCACAGTTGTAAGACATCTGAAGGTCTCCGTCTGGAAGGAAAAGGTATTGAAAGTGCCTTTCAAGACACAGTCACAGATAGATGTTGCGAGGGCTTTGGAAGAGTAGATTTTTGTACCACTCTACCTGCGGAAGTCTTTCTCTGGTTCGCAGGAAATTCGCGATGTGTCGAATCTACGTCGGGTAGGGAAGCCATCGAGGCAGCCAAAAGTAAAGCCGGAAAAGGAAGGGCAACAATGAGCTCGGAAGTAAATTTGGAGCTGTGGAAGGCAGGGCAACAAGGAAATGCAAACTAATTTGGTGGCCACTGTACAACAGCTCCTCAAATTACATTTTAACTTTCCGGATTTATGTCGGAAAAGTTCATTTTAAGAAACTGGCTTCTGAATCTTCAGAATCTTTGTTACAAACTAGACAGATTGATGTACAATTCATCGATTAAAAGCTGTACATTATGTTATCTATTTACAGTTATCTCGACTATACCTAAGTCTTTCTCGTATGTAGCTTTTCTTTGCCATTTAATGTTACATGATTTAAACTGTCTAATAAACATTATGATAGCCCTCGTAGATAAAGTCTTATACTTTCCTCAGCTGGCACCTGATTTAAGTTTTATCAGGGTCCGGTTGTACAAAATCCCGATTAAAGTGAACTTGTAAATAAGGCGGCTAATGCGTTAACACTGGTATATAATTACCTAAAAGTCGATTAAGGTCGATTTTAGTTCCAGTAATTGTATGTGGGATCCAGAGCCCCATTTAAACCAGCTTGCCGAACCTGGGCTTCGTAAAATACCAGAGGTAGAAGTGTCACAGCTTTTCAGCCTGGTCAGTTCTCTACTGTCTCCAGGTTTCCAGTGAACTTGAATTTAATATTTACAACAAAACCTGATTAGAAAAAGAATAATAAGAAGCGTAATTGCGAACAAAAAGTTACTGGATTCCTGAGGAAACATCAAGTAAAATACAACTGCATGTAGAAGTACCTTACACAGAGTCACAGCCTTTCAGCCAAGTTTCTCTGCTGTCTCCAGGTTTCCAGTGAACTTGAATTTAATATTTACAACAAAAACCTGATTAGAAAAAGAATAATAAAAAGTGTAATTGTGAAAAAAAAGTTACTGAATTCCTGAGAAAACATCAAGTAAAATACTGCAGGTAGAAGTATTTTACACAGAGTCACAGCATTTCAGCCAAGTTTCTCTGCTGTCTCCAGGTTTCCAGTGAACTTGAATTTAATATTTACAACAAAAACCTAATTAGAAAAAGAATAATAAAAAGTGTAATTGTGAAAAAAAAGTTACTGAATTCCTGAGGAAACATCAAGTAAAATACTGCAGGTAGAAGTATTTTACACAGAGTCACAGCATTTCAGCCAAGTTTCTCTGCTGTCTCCAGGTTTCCAGTGAACTTGAATTTAATATTTACAACAAAAACCTGATTAGAAAAAGAATAATAAAAAGTGTAATTGTGAAAAAAAAGTTACTGAATTCCTGAGGAAACATCAAGTAAAATACTGCAGGTTTCTCTGCTGTCTCCAGGTTTCCAGTGAACTTGAAAACTTTTATGAGAAATCCTAACATGGGAAAAGAAAACAATTGTAAAACATACGCGAGAGGAAAATCGCTGAAACATCTATCAATACACTAGCCCTAGTCCATAACATAATATAGGTTAGCTTTCCCTGAACGTTTAAGTGGTATTTATAACATTGTGGCTGTGTTATATCGAAAGGCAAGAAACTAAAATGGAGCTCGGAAATATTCCTTGATCTTTATTTTATGTTTACTTTGTCCCCCCAAAAATGGGTCGGTTGGGCAATGATAAACGAAACATTTTATTGGGATGGCCTAGCTTATCTATATTAAACAAATATTTAATATAAACATAACTGGCATACTTTAATTTTAAGATTAATTAGCCTGTACCTATGCTACGTTTTTTCTTTTCTTATAATAAAATATATTATTGTAATTCATCCAATTAAGTAAACGAAAATTCGATTAAGAAATCTATTTTATGGTTAGCTTACCCCAGTTCGGACAATGTAAAAAAAGTTCAGGACCGTTTGCCATGACCTAAACTGAGCGTGACTAAAAGCTGGACCCAGTCTCAGGCACTCTCATCGAGTTAACATACGAAGCCAGCTGCAGCGTAATCGCTTTCTTTATACCGCTGTGACACACGACAATTCCTCGAAGCTGATGAAATCGTCTCTCTTACGAACGCATCGTCATTTCCCCCGATTTCCCCAGCATGGAGGAAACTACAAGAAACATGATTCGGCCTAATTCCTGTCCATTTGAAGCGACCCGAGTCCTTAGTTATTCCATCAAACTTCTTGACACAATGCCGGCACGTTTAGCCTTTATGCGTGGCCCTATAAATCCCTTGCTTAACTCTTCTAGTATACGTACCTTGAATTTACATGAAAGATTCTTCATACTCTTAGCCGGCGTATCAACGTGAGAGACGGGAGTCGACGGAGGCGTTTCAAAAATGGCGGGAACTTCGCGTTGGTTCTGCCCGTGATCTTGATTTCGGAAGCCGTAATAATTTCCCGGAGCGCTTCAAACTCGCTAGAACATAAAAACTTTTCCTTCTCAAGGTTCTTGCGGCGTAATGCTCGGCAAAGAATGCTGAACAAAGTCGATACAACAACGTCTTTCCTCCTCTCTGTACAGAACCGTTCAGCGGCAGCTTTGCCGCCATGTTGGCCTTCTACACTGTCGAGTGAAAACTCGAAAACTTCACCTTGAAATAGTTTAAACGCATCGCTAGTAGCCTGCGTCGCATCCGAACTGAACCCCGGTTAAGTCCGTCTGCGAAACAGTGGACAAAAGCTTGTTCTCGACCCCCAGCGAAGTTGCAGGATTATTTATAATCGATTTTGATTGGCTTTTACTAATGCTCATTCTTACACGTCTTCTGACTGGCCATTCAACTGTCACCAGCCTCGGAGATTGTTATGACGGGCAATCATAACACGTCAGAGGCCGCTCGGTCGAAACTTCGTTTGCACGTGAGTCAACTGTTTACTTGAGATTTCTCGCCCTAGACGAGCTCTGTCGTCGTTTCCCCGTGTTTTACTATCGGAGAAGGTTAGGTTTATTTCAACTTCGGGTCAGGTTTTGAAGTAATGTAACGTAATAGGCAGCTGCCCGTGGTTTAGTGCCAGATAAAAGGAAACTTGCCGAACACATTAATTAGAATCTGTCACGACAAAATGCTCGTTCGAAGAACACACAAACATATCCCCCATGCAGCTTGGAAAGATCTAGTAATGTGCCACATCCGAACTCAACTCCGGTCAACGAGTCAACTGCTCTTGTTCTAGCAAACGAATCTCGATTTTAAACTGATATTGTACAAATATCATTGCTCTTTTCGACGTGTATAAAAGCCGCCGCATTTTTAAATGTAAATTAGCCGTTAGTCGCACCGGTGACAGGCTGGTGACAGTTGAATGGCCAGTCAGAAGACGTGTAAGAATGAGCATTAGTAAAAGCCAATCAAAATCGATTATAAATAATCCTGCAACTTCGCTGGGGGTCGAGAACAAGCTTTTGTCCACTGTTTCGCAGACGGACTTAACCGGGGTTCAGTTCGGATGCGACGCAGGCTACGATATACTTCAGACTTCCCTCTGCCATCTCGCTCGAAAAAGCGTACAACTTTTTTGAAGGATCAAGGCCATATACGAAAACGCGAAAGAGGCAAATAGTCGCGGCACCGATGTGAACTCGCCTTCCGCCTTGATTTCATAGCTGAAAATGTCGGAACGAAATGTAATCTTATGTACCGTTGTCTCATATTAACTATTAAGACTGTGCCTTAAAGCATCTCTGCTTTATAAAACAAACTTTGTACGTGATGACAAGCTTCAAAGTAGACAACACTGCGTGTTGATGGAAACTTACATTGGATTATTAAGTTACCTTCAAAAACTCATGAATAATTAATGAGCATTTTGTCCAATCAGATGAAGCAAATCAGTCACGTGCATGCTCCTTTATACCTGATAAAATCTCATCATTCTAAAAAGCCCGGGGAGGGCTTTGATTTCGGTACCAGGGGAATATGGGGCACAAAGGCATTACAAAAGAATGCAAATTAGGATGAAGACTTTATATCAAGAATACTAATGAACACGAAATTTTATATAAAGTTTCATCCTAATTAAGACCCAAAAATAGCAAAATGTACACGGAACATGAGGTACCTAGATAATAAATTTTGCACTAAATTTACTAATATCAGCAGACTACCGAGATACACAGATAATATTTTTTAAATGAAGTTATCCAACTACCATTACTTGTTTACCGAGCCACTGTTTAGTTTAATTATTAAAACCAAACTCAAAGCCGTAAAATAATAAAAACATGCATTAAACTTACATATTTTGTGCCGGAGCCAAAAATTTAGAGTTTGCCGTCATGTCAGTCACATCGCTTTCCAAGTCTTGAACTTTATCGAGGTAAACTACGACACCAAATCCTTCAAGTGCAGGTTATTCTTGCATTGCGAAACGCCGCTTCAAACAACATAGTATGGTAATTTCTTCATGTCCTTCCCTCGAGATATTCGTAATTGCCGGCGGTGATTACTCGAATATTTTGCATGGCGTTGTGAATACAAAGGTTCAATGGTACATTAAGTAACCATTCCCTTGAGATGTGCGACTTTCTTTCATTGCATTCGTGAAGCGTTTTTGAAGCCGTTTAAAACACTCACAGCACGTGTTTTATCAAGTCTAAAAATTCTCGGGCTTCGCCCTCGAATTTTTAAAGTGCCTATGAAGCTTATTTTTTTATTTTAGATATCAATTCTACATCAAGTGAATAGTAGAATGGTACAAAATATCTTGCTTTGAATGCTGTGCCGCTGAGCTAAGGAGGTTTTAATATCCAAAATGCTAATTACATGACTTCAGGGGAGGCATTAATTATTATACAATTTGTTTTGTTGCAATTAAACAAATTTTTAAAATTATCAGTGTTATACCAATGGTTGAAATAAAATGATGTTAGAATTTTTTTTTTCTATATCAGTAGAAACGCCCATTCACAACCACTAAGTGATTGCAGATACCTCCCCTGGCGTCATGTAATTAGCATTTTGGATATTAAAACCTCCTTAACTCAGCGGCACAGCATTCAAAGCAAAATATATTTTACCATTCTACTCTTAACTTGATTTAGAATTGATATCTAAAATAAAAAAATAAGCTTCATAGGCACTTTAAACTTGATAAAACACTGCTGTTCGTGTTTTAAACAGTACATAACAACTAATCATTTGGCCCCAGTCGCCTGCTGTGAGATTCAGATGCTCATGAAGTTCGTCATGTAGTTTCAAGATTCATAAAGACAATTGTTGATTTGCTTCATTTTTCATTTGATTTGAATAATTATACAACAAGGCCAATAAACAGTTACATGCTTCATAAATAGGGACCTTAAGAAACCACGACGGCAACGTCTAGGATGACGGCATAAGACAATAGCCTTAATTACAAAATACAATAACTGCACGTGAAAATATGCACGCAGTCGCCTACATTTTCATCGTTCTCTGCAAAAACTCAACGTGAAAACTCCAAATTGTATACGTTTTAAAGACAACGTGAACGTAAGAAAGTAAGAAAGTAAATCAAATCATTTTTCGTTTGGCGTGAACGGAACTCTATAGTCATTAAATTTGTCGAAAATCTGGTTGTGAAAAACAATTCAAGGCGAACAAGGGAAATTGTAAAAACCAAATTTTGGGAGAAAACTGTTTAGGTCCCTATTGGCCGGTTTAGTAGTCAAAGGGTTCATTCTCGTTCCCAGTGCCTCTTCAACTAACTGAAAAATCAGAGGCTCTGGTAAGACACGAAACCGGATGTCCTAGATTCTAGGACATTGAAACTGCGCATGCTCTTAGCATTCTCAGTAATGGCGGACTTCATCGAAGCTATTCAATCTCGTTCCCAGAGCCCGCGCGTTTTTCGGCCAGCGGTGACCAAACGCTTTGAGGCTCTGGTATAATCCATAACCGGAAGCAGGATTTTATGCTTCCGGTTTGAGAGCGCATGCGTGAAAGGTCGTTTACTGAGCATGCGTCGTGTATCTAATGTACTATGAATATGCGCAGAGAAAGCAACCGCTGTGGTAATAGAGCGCTGGCTTACTAAACTGATAAAATGGCCGACGGCTGAGAAAAATATATTGTTCGTCCATCTCGTGGGGATAAAAGAGAAAAAGATCCTAACGACAGTGGAACTGCTAAAGGTACCTTTTTGCCAATCGATACTAGGTTCCCTCAGAGACAAGAAAGGTATGATTTAAACTGCCGTGCTCCAAAATTCACGAGGAGGCGCTAGGTCTTATGTACACAGTGTTGGTCCGAACAAGAAGTTTAATAATTAATTGCTCCACGGGCAGTCCTTATCGTGTCCTGGACGTGTAATTTTCTTGAATCGGTTGAATAAATGTTGTTTTAGTTGATGTGGTATAGTTATCGTTGAATATTTCGTGGTGTAACATATCGCCGGGATATCGATAGCGGATATAATTGAAACGTTGATTTATTTTGTTACTTTGCCTTTGCCCCTTTGGTTGATTGTTTTATATAATATTCAAATATAAGTTACATGTTATTCCGTTTACATAAATTTACAATCAGCTTTGTTTTTGTTTTGGGTGAGTTTTAATAAGCTTAATTACTTTGTGCTAGAATTAACTTTTAATACTCTTCTTTAATTAGGAAACTTTGCATTCCTTCACCTTAGTATAAGCTTATGTTGTATCAAATATATTTTATTCATTTAAATCTTAAAGAATGTAATGTACCTATCAATGGGGAAATTTCAGTCAAATTCTCAAGGGTGGTGAAACATTGCTTGTTTAGTTTTTAATCAAAATGTACCACCCAGAACCTAGTTGTTCGAAGTAAGGGTAAGCACTACCCCGGGGTTAAATTGCTAACCAGATGGTAAACTGAACAGTTTTAGCACTATCCTAGGGATAAAGTTACCCTTGCTTCGAACAACTGGGCCCTGGTCCAGAAAGACTACAAGCTTATGCAGAAATCCAAAAGAGCGAGCTCAAGCACAGGAATAATAATATTGTAAAATGTATAGTGCTTTAGAAATGGCTTCAATTTATTTAACCCAAATCTGAATGAGAAAACAAATTTACCAAGCTTAAAGCCTTATATTTTGGGAAATATAACACCAAGGCCTTGTTTTAAGATGTTCTGTTTGTCTTACTGGGAACTTACTCAGAACTATGAAGTGCAACAAAAATATGACGCTCGGTAACCATTATTGAAGGTTGGGCCCATACTTTTACTTTTCCCAGTCAAAGTCTTCTACAGTTTGTAATGCCTTGACCCTGGGCCACAATTCAGGATCAAATGCCTGACTCTGGGGATTCAGGGGTGGATTGAAATGGGGTGCACCATATGAGCACCATAGACACAGGGGGGATGGCCCCCAATATTTTTTGAAAATCAGGTCTCTGAAGTAGTATTTTCTGAATTTTGATACCACTTGAATCTTAAAAGGGGGTGCATCCTCCAAATCACCTTGCCCTCCCATAGATGGCGAGGTCTAGAAAGTATAAGTGGGTCAGATGTTCTTTCCTAGTTCTTTTACAATCCAGGGTGGAACTTGTATATAGTTGGTACAATGCATGTGCAGCCATGGCCATGGGGTCCTAAACTGGACCCAGTTTTACACAAGTTTGCTCCAAACCCTGGATTTCCAAGTTGTTGTGAAAATGAACCCATTTTCAACATGATGGATTATTTTGAGCTGTCTATATAAACTCAGAATTCCACAGTTTTACACAAAAGCTAGACCTTAAACTCTAAAGTAGGTTCAAATCTGACACACAATATATATCATAAGTAAGTGTGTCCCTGGAAACAGACTGCTGGACCACACCATGTATGTTCACAAGCTGCCCTGTTAGTGTGAAGTCTGAATGTACACACATATATATTTGTTTCTGCTACACAAATGTTTGAATATTTCCTACTAGACATGCTGGAATTCTGATAATGCAAATATTATTTCAATGGCAGATAACATTGATTGATAGGCCCTTTGCAGGGCCTGGTCGTGTGACCTTTTTAGCCTGTCAATCAAAAAAAAGTTGGTGCTAGAACAACATGAACGCCAGAAATGGAATTAAGAGCAAGCCAAAATTAGTAAAAAGCCCAAGTTTTAGGTTCATATCTTTAAAACTGAAGGAATGGTAATTTTTTGAAAACTCTATAATTTAGCTTAATTTAATAGAGTTTGTGAGGCTTTTTTTGCTGACTGGCATGGCTTGCCATGGCACAAACTCTGTTAAATTAAGCTAAATTATAGAGTTTTCAAAAAAAAAATTTTGATTGACAGGCCGAAAAGGTCACATGACCAGGTCCTGCAAAGGGCCTATTGACTCCAATCTTCGTAAAAACACACTTTCAATTTTTGCATTTCATTTCTTTGAATTTTACCAAGTTCAATATGCTAAAAATAGGTTTAAAAACTCTTCCAGTTCGCAATTAAAATCTATTAAAAGCACTGAAACACAATTTAATCTATCCAACTACCATGTTTGTTTACAGAAAACACATCAAGTGACTGTGAACCCACGTGGCATTCTGACACTGCATTTCTCTTTACAATTTTGCAGCACCAATCCCAAAATGCATTGTGGGTAATGGACAAAAATCCCATTGTCTACTGTGCCAATTTGGGTTAAATACATAGTACTAACCCCCCCCCTCAGTCCAAGTTTGGCTAGCCCTGTTCAGTTACAAACTGCCAAACCATAAAGTCAATGGCTCAACCTTTCCCCAGAATGCCATCTAGGAAGATTCTGCAGCAATTTCTCTTGTAGGATTTTGAATGGAAACTGCTCTAATTTTGGTCAAATAGGCCACTGGTAGAAAGCCAAAGGACATCCTGAGGTCTGAGGGTGGCTGAAAAATACTTGGCTTGCTTTTAGTAGGCTTTGTGAGGAGTTTTCATTGGGGTTTTCTCTTGCATTTCTGCATTTGACACACCAATTGGTGATATTTTTACTTGTGAGATTGTAGGAAGAAAAACCCTAAAGGTGATGTAATATATCCACTTCCACCACAGTGCAAGTGCAAAGGAGCAGAAAAATAAATTGTGCAGGCTGACTGGTAGGGATCGAGCGAAGCAGCCTATACATCTGTTGAAGTGATCAAAACTTCCTTGTTTGACGATCAAATACTTGCATTGGTTTCCAATAATGTCAGAGATTTTTTCTCTTTCCCTCGTAGGGAGTGCACACTTAGCACTACAGCTTACCACTTTACATCACATTCTTTCCAATAATTATGATTGGCATCTAAAGGTATAAAGAAAATAATTTATCACTGGTAATGGCTCTATCGATTCCAAATCTGCCCATCTTCCCAGGCATACATTTTTGTATGTGGGGTATTGACTGAGTTTCTGTCCCAGGGATGGGGCATTTGCCAGCAAAGAAAAGTTGGGAGGTGGGGAATTGGTCAAAGAGAGTCAAAATAGTAAGTGTTTATAACATGGTTGCCACCCATCAAGAAAAAAAATTCCCCTGACTTTTCCCCGACCAGAAAACAATTTTCACTGACCATAATAAGACTGTTCAACATTCCCTCATCCAAAACAAACGTCATTAAATACCAAAACCTGTAGCCTCCCCTTGCAGACATTTTGAGGCATGAGAGGCCATCATGGAAACCTAAATATAAAATTCCCCGACTTCTTCGTGACTTTGACAAGAAATTTAGAATTTCTCTGACCAGATGCAAAATTCCCTGACCTCGAAAAACATTTTTTTTCCTGACTTTTCCCTGACCTGTGGCAACCTAACCCCTGATACTCAGGTTAGTGGCAACCCTGTATAAGAGATTTATACTTGTTCCAAAGCCCACAGAGGGGCATTTGCATAGCTTAGCTGACCCCCACGAGACTGACCCAATGAGGCACTTGCAATGCTCTGAATTCAAAAATGTCAAGTGCCCCACAAATGCCGGGGTGGGGGAGTTATATGTGTAATAATAATAATAATAATAACTTTATTAACGTGTCTAAAGGAATTTAGCAAAAAAAGGGAATTGGGGACACAAATTAAAGAGTAAATTAAAACAATCTATGTATCTATATCTATGATTAAAAAGGTAAAACTGATGGATATACACATTCTTCTGTGACCTAATTCTAACTAAGTTGTAAATATCTGTATGTCTATATGTGACTTAAAAACATTGATAAAATAGAATAAAATAGAACAGTATAGAATAGAAATAATATAAAATAGAACCGTACCAGTATATTACATGTTGCTGTTATCATTGTGCTGAAGTGGACTTTCTCAGTTTTCTTCTGCTCAAGGCTGAATGATAGTTATTATTCATCTACTACATGTAGGCCCGGGATGTAGGCCTAATAGTAAATACTTATGCAAAGATAAAACACGTTTTATTCTTGTTTTCACTTCACAAAAAAGATGCACACACGTTTTATTCTAGTTTTCACTCATTGTTTTTATTTCCGCATCTGCCCAGAGTATAAAGTCAGGTATTCAAAACTAATTTCAATCACTAAATCAGCAATTTACCTAGTGGCAATTTTTCCCTCGCAGTTCTAATTAATCTGGTAAATATTTCAGCAGTTGAATTTCGTCAAAGATTCTCCCGAACATCTGACCTGACATATCGTGCTTAAAAGCCTTCAGAATGTGTCTCTTCTTGATTTTTTATCCAGACAGTTCAACACGATGATTACTTACTTGACTGCAGCAACGGCAAGAAGGATAAACTTGATTTTTCACCACTTTTTAGGCCGGTCTTTATATGGCCGATCGAACGAAGCAACTCCATGGCGTCGTTGTTAATTTACTTCCGGTGAGATATGCTAGCCAATCAAATTTGACCTCGATATAGATTATCCCAGAGCTCTGTATCTTGGCGTTGGCCAGAAGATCGCGGGCTCTGGGAACGAGATTGCGAAGCTATTCAGTTCGCACTTACAAAGTTAAATACAGTTTTCTTTAAAAAGTAAGCAGTTTGAAGCTATTCGTGTAATTAGTTTAGATAAGGATTGATTATGTGTCCTTCAGACCGGTTATGGGAAGTCGTTTATTACTCGGGCTGCCTGTGGCAGCGCCGAGTCTTAAAATGCAAGTCGTTATTATTATTTTTTTTAATCAGTGTCAGACGGCTTCTGCGCATGCGTTAAAGGTCAAATTCAAACCAATCAGATTGCACTGTGCTGGTCACGCAACAATCGCCAGGTTAAATGTATTTACATAAGTGAATACAGTAAATCAAAATGGTCGACCCGCGAGGGCGAAAGCCTTCCAACAGGCTCAGGATATTTCAACTGGCGCTCTTGTTGACCATAAAAATACATGAACAACCAGGAGCCGTAATACATTCGATCAGCGCTGTTTGGACAGATCCAATGTACATTTAGAAACGTAAGCGAAATACAATATCCAAACACGTTTGGATATCAACGGGTATCGAATTATAATCAAAGGTTAGATCTCGTTTTTTCTTTGTTCCCATGTATTAAATTTCAAGCGAACTTTTCTACTTTCAACACACCGGTCGCTAAACTGTACGAAATCTCCAAGAATAAATCCCTAATGTCCAAACTAACGGGAAAAACTGAAAGAGGAAATCCTTGTGAGCAATCGACGTACATATGAAGCTATATAAGTTATCATCGACTATATGGGAGTCAAACATCGAGCTGCTATGAAACCGCTTGTGACAGTTTGTTTACGCACTTTCGTGGTCGCTAAACTGTACGAGATCTCCAAGGATATATCCCTAATGTCCAAACTAAAGGGAAAAACTGAAAGAGGAAATCATTGTGACCAATTGCCATGCATATGAAGCTCCAGAAGTAATTATTGAATACATGAGAACCCATAGAGAAAACCGATAATAATGAACACGGTATTAGTTTCACGGACATTTGTGGCTTAACTGAACTCGCGCTACAGCATATATAGCTTGAAATACTGTACGAAAACTCCCGTTTAAAAATTTCCTGATGCCGAAAGGACCGTAGCATTTAAACAAGATATCCTTCTGACCAATCGACATACATATTAAGCTGTGAAAGTATGTTTCCATTCCATAACAGCCGATAGTGCAAACTAGTAAACTGCCACTAGTAAATTAACCTTGCGTACTTCCACGAGTACTGAACTTTCTAGCGTCAAATGCATGTGTTACGTTTCCAAACTTTAGGACAAGAAATCTTCCATAGAATGTTCTATTTTTTTTACAGCTGAGAACTGTATTATTAAACATAAGAAATAAAACAATGGTGCCATTTGAAGAATTATATCATGTCAAAAATGCAAACGAAGAAAAATATATATCTACGGACGCGAGCAGCTCGATCGTTTCACTTTGGTCAAATTCGGACTGTTTACGACTGGAACCTGCAGTTAAATTGTAAACGTGCCGTTGCATGAATAAGTAGTGTTTACAGTAAAATATCAACTACTTTAATTTACATACGAGAAAACAAAAATATTAAATTACATACATGTATATATACTAGGGGAGCAGAGAATGAAAGTCACCGCGCTACCGGCCACTCCTAAAGACTGCTAATAATTATTCCCTTTGGTTATTACTAAGAGGGTTTCAAATGAAAGTGTATTTCATCTTCAATCTCATGTGGCCCGAGTGAAAGCCCAGATGGGCTCTTGTTTACCAAAGTTTACCGTTTGTGTTTGATACACTTCAAGTTCAAGGATCATCCAAGTCCAACTCAATCGTGGTCGTTGTATCTCCCCTGCACGCAATTATCGAGGAGAAAATTTCTAAACATATAGGGCGAAAGGACTTCAGTGTGCTGTGTTGAGGATTGCAGAGGACTTTGAAGTTACGGTAATTTGAAACACCCTGAGAATACGTGCCTTAATTGCATGGCCTTGCCATAAATCATAATTTGATAACAGCAGTTTATACAATATATGAGGCTGAAGTTGCCATAATTCAAGCTGAGTGCAAAGTGGATTTGTATTGTACTTGGATTGCTGTACCATTATTTTGTATAATTGCCATTGTCTTATTTTTCTACTTTATACAACAAGTAAAGACAGGTTTGTGCAGATAAAAATATTTTTTTCTTCAAATGAGGTAATTTCCCTTTCCCCAGTTATGGTCAGGCTACATTGTATTACATTGTATAAATTCGATCAAATGTTAAACGAAATTTGTGAACAAGATTTTGAATCACTACTTAAAGTATACATGTACGTGCTCCAAATAGGAGTCTCTCCTGCTGGTCCTCAGTGGTTGAATGTTATCAAGACATTTGAAATATGGGTTCAGAAATCAAAGTAAGGGACCGGTCATTATTTATGAAGGAGGGGGGGAATAGGGGTGGGTCATGTGCATTTTCTTTAGTCAATAAGGGTGGGTCATGTTATTCTGAATAGTAAAGAAGGTGGGGGTTGTGATGCAAAATGTTATTACCACCAACCGAGAAAACAACCCAAAGTGGATGCAGAATGGTTATGTGCATGAGTACTAAACTTAGTTGAATATCAACACGATCATAGATTTACATCTTCCAACAGTGTTCCTCAGGTAAGATCACATTGCTTACAACAATGATGGTCTCTTAGTGCCAGCCCTGCTCCGCTTGCCCAATACCTATTAGAATGGTTCTCTGGAATGATGTGTGTTGTGTGTGTTGGGGGATCCCCCCTCTCATGGACTTTGAGAGGGGGGTCACTTGTCATTTTCAGGCCTGAGGAAGGGGGGGCTTTAGTGAATTTTGTCTTTAATAATAAAATTTTTCCCGACCCCCTCCTTTATAAATAATGACCGGTCCCTAAGTGTGTTCTGACATATATACCATTAAACTAGTAAACTTGTGGTGGCCATATACAATTTTAGCCCACTTGTATATTAATTATGGCCTCTACGTAAACTAATAATTTTTACAAAGAAAATAGGACTAAATTGCATTGTTTTAATTTTGACAAATAGATTCTGACTGTAAGGTTTTTCATCATCAATAGCATTAAGTTCACTGCCCATAACTTCTAAATATATAAAAAGTGACAGCATTTATACGAAAAGGATATTTTGCAGTAAATCTGGTAGACATTTTATGGTATGGCGGATGGACTTGACTGGCCTGCACTGATACAAACCCTCTTTCTATGAATATGGATAGCTTTTGATTATCATGCTAACTAGATACAAAGCTCTAACTAAGCTGACTCAACTCCAGCCTCTGTTGCCTTTCAAAATGGTGGTCCCAGAACTATATAAAAGAATAATAGGATTATTGTATGAACACAACTGAATATACCCTGTGTGAACTTAAACTATCTTGGGAATTCTTCTTCCTTGAATAAGTATAATGAGGGAAACTTTATGGGGGGTGGGTGAATATATTGAGTGGGCTCTTTATAATAAATAGTTTGGTCAGTTAAAAGGGGAGCTCTTGGAAGTGACTGGAGTTACAAGAGGGGCTTGGGATTGTCCAATGCTACAGGGGTGGGGGTGCTTAAAAAGCTGAAGAGATGGAAAGGGGATACAACAATTGTACACTCCCAATGTCAATAACTTCATCACCCTCCCTTCCTCCTCCCTTCCTCCCCCCTCCCCATGTCATATAAATAAACTTTTGTAAGCTTCAAAAGGGATATAAAAACTTCTAATTCATATGGGAAATTCATGATTTGATTTTCTATTTGATAGATTTGTACCAGCCTTTCAAGTTACCCATGCTTTATTTCCTGCAAAGATCTCTGCACTGCTAATGCATTTGTCCTAGGTTCACAGGGATGGCGGATGTGGGGTTAAAATAATATTTTGCCTAGTTACTTCTCAGTCAGTTTAAGACTATGACTTGGTCACACTGGCTCAATGACAATTTTTACCCCCCTCCCCACCCCTCCAACTTGAAATTTTGCTCTGCCGTCCCTGGTTCAATGTAGACTCCCAACTTGCAATTGTGCTTGATGTAGGCCAGGGCAAAGGGAAACTGTCTCATATTTGGCCAATTTCGTGTATTAATTCAACTGGCTTGTTTGTCGCACTAAGACATCAGGGCCTGGTTGTTCGAAGCAAGGTTAAGTGCTAACCTGGGGTTAAATCGCTAACCCTGGGTTAAACTGTACAGATTACAATTATTACAGATTTAGCGCTAACCTAGGGTTAAAGTTAACCTTGCTTCGAACAACCGGGACCTGTGTACTACTGGTCCTCAATATTGCTATAAGACTTGCTTTGTACTATAAATCACTGGTACATAAAATCCATCATCAGTAAAAAGGAGAGGTTGGGTTGATCATTGACTGCAATGAGGTATGAAGCATAGATTAATTGACACAGATTACAAGACAATTTTATAGTTTAATATAATTTTTAAAAACACTGGATGTACCTGTTTTGTTGTGCCTTTCAATGTCATCCAGCTACACAACTTTGAATCCCTTGATGTTTCACAGACTTTTCAAACACTTTTTAAATTATTTATACTGTTTAACTGATCGTTATATCCCTATAAAGTTACACCTGATCATGAAGAGCACAAGACTTGGATGAATTACAGAGTGGGCTAGTGCTTGAAAAAGATATAATAATTTCAATTAATTTCACATTAAAAATATTTACAGAACTGCACATTTAATATTAGCGGTTACTGTTCGAATTGTAAGTCGAATTTTTATGTTCGCTAGCACTTTAAGTGTTAGCAATTCAACTCCTAGTTCCCTTTGCTTTTGCAATGAGAGTTCTTGATCAGCAAACGTTCGGTTGGCCATATGCATCAACGTACCTTGGCTCCACGAGTGTGTGTTATCAGTTTCGTTCGGCTAGTAAGCAAAGAAAAACTTTATATCTTGACTTTTGAATAAAATCGTTCTTCTGTTCAGTCATATTTTTAAACACATAACTTCTTCTACTACAAAATACTCGTTCTCATGCAGGAGAACCTGCGATTTTTCCCCCGTAAAACCGGAAGAAAGCGCTATGCGCAGCAACAGTTTTATTTTTCTTCATCGCGCAGCCGATTTGGCTAGCCAATCAAATTAGAGCCTGGTTTGTGTCTTACCAGAGCCTCTGATTTTTCAGTTAGTTGAAGAGGCACTGGGAACGAGAATGTCAAAGAGTTAAGTAAAATGATTTTACTAAGGGACTGGTCATTATTTCAACGCATCCTCGCTCTACAATTACCAATAATCAGTAAATGGCAAACACGCTTGAAATACCGATTATTGGTAATACTACGACAAATCCTAACCCGAACCCTAACCATCGGACGAGTTCGCGGGTAAACGACGGGTTCTCACTCACTAGAGCTAGGATTCACAAGTAACAAGAAGAGAAGGTAAACGAGAGAAAGATTTTTTTGGAGCGCTCCTACTCGGGCTTGAACTCGTAATCGTTTGCGTGTTGTGCTTGGCAATGCAGGCGTCACGACCACTACACTAAGCGCGTCTACCGCCGTTCGGATTTGGACAATTGTTTATCTTTATCCTTGACTGGTTTTAAGAATGTCATTTTTTAATTTGTGTTCCAGAATTAGCGATTATTGATAATTGAAGAGCAAAAGCCAATTACTGATTATTGGTAATTCTAGAACGAGGATATGTTGCATTATTTACAGGGAGTACCAGGTTGGACAAAAACCATACAGAGTATATAGTATGAAAAAAGCATTGGAAACCTGAAGGGAAAGGGTTTCATACAGGGGTAACAAAATTTGGGCTAGAAGTCGTACAGGGTGTTGAAATTTTCAGGGATTAATTTTATGGGGATTTAAAAAATTAAGAAAGAAAACTCATGTTTTTCCAACCCTGTACTTCCATTAAATAATGGCCGGTAGCTAAGTCAGGACACATTATTTCAACTTACCAATAATGCTTTCCACTATCTCCTTGTTGGTATGTACATTGCTTGCCATTGGCTCCGGTAGGATTCTTTCCAACCATTTCTCTGTTTGTATATATATAAACATATCCTACTTGTTTAATAAACTATAGGTACCTATTTTACATGTATATTCTGGTTTATATACAGTAACCGAGAGAGTCAGGAGTACAAGTGGGGGGTTATAATTTAATTGTTATAAAACTCCTGGCTATACTATGAAGAGGAAAACAAAAGGGTGCTAATTACAGAATGAACACTAATTTTGTAACCTGGAATATTAAAGTTGATTATTTGAAAATGTACAATGTAAGCTGATATATGTTTTAACATAAAAGAATGTGTAAGTAATTTAGCTTTAATATGCAGACCAAACCATTACATAGGCAGTTCATGACTACCCTACATTTTAGCTTGGTTGGTTACACCTGGGAATTGAGGAATTCTAGCCCTATATAAAGGCAAAATGAAAAACCTTTGGCCATTGGCATATGGGACAAGAGCGATTGCAGAATACCCCACCACTTGGTTCATTAATAATGTATTTCTCAAATTCTCATACAAATCTTCTAAAATCTTCTAAAATCTTCTAAAAACTGCAGTCGGAACTGCTACGCAGGTTCATTGTAAAAACATTAGAACGAGCTCGAACACGCACAGTCAAAATATTTGTTGCGAAGTTTTCAGATGTTTTCTCGTTATATGGCGATGGCTAATTTGGATGAACGAACGTAGTTTTGTTATGGTAAAGATATTGGACTTAGCGCGCTTGGTTGCTATAGACATCTGTTGATTGAAATCAAATAGGAAACATCTTATTAACCGAGCTTGGTCTGGTCTGTATGGGAGAATATTGACCTAGGTTGTGTGCATGCGTTCGGTCTGTACGTCCGTCCTCGGTCAAAGTTCGGCTTTCTAGACTTCTCTCGCGTAGTCGTCGTTTGTGTAAATGCTTGCTTCGCTAGGCTGTTGCTCGGGAAAAAAAGTGGTCGACTTGTAGCAAGTCCAGATTCTCCCATACAGACCTCCCGCTTGGTAAGAATAACTAAATAATTATAACTAATAACCAAAGTCTCGTACAGATCAAACATAGCGCAGTTTCCTTACAAGTCCAAATGCACTTTACAATACCTTAAAAACTAATTAATTTAAAGCTAATTGAAAAAGATGTGTATTCAGTTTACATTTATAAGTTACGACCGAGGTACTGGCCCTTAGCTCCATGGGTAGCGCATTCCATAAAATCGGAGCACAGACACTAAACGCCCTCGATCCATACGTTTTCAGTCGATAAGTTGTAGGTCTATGTTGAAATTTATCGGCAGATCTTAATTTTCTTGTTGGTACACATGGAGCAATTAGGTCACTCAAGTATGCTGGTTCCAGACCATTAACTACCTTAAAAGTGTATAATAAAATCTTAAATATTACGCGCTGCTCTACTGGAAGCCAATGCAATTCAATAAGGACAGGTGTGATATGTTCGGTCTTGCGAGACAAGGCGCAGTTAGGTACATGATGTAAGTGCTGCATCAGCTGCTTGGGAAGACCATACAACAATGCATTGCAGTTATCCTAGAAGTAACAAATCCATGTTTACATAGTTTACTGTTCAGTATTTTTATTGTCTCATATACATTTTTTTAATAGTATATGCACTCATTTCAAAAAACGTTAGTCACCCGATAATGTATAAAGGCGTCAAACGGGTGACCGGAGAGGATTAATTATTGTAAGCGGCACGGGGCATTTTATGGTATGGCGGATGGACTTGACTGGCCTGCACTGATACAAACCCTCTTTCTATGAATATGGATAGCTTTTGATTATCATGCTAACTAGATACAAAGCTCTAACTAAGCTGACTCAACTCCAGCCTCTGTTGCCTTTCAAAATGGTGGTCCCAGAACTATATAAAAGAATAATAGGATTATTGTATGAACACAACTGAATATACCCTGTGTGAACTTAAACTATCTTGGGAATTCTTCTTCCTTGAATAAGTATAATGAGGGAAACTTTATGGGGGGTGGGTGAATATATTGAGTGGGCTCTTTATAATAAATAGTTTGGTCAGTTAAAAGGGGAGCTCTTGGAAGTGACTGGAGTTACAAGAGGGGCTTGGGATTGTCCAATGCTACAGGGGTGGGGGTGCTTAAAAAGCTGAAGAGATGGAAAGGGGATACAACAATTGTACACTCCCAATGTCAATAACTTCATCACCCTCCCTTCCTCCTCCCTTCCTCCCCCCTCCCCATGTCATATAAATAAACTTTTGTAAGCTTCAAAAGGGATATAAAAACTTCTAATTCATATGGGAAATTCATGATTTGATTTTCTATTTGATAGATTTGTACCAGCCTTTCAAGTTACCCATGCTTTATTTCCTGCAAAGATCTCTGCACTGCTAATGCATTTGTCCTAGGTTCACAGGGATGGCGGATGTGGGGTTAAAATAATATTTTGCCTAGTTACTTCTCAGTCAGTTTAAGACTATGACTTGGTCACACTGGCTCAATGACAATTTTTACCCCCCTCCCCACCCCTCCAACTTGAAATTTTGCTCTGCCGTCCCTGGTTCAATGTAGACTCCCAACTTGCAATTGTGCTTGATGTAGGCCAGGGCAAAGGGAAACTGTCTCATATTTGGCCAATTTCGTGTATTAATTCAACTGGCTTGTTTGTCGCACTAAGACATCAGGGCCTGGTTGTTCGAAGCAAGGTTAAGTGCTAACCTGGGGTTAAATCGCTAACCCTGGGTTAAACTGTACAGATTACAATTATTACAGATTTAGCGCTAACCTAGGGTTAAAGTTAACCTTGCTTCGAACAACCGGGACCTGTGTACTACTGGTCCTCAATATTGCTATAAGACTTGCTTTGTACTATAAATCACTGGTACATAAAATCCATCATCAGTAAAAAGGAGAGGTTGGGTTGATCATTGACTGCAATGAGGTATGAAGCATAGATTAATTGACACAGATTACAAGACAATTTTATAGTTTAATATAATTTTTAAAAACACTGGATGTACCTGTTTTGTTGTGCCTTTCAATGTCATCCAGCTACACAACTTTGAATCCCTTGATGTTTCACAGACTTTTCAAACACTTTTTAAATTATTTATACTGTTTAACTGATCGTTATATCCCTATAAAGTTACACCTGATCATGAAGAGCACAAGACTTGGATGAATTACAGAGTGGGCTAGTGCTTGAAAAAGATATAATAATTTCAATTAATTTCACATTAAAAATATTTACAGAACTGCACATTTAATATTAGCGGTTACTGTTCGAATTGTAAGTCGAATTTTTATGTTCGCTAGCACTTTAAGTGTTAGCAATTCAACTCCTAGTTCCCTTTGCTTTTGCAATGAGAGTTCTTGATCAGCAAACGTTCGGTTGGCCATATGCATCAACGTACCTTGGCTCCACGAGTGTGTGTTATCAGTTTCGTTCGGCTAGTAAGCAAAGAAAAACTTTATATCTTGACTTTTGAATAAAATCGTTCTTCTGTTCAGTCATATTTTTAAACACATAACTTCTTCTACTACAAAATACTCGTTCTCATGCAGGAGAACCTGCGATTTTTCCCCCGTAAAACCGGAAGAAAGCGCTATGCGCAGCAACAGTTTTATTTTTCTTCATCGCGCAGCCGATTTGGCTAGCCAATCAAATTAGAGCCTGGTTTGTGTCTTACCAGAGCCTCTGATTTTTCAGTTAGTTGAAGAGGCACTGGGAACGAGAATGTCAAAGAGTTAAGTAAAATGATTTTACTAAGGGACTGGTCATTATTTCAACGCATCCTCGCTCTACAATTACCAATAATCAGTAAATGGCAAACACGCTTGAAATACCGATTATTGGTAATACTACGACAAATCCTAACCCGAACCCTAACCATCGGACGAGTTCGCGGGTAAACGACGGGTTCTCACTCACTAGAGCTAGGATTCACAAGTAACAAGAAGAGAAGGTAAACGAGAGAAAGATTTTTTTGGAGCGCTCCTACTCGGGCTTGAACTCGTAATCGTTTGCGTGTTGTGCTTGGCAATGCAGGCGTCACGACCACTACACTAAGCGCGTCTACCGCCGTTCGGATTTGGACAATTGTTTATCTTTATCCTTGACTGGTTTTAAGAATGTCATTTTTTAATTTGTGTTCCAGAATTAGCGATTATTGATAATTGAAGAGCAAAAGCCAATTACTGATTATTGGTAATTCTAGAACGAGGATATGTTGCATTATTTACAGGGAGTACCAGGTTGGACAAAAACCATACAGAGTATATAGTATGAAAAAAGCATTGGAAACCTGAAGGGAAAGGGTTTCATACAGGGGTAACAAAATTTGGGCTAGAAGTCGTACAGGGTGTTGAAATTTTCAGGGATTAATTTTATGGGGATTTAAAAAATTAAGAAAGAAAACTCATGTTTTTCCAACCCTGTACTTCCATTAAATAATGGCCGGTAGCTAAGTCAGGACACATTATTTCAACTTACCAATAATGCTTTCCACTATCTCCTTGTTGGTATGTACATTGCTTGCCATTGGCTCCGGTAGGATTCTTTCCAACCATTTCTCTGTTTGTATATATATAAACATATCCTACTTGTTTAATAAACTATAGGTACCTATTTTACATGTATATTCTGGTTTATATACAGTAACCGAGAGAGTCAGGAGTACAAGTGGGGGGTTATAATTTAATTGTTATAAAACTCCTGGCTATACTATGAAGAGGAAAACAAAAGGGTGCTAATTACAGAATGAACACTAATTTTGTAACCTGGAATATTAAAGTTGATTATTTGAAAATGTACAATGTAAGCTGATATATGTTTTAACATAAAAGAATGTGTAAGTAATTTAGCTTTAATATGCAGACCAAACCATTACATAGGCAGTTCATGACTACCCTACATTTTAGCTTGGTTGGTTACACCTGGGAATTGAGGAATTCTAGCCCTATATAAAGGCAAAATGAAAAACCTTTGGCCATTGGCATATGGGACAAGAGCGATTGCAGAATACCCCACCACTTGGTTCATTAATAATGTATTTCTCAAATTCTCATACAAATCTTCTAAAATCTTCTAAAATCTTCTAAAAACTGCAGTCGGAACTGCTACGCAGGTTCATTGTAAAAACATTAGAACGAGCTCGAACACGCACAGTCAAAATATTTGTTGCGAAGTTTTCAGATGTTTTCTCGTTATATGGCGATGGCTAATTTGGATGAACGAACGTAGTTTTGTTATGGTAAAGATATTGGACTTAGCGCGCTTGGTTGCTATAGACATCTGTTGATTGAAATCAAATAGGAAACATCTTATTAACCGAGCTTGGTCTGGTCTGTATGGGAGAATATTGACCTAGGTTGTGTGCATGCGTTCGGTCTGTACGTCCGTCCTCGGTCAAAGTTCGGCTTTCTAGACTTCTCTCGCGTAGTCGTCGTTTGTGTAAATGCTTGCTTCGCTAGGCTGTTGCTCGGGAAAAAAAGTGGTCGACTTGTAGCAAGTCCAGATTCTCCCATACAGACCTCCCGCTTGGTAAGAATAACTAAATAATTATAACTAATAACCAAAGTCTCGTACAGATCAAACATAGCGCAGTTTCCTTACAAGTCCAAATGCACTTTACAATACCTTAAAAACTAATTAATTTAAAGCTAATTGAAAAAGATGTGTATTCAGTTTACATTTATAAGTTACGACCGAGGTACTGGCCCTTAGCTCCATGGGTAGCGCATTCCATAAAATCGGAGCACAGACACTAAACGCCCTCGATCCATACGTTTTCAGTCGATAAGTTGTAGGTCTATGTTGAAATTTATCGGCAGATCTTAATTTTCTTGTTGGTACACATGGAGCAATTAGGTCACTCAAGTATGCTGGTTCCAGACCATTAACTACCTTAAAAGTGTATAATAAAATCTTAAATATTACGCGCTGCTCTACTGGAAGCCAATGCAATTCAATAAGGACAGGTGTGATATGTTCGGTCTTGCGAGACAAGGCGCAGTTAGGTACATGATGTAAGTGCTGCATCAGCTGCTTGGGAAGACCATACAACAATGCATTGCAGTTATCCTAGAAGTAACAAATCCATGTTTACATAGTTTACTGTTCAGTATTTTTATTGTCTCATATACATTTTTTTAATAGTATATGCACTCATTTCAAAAAACGTTAGTCACCCGATAATGTATAAAGGCGTCAAACGGGTGACCGGAGAGGATTAATTATTGTAAGCGGCACGGGGTATTTGTCTATCAAATCCAAACCTGCCTGTCCCCCCACCACCGGGCATTTGTGGGGCATTCGAGAGACTGACATTTATTTATTTATTTGTGTGTTGAACATGAATCTAATAAATGTTAGATTGCGCTGCTAGTGGGAACAGGTTGCAAATGCCCCACCGTGGGGCATTGGAACGAGTGCGAGTCTGGTATCAACACTGAAAATTCGCTTTTTTTTAACTCTCTTGAACCAACTCCCCACCTCCAACTTTTCTTTGCTGGCAAATGCCCCATCCCCCGGGACAGAGTGAGTTTTTTTTTTTTTGGGGGGGGGGGGGAGTAGAATTCGTAGAGACTACGTTTCTTCCACGTGCAGTTATTGTTTTGTAAATCCGACTCGGTTTAGCAATCAGTAACATCCCCCCCCTGTTTTTAAAGAGAGAAAAAACTTCAGCATAGCAAAAACGGCTCGATCCCGGTTTCTGGGTAACTACCCACCCACCCCTCCCTTGGATGTGTATCGTTCTATTAATGATTAACCATTGATGGTTAAGGTGAAGTGTGGGGGAGGGGTGGGGGTTTTCCAGAGACCGGGATTGATCCGCAAAAACCATGCAACTTATCAAAATTGTTATTAACGTAACAACAGTCATCTGCTTCTAATAAGTTTAATTTTAGCGCTGTTAAATTGAGTGAATGGTCAGCACAAAACTGATCCAATTTACTCAAATGCAAATTCAATTACACATCTATGATGTATATAGAATAGTGATAATGCAAATTCAATTACACATCTATGATGTATAGAATAGTGATAATGCAAATCTGTTTGCCTGAGGTTTAATGTCTTAAGAATTCTTCTTAAAGTACCGTTTGTTATTAAACAGACAGAGCATCGGAACAAGTAAGCCTGCAATCCGTGCTTGTCTCAGAACTGAATGCTTCCCGTGATCCTTGACGGTCTCGCCTTTGATGATCTGTCTTGCTTTTTGGGCAAATACCTTTAGTGTTGTGTTCGATCCCTATCTATTATATTAATTATCTTGTTAATAGTATCTCACCTGATTACGACATGGCTATAACTGATACAGGTAACTATTTTTTTCTTAAATGTTGTAAATTTCGAATTAAATGGTACTTAACTTCACCAATTGATAAAAAAAATATCTATATATTAGATCTAGAACACTATCTATATATCTATCTACATATATATAACTAAACTTAATCTGTAATTCTATCTATTAATATCATTATACTGGATATTTGACTAAGCAATTATTGTTTTTGTATAAACAAAAAAATCATGATTTATCTGCGAGGTGAAATAAACATCTTGTTGGCAGCCACTCGTTTTGTTAAAAGATTGTAAAGCACTGGATTTTATGCATGGAATATTTACCTTCCAAAATCGGGAACATGAGAACATGAAGGTATGAGAACACATTCGTAAAACTAAGAGATTGTTTCATTCGTGAAAGAAGCAACCACTTTAAACAAAACGGGACCATTATTTTCGAGTTCGTTCTCGATGCGGATACCATTTTAAGGTGATACTCCCGATACCCTCGTTAACAAAATGTAGCTTTCTGGGACGACGTTGCGCGAAAAGTCCACGGCGAGTGTGTTACACGAAGCAACTCCAACAAAATTCGGGCAACAAGGTTGCAGGTTTTTGAAGATAATTCAAAAACTTGCAACATGTTACTGGAACGAATATTGCGTTAAAAATCGTCCAAGCGCGCCATGTTGCACTATGTTGACTTTTCGCGCGCAACAATGTTGCACGAAAAAGAGTCGCGCGTAACCACACCTTTGAACTTTGAAAGTGGTGATTAAATCAGATGACCGTCTCTGCACGAACCGTGTTCTTTGTCCTCAGGTAGAACCCGATGGCCGTGAAGCTGAGCACTGTACAACAATTGTTACATTGAAGAAAAAATAGAGTTACTGAACTTTATGTAGTGTTTGAACGAACAGTAGCGAGTGTTGTTAGACCTGATACCGGGGTAGGAGTGAAAACTTGGTGCATGGGACATCTCCCCCTTGCAAGAAATTCAAAAAACATTTGAAATGATGCAGAAAGGCGACGCAAAACAAGATATTATGACTTCCAAAATGCACAGGAACGCATTTCACGGAGTTCCTATTATTTCGAAACGTTCTGTAGGAGAGAAAGTCTGATACCTTGGTTAAACATACTGTCTCGTCTCGTGCCTTACAGGTGCTGGTGTCTCGTGCCTAGGGTACGAAGCGCACTAGTCTGCGAACAGCATCCCTTTCTGATTGCCGGTCTCATATCAAGAAGGGGACGCTGTTCGCAGGGTAGAAGTGCACCCGAGTAAAGTTTTCTAAAGTGAAGGAAAGGAAAGTTTATCGAATTGCTTCTGCTTGAAATCTTGATTGGACGGCTCGCAGCCCTTTTTTGGCGAAATATCGGAGCTCAATAATGGCTGCGTTAGGGTTGGTTGCGCGAGGGCTGGAGCCAAATGCAAGGGCAATAGCGCTCTAAACCATTATGATCACTGGCCGGGTTAGTAAGTACGTAAGTAAGTAACTTTATTATGGGGACACTAGTCCTACGAGTTTACGTCCTTATCCGAGAAGACGTGAAGGTTAACCATTTGCAGTTGTTTCACAAAGGCAGCACCTTCTACTCACCTTCTACTACATTTGGTGTCGCAATTCAGGTCACGTGACTTTTCCCTTGAGTGATGTTTTCTTGTTTTTCTGTATCCCAAGAGGAAATGTACAAATTCCTCTAATTGGAAAACAGCACTGAATCCTCTGAAGAACTGTCAAATGAATTACCCTATATCATTATGACGTCACGGCTTGTTTATGAGGGGGACAGAATCGACTTGAACAATAGAATTTTGAACTAAATCTGCTCTGCTGAGGAAAATTTAACTTCGAATTGTCTGGTTTCCAGATATCAGCTGTATCAATGTTACTTTATTCCACAATATTTACCGTATTTGGTGGCTGTTACCGGTATTCTGCGTTCTACAAAATAGCGATTTCCTGAGTGTTGTTGCTGTTTTGTCCCCCTCCCACGAGCGTGATCCTTAGTTTAAACAATAGATTGCTTTGATTTGACATAATGATGTAGGTCAATTGGGACAAATGTACAAGCTAAATCGGTCTATTTCAAGTGATTTTTTGAAGTGGCGGGGTATTTCTATAGTCTAGCCAAAATGGAGAGTGTCTACAAACATTTCAAAAGAACTAAACTATAAACTTATTTTAGGAAATCATAATATATACACTCCCAAACTTCGATATCATAGCTACATTCTCAAATTTAGATGTTAAAGTGAGCAGTGTAAATTCCAAGCGACAATTAAAGGTCAATCGCGTGCTATTGTTGTTGTCTCATACCTTCACATCGTCATTCTCCTTTTGCCGTTCTTGTTCCTCGGTGTCCCGGGCTTGTGCTACGGCAATCGGTAGAGGGATTTCAACCTATGACCAAGGAAAAAGAAAATTTGTTTTGAAAGGGATAAAAGTAACGCAGTACAACTAAATATCTTATAGTTTGTCGCAGATGGTATTTTCCCGCCATTTCCTTTCACGTACATGTAACAACACTACGACCTTACCTTATTTCTGCAAGGTTTCCTTGCATTTCCACACTTGCACTGGAGCACTTTCGTCCATCTGTGCGACAAGGGCAACCTCTTCTTTTTTGCGTGGATTTGGTCTGACACGAACTCTTACATGTGCAAGGTTCGTGCGCTGGCTGTAATTAACAGAAATGTCAATACGTAAACTACAAAGGCCCTAAAAAACGAACGCTTTTTGTAATCTTACTGAATCATTAATACCCACAACTTCAATCGCTGAAACGTCCAATTCTGCCAATTCCATCTCTGACTCTGACTCGGAAGGCGAGTTTATATCGGAAGATTTTGTTCAAAGTACTTAATGCATCAATCAGCGGCTTCCCCCTGGGTCCGACCCCCGGGGAACCCACGGGAACTCAGGGCATTTGTCACGATTTGTCAGCTCCATGTTGCCCGAGGGTGTGGGGGAAAACAACACTTTTGCTACCGGTGGTTTAACCCAGGGGACGGACCCTGGGGATTTGTAATATCAGATCAGCGGTTTACCCAATCCGTTATTATATACATTAAAAGGCCATTGTGATCTTCTGTAGTTTCATGATCCAGTGTGACAAACGAGGGCCCAGGCCAGCTGCTTCATCTGGTACCATGGCCCCTGTGTAAAGATTAGCAAGAAGAGGGGCGAGCAACTGCCATTATTTGTGAGCTACTACTGCAAAGATCTATAGGTGATATGTAACTGATATTTGTTAACGTATATTACAGGGACCCAGTATATTTGCCCCAGAGAGAGGGGATTTGTCAAAATTTTCCTGCCCCATACCCAGGGGGATTAGATGAGGTTTGAATGGGCGTTTGGACAAATTCCCCAGGGTCCCCGAGGGTCGGCCCCAGGGGGAAGCCGCTGATTGATGCATAACCTCCGGTAGCAATCAAGAAAGTCTCCCTTCAGAGAAAGCCGACCACCTGCAATTGGTGACCGTAGCACAAATTCGACAACCCTTGACAGTATGGTGTCCCATCGCCGCCAAAAATCGAAGTTTGCATTCTTCATTCAACTTTGTATATTCTTGCCGTGTTTGTGCATTCGACATTCGACTTTGCGCATTCGAATGTTGGTTTTCACTATTCGACTTCGAACTTTCCGTATTCTTGCCGTGTTTGTGCATTCGACATTCGACTTTGCGCGTTCGAATCATTGTCGAATGTTGGTTTTTACTATTCGACTTCGAACTTTCTGCATTCTTGCCGTGTTTGTGCATTCGACATTGTTTGGTTTTAGCTCGCGACATCCGTTTGTGTTCATTCGATATGCTTATCCCATTGCATAATTGTTCCGAGGTGTAGTAATGCAATATGCGTGATTTGCCTATTCAACATTCATTGTTTCGCATTCGACATTCATGTTTGCGAAATATCCAACCGCAATCCAGTAAAAAAAACAGTACCGCGGGCTCATTGTTTTTAAACAAAATGGTGATTGTCTTGTCCTCAGCTCGGGCGGGACTAAATTCACCAAGAAGTGAAAGGTTTCTTGTGACGATGATACTATTTCAACTAAACGAAGGAATTTTGAAATCCAGTTGATTAGGTATACATTAATACGTATCCCCTTTTAAGAACTCGTTGAAAAAAGTTGCCATCTCCCCCCCCCCCCCAACCATAAACAATGAACATTCCCAGGACCCTAATTATGAGATGATCACATTAGTTTGTAGATTGTTGTTATTAAAATAAAATGGTAATTTGGTGATATGCATAGCCCAGGTGGGAGGGAGGTGGAGGAGGTGAATTGGGTGGCTAGACACCGTACCCCCCTTTGGACTGGTTGGACTGGTCAAATTGCAGCATTCATGTTATAGGGGCAATGCATGTTAATCTTCCCGAGAAAAAAAAATGACAGCCACCCCCACTTCAAAAATCCTTGATCCGCCCCTGTCTCATATTTTATTCGCGTTTATCTTAGCAATTACTTACACATGTGATATCTAAGCTTAGTACATCTTGTGTTCAGTCCTTGACTGAGTTGCAGTGAACTGGATTTACGGTCTTATTAATTTAAATAATTTATGGTAATTAGTAAATTAAACAAATAAACTCCAAATACTTTCAGTTTCAACTTTTAAAAACAGACATTATCGAGTCCGATTTCTTTGATTGAAAGACATACCTAATCAACTGGATTCCAAAATTCCTTCGTTTAGTTGAAATAGCATCAACGGCACAAGAAACCTTTCAATTCTTGGTGAATTTAGTCCCGCCCGAGCTGAGGACAAGACAATCGCCATTTTGTTTAAAAGCATTGAGCCCGCGGTACTGTTTTTTACTGGATTGCGGTTGGATATTCATGCAAGCCGAATTTGCAAACATGAATGTCGAATGCGAAACAATGAATGTTGAATAGGCAAATCACGCATATTGCATTACTACACCTCAGAACAGTGAGATAAGCATATCGAATGAACATAAACGGATGTCGCGAGCTAAAACCAAACAATGTCGAATGCACAAACACGGCAAGAATACAGAAAGTTCGAAGTCGAATAGTGAAAACCAACATTCGAATGCGCAAAGTCGAATGTCGAATGCACAAACACGGCAAGATTACACAAAGTTGAATGAAGAATGCAAACTTCGATTTTGGGCGGCGATGGGACACCATATGACAGTGCCCCTTGACTTGATGTGAATTTTTCTACCTTGATGCGTGCATTTCTCTACCTTGATGTGTGTGTTATACTACCTTGATGCAATTTTCTCTACCTTGATGCGTGCTATCTTTTACCTTTTACTACCGTGATGTATGTTAGCTTGATATCAATTTACTACCTTGATGTGTGTTAGCTTGATATCAATTTACTACCGTGATAAGTGATTTAATGCCACATGGCTTTCCACATTCCTATCCAAAGCAGCTCCAATTACTCTCTCACAAGCAGTTCTGTTAGCCTGAAGGCTCAGGAGGAAATCTTGCAGAGCATTGGAGTCTGATGCATACAGTCTCCTTTCAACTTCGCCACAGAGACTTCCCACAGATTCAAGAAAAAATGTCCACTGATCTTCCGCCATTGTTTAAACATATTTTAGGGGCCGACCATTTGACTTTTGAGGGGGGGGGGGGGGGGGGGTGGTTGTTTTTGACAAAAAAAAAATCGACCACAGACAAGAACACCCACCCCCTCAAAAGTCAAATGGTCGGCCCCTTATACAACTACTACATACAGGGTCAATAATGTAATCTGAAAATGTAAAGTTGGTAAAAACAATTAAGATAAGATATTGATAGGCAAGGGAGTATTTTACACAGGTAGAAAAACACACGCATCAAGGTAGTATAACACACATGAAGGTACTGATATATATATCAACGTACTAAATTTGCAGCAAAACTCGCATCAACGTATTTAAATTACTTACAACATAGTAATTTGACATAAAGGTAAGACAATCGGCACCGGGTAGTAAATCGATATCAAGGTAACACACATCACGGTAGGAAATTGATATCAACGTAGAAAAACACACATCAAGGTAGAGCAACACACACATGCATCAAGGTAGAAAAACGCACGCACTAAGGTAGAGAAAATCGCATCAAGGTAGTATAACACACATATCAAGGTAGACAAACACGCATCAAAGTAGAAACACAGTAAACTCGCATCAAGGTAATTAAATCACTTATCACGGTAGTAAATTGATATCAAGCTAACACACATCACGGTAGTAAATTGATATCGAGCCAACACACATCACGGTAGTAAATTGATATCAAGGTAGAAAAGATAGCACGCATCAAGGTAGAATAACACACACATCACGGTAGAGAAATGCACGCATCAAGGTAGACAAATTCACATCAAGGTAGTATAACACACACAACAAGGTAGAGAAAATCGCATCAAGGTGGAGAAACACACACATGAAGGTTGAGAAAATCGCATCAAGGTAGAAAAAGGCACGCATCAAGGTAGAATAACACACACATCAATGTAGAGAAACGCACGCATCAAGGTAGAGCAAATCGCATCAAGGTGTATAACACACACATCAAGGTAGAGAAATGCACGAATCAAGGTAGAAATCACATCAAGGTAGTATAACACACCGGCATCAAGGTAGAGAAATGCACGCATAAAGGTAGTATAACACAGATCAAGGTAGAAAAACACACATGAAGATAGTATAACACACATGAAGGTAGTAAAACACACATCAAGGCCCGCATCAAGGGTATAACACACATCAAGGTAGAGAAAATTGCATCAAGGTAGTATAACACACACATCAAGGTATAGTAAAACATACATCAGGGTAGAGTAACACACATCAAGCCGGTAGTAATTAACAGACATATCTTACAATAATGTCTTAATGACATCAAGGTCATGAAGGTAGTAAACCGCCACACATCAATGTAGTAAAACTGACGATATGAGGTAGTAAAGTCGCATGAAGGTTCAAGGTAATCCAATACAGGTAGGTAAGATAAGTCAATAACGGTAATAAATAATTTTGAAACAAACGGCGCGCCATAGACCCGGGCTATCTATGACCCGGGAGCCCCCGGGGGGGGGACTCCCATATAAAAGGGGTAGGGATGCTCGTCGGACATTTTCGATTTGACCCCTAAGAGGTACTAAAATGGGCGTGGCTCAAGCTTATTTTCACCCCTAAAAGATAATAAAAATGTAAATTGATAACAGTTTTTTTGTTCAATTGACACCCGACCCCTAAAAGGTACCGCTTTACATAGAAATGTCTGTGTTTGATGGTGGATACCCTAAGTGGTACCAAACTCCTGATTTTGACCCCTAAAAGGTACGACGAGCATCCATGTACCCCTCACATATGGGAGTCCCCCCCCGGGCCGGGAGCTAGGGTATCCTTAGCGTCTTGTATGTAAACAGGCCCTCAGAAAATACAGTCCTAGAAAACAGACCATGAACGGACCACCAAGGACAAACAAATCATGAACAGACTGATTGTATTATTTCATATCACGTCAGGGTCAAAGGTATTAATTATGAGAGAGAACATGTTTATTAGAGTTTGCCACCCATAGCTCTCTTATCAGTCATACTACATTAAAATTGCTTAGATTACATAAAATGGCAAACAAAATCCTCGCTACTCATGTGTTCGACAAGTACCCAGATAACTGAAGACACTGAACTGTACGTATGAGGGGTTTTCAGAGGAGTGAATAAAAACTCGAGGCAAAAACTAATTCCATGGCTTGAAAGAGCATATTAGCATCTGTGTAATATTCTAGGGAGATAGATAACTGTTGTGAAAAGTTGTGACCTTGTAAAATTTGAAAATTTAAGCAGAAACCTATACTGGTAGGAAAGGCTTTGCCTACCATAAAAGGTTTCTGCATAAATTTTCAAACTTTACGCCTATAACTTTTACGATATGCAAGAAGGTAAAACTTTGCATATTTGCCCATGTCAATACGCTTTTTCGAGTCGTGGGATTAGTTTTTGCCTATAGTGAGTTTTCATATCCTGATACACCCTCATTCTTTCATTCGATTGTTTACGCAACCGTGTAATTATTTGATTATTTCTCCTCATTTTCTCTCCACTCCCATTTTCCACACTCCCATTTTCCACACTCTCCATTTTCCAATTTTCACACTCCGCACTTTCCATACTCCGCATATTCCATACTCCGCAGTCCGCATTCTCTATTTTCAATCCAACCAAGCGATCACTATTCTGGGGTCACCAAGTCTCTGTTCGACGAGGCCTTATTATGGTTTACGTGGCAGCGGAAGCATTTCCGGGATGGACAATAATCGTTTCAAGCATCACACCTAGATGGGATGATTTGGACAGATTGTTTTTTTCCCGTCAATGCTGCCGTGCATGATCAGATAAAGAATTTGGCCGACGTAACTCACATAGATATAACAACAATCTACGCGAAGGCCGTTTCTTTTATGATTCAAAGCATTTTAATAGGAATGCTGGAGTTCCTGTTTTAGCAAGTAATCCCAAGTATGGCCTAAGATTGGCTTTTGGAATGCCGCTGTACACCCCAGATCAGATAATCGACAATTGCAAACACGTGTGCAAGGTCATGGAAGAGATGTTAGAAGTGGTGTGGCGCTTGCACAGGATTTCCGGCTAAAGAACCAGCCAGAGTGTTGCTCAGGATAAGGGCGAATAATACGGTCATCAATTCGCAGTTAAAAGATTTAGCGGACATGCAAAAACAATATTGTTACAAGCGAACATTACAGCAAGTAGTCAACCAGCGCAGCAAAGATTATTGTTCACCTACGGGGTTGGCTTTCTATAATCCTCAGATAGGTGTTCCTTCTATCGGTACTCAAGTAAGGTCAGTAGTGTAGTTCTAATTTTCATGGGTTGCGGTTTAGGATTTGTGTGTTTTTCTTATTATTTAGTAATTTACTACTTATTCTTATTACTTTGTATATATATATTGTTTTTGTTTTGTTGACTGATCTGGGCATTTTCGCATTTTGGTTTGTCTAGTTTAGATATGTCAAATAACAAGGTTTTGCGTTTTTGTTCTTTATAGAACATTGAGGGTCTTACGAGTAAGCTGTATGACGAAGATTTTCTTTCAGAAATTAAGAATTTTAATTGTGTCACTTGTTGAAACCTGGTTGAACTAATGGTTTTTATTCTTTTTCAAAATGTAGGATTTAAGCGTCAAATAATGCTCGTAGGAATTCGGGAGGAATCACGATCTTAGTTAAATCCTCTCTGAGAAAAGGAGTGAAATTCGTCGATAAGGAGAGTAGTGAGGAGTATGTTTGGTGGAAGTTAGACAAAGAGTTCTTTCATTTGAAGCGTGATATCTTCGTTTGCTCCGTGTACATTCCTCCTCAAAATTCGCCAAGATATATAGCTAGAGGAAAATGGATGTTGATCATTTTGAGACTATTGGGGCCGTTTGCGCGCCGGTAGCGCTTGGTGATTCTAAGTTGAGTTGTTTGATGTGTCCGAAATACGATTTGCACAACACTACGCAGAATTAAACTCACTTGTACAAGAGTTGATCACAGTCCCTAAAAATCCCTCACACTAAAACTCCCCTCTCTCTGTACTGTGCTATGCGGTATTTTTTTAGGTATTCTAACAATGTTACATGTGTCATTTTACTGAAACAAGAGCCCATCTGGGCTTTCACTCGGGCCACATGAGATTGAAGATGAAATACACTTTCATTTGAAATCCTCTTAGTAATAATCGCAAAGGGAACAATTGTTAGCTGAATTTAGCAGTCTTTAGGAGTGGCCGGTAGCACGGTGACTTTCATTCTCTGATATTCATATCAGGTATCAGGTATGGCAGCGAACAGTAAACGCTCCGCGAAAAGCTTGAATAACTCTATTAATAGTACACCAATGAAGCCAAGTGCAAAGCATATGAAAGTTGATGGTGAGGGGGAAGTGGATTTGAAGAAACTATACGAATTAGTCACTCAGATGAACCGAAAACTCGACAAATTAGATCGAATCGAGAGTCATCTGGAACAAGTTGACAATGATATCAAGGATCTCAAGCACTCGTACACGTTTATTAGTGATACTACGGAGGAACTAAAAACAGGTCAAAGAGAGCATTCTGCGGCAATCAAGGGCTTGGAGGAGAAATGTGCAGCCATAGAAGTGAGAAATGCAGAGTTACACCAGGAGGTAATTGATGTACAGTCACGTACGATGAGAAATAACCTAATCTTCTACAACCTACCAGAGCAAGAGAGGGAAAACCCCTTTGAGATAGTAAAAGATTTGCTGGGAAGCAAGATGAAAATTGATGAAAATAATGAAATTGAAATTGAAAGAGCCCACAGGCTTGGTAAGAAACGAGAGCAAGGAAAACCAAGGCCTGTGATAGCTAGATTCCTACGCTATCAAGATAAGGAATACATACGGAAGTCGGCGCACCTACTAAAGGGAACCAACATTGGAATTGCAGAACAATTCCCGAAAGAAATCGCAGATATCAGGAAGTTACTGTACCCAGTTATGAAAAAAGCAAAACACGATGGCTACACAGTTAAACTTATCAAAGACAAACTGTTTATAAATGGGCAACTATATAGAGGTGCAAGCACCGCATGAGAGCAGTCCAATGTGTGTTATCTCTACTAACATTGACAAGATAAGACGCATTATTATTGTTTTAACTAATAGCAAGGCCTCTTTCATACATTAATTAACATGCTAAAGTAATCTAATATGTTATGTCAAATTGAAATCTTCAATTACTATTCGATCATAACATAAATGCTAATTGCTACTCATGCAATAAACGCATAGAGAATAGCTGTATTGACTGTACTATTTGCAGAAAAGCGTTTCATTTAACTGAAAAATGTTTGAAACTAAGTGTGGAAGATACTACTGACTTCATTTGTTATTGTTGCTTAGGAGATAATCTACCTTTTAATTCACTTGTCAATGATGACTTTGATGTAGCGATATCAAGTCTAAATTCCAACTTAACAGAAAGAGATAACGAACGTCTAAATGACCTTGTATTCAATCCTTTTGATAAACTTGACAATGAACATCATGTACACCAGAATCTTAGATTACTGGATCCTGACGCCAATTATTACCGCAAAAATCACTCATATAATGAGACAAAATATTATCAAACTAATGATTTTAATGATTTAATTGACAAACACAACTTATCAAAGAGTCGATTATCGATCATTAACCTAAATATAAGGAGCCTAAAGAACAAGTTTGATGAATTCTTACTGTATATTACTAGGTTAGTGAAGATGTCATTTTCTGTAATTTGTCTAACAGAAACATGGCTCAGTGATGAATGTGTAGACAGCTTTAAAATTTCGGGATATAAATTGTTTGCGCGTAACAGGAAATTAAAAACAGGAGGCGGAGTATGTATATATGTCAAAGAAGAATTGACCACTCGACAAAGAAACGATTTGATGGATGCATGTAATTCAGATAATGTTGAAAGTATTTTCATAGAAATCGAGAATGTAAAGGACAAGAACGATGTTATAGGCGTCATATATAGACCACCAACGAACATGTATGATGATTTTGAAACTCATATGGAGATTGTACTGTCCAAAATCAACAAGGAATCTAAAACTTGTTTTATTACTGGAGATTTTAATGTAGATCTGCTAAAACACGATACATCTAATTACTCGCAAAGTTTTTTTAATCTAATGACGTCATCAATGCTTCTTCCGGTTATCACTAAACCCACTAGAATTACCAGAACAACAGCAACACTAATTGACAATATATTCACGAATAATTTAGAAGCTGATCAATTATCTGGAATTTTATTTAATGATTTATCAGATCATTTACCAATTTTTTACATAGATAAGATTAACAGAAAAGTTGAGGACAATAACTATAAAACAAAGGTGAAAAAGGTAATCCGGAAAATAAGTGATGAATCCATAGAAACTTTTTTAAATGATATGAATAATATTGAATGGAGAGATACATTTAATCAATCTCAACCGCAAATTGCTTTTGATACTTTTATGGGTACATTTAAAAGTTGTTATGATAAACACTTCCCACTTAAAACGGTTGAAGAAAGAGTAATTAATAAGCAAAAGAGTCCTTGGATTAGCAAGGGAATCACAAAATCAATAAATACTAAATACAAACTGTATAAAAAATATCTTAAAAAACCTACAATTGACAATGAAATTTACTATAAGAGATATCGAAATAGGCTTAATAATATTATCCGTATAGCGAAAAAATGGTACTTTAATGAACGATTTGAAAATTCAAAAGGTAACATAAAAAAGACATGGGAAGTCATCAAGGAATTGTTGAACAAAAAGAAGGTGATGCCAACATTTCCGAGTTCTTTTATTAAAGGAGAAAAACGGATAATTGATCCAAAAGAAATAGCTGATGAATTCAATACATTCTTTGCAAATGTAGGATTAAGTCTGGCTAACAAATATAAAATAACACCTAACTTTCGCAAGCACTTAAAAGGCAATTATATCAATTCTATGCTATTAAAGGATGTCGAAGTTAATGAGATTGAAAATCTATTAATACTAATAAATCCATGTAAAAGTTGTGGAATAGATGAAATTCATCCTAATGTAGTTAAACAGTCAGCAACATATATTAGTAAGATACTGTGTCATATATTCAACCTAATATTCAAAACAGGTATTATTCCTAATGAATTTAAAATTGCATTAATAACACCAGTGTATAAGGCTGACAATAATATGCATTTTACTAATTATCGTCCAATATCAGTTCTTACATGTTTTTCAAAAAATTTAGAAAAAGTTATGTATGCGCGACTCATAGATTACATCGACAAGCATAATATTCTAATTGAAAACCAATATGGATTTAGGAAAAATAGATCAACTGAATTGGCTATTATTGAATTAACGCATAAAATCAAAAGTGCAATAGAAAACGAGGAATATGCTATTGGAATTTTTATGGATCTTTCAAAGGCATTTGATACTGTGAATCATGACATTCTCTTAAAAAAACTTGAATTTTATGGAGTAAGAGGAATATGCAATGATTTATTTAGAAATTATTTAAAAGACCGTCAACAAATTGTCAAATTCAGTAATACAAAATCAGTTGTGATGCCAGTGAAGTGTGGGTTGCCACAGGGCTCAGTCCTTGGACCACTTCTGTTCTTAATATATATTAATGACATAGTTCACAGTAGTAAACTAACTTCATTTATCCTTTTTGCGGACGACACTAGCCTCTTTTATTCTGGTAAAAGATTAAAGGACTTGGAAATGCTCGTAAACCAGGAGATTTCAGCTATTGCAGCTTGGCTTACAGACAACCAATTAACACTCAATGTAAAGAAAACTAACTATATAATTTTTAACACAAAAAAGAAGAAAATACGATATGACATACAGTTGCTAATCAATGATGAAAAACTTGTAAGGTTAGAAAGCACCAAATTCCTTGGTGTCATTTTCGATAAACATCTAACTTGGAATAGTCATATCAAGTATGCTACTAATAAAATAGCTAAAATGGTGGGTATTTTAGGCAAGGCACGAAAACATCTAACCACATTTACCCTTAAAACAATATACAACTCTCTTATCTATCCTCATTTATATTATGGTAATGTGGTCTGGGCCAATAACTATCCTTCTAGACTCGATAAGATGTACAAAATGCAAAAAAAGGCTGTACGAATAATAACATCATCAGGATATTTAGCACACTCAGAGCCATTGTTTGGAAAACTAAAGCTATTAAACGTATATAAGATTAATGATTTAAAAATTAGTGTCTTTATGTATAATGTTATGAATTCAGGTAATATTCCAAATTTTTTTGATACCTTTAAAATTATGAACAAAGATATACATGGATACCATACAAGGAATGCAAATTCCATTCATAAGGAATTCAACAGAACAAATTATGGCTTATTATCAACAAGCACTAAAGGGGCCAACTTATGGAATAACATCCCCTCTGAAATTAAGGAGGCTAAATCAAAACATATATTTATCAGGAAAATTAAAATATACTTACAATAAACCAGTTGAACTTCAATTACTAAACCTTAGAATAGAGTTATATTATCATTTTAATTATTGCCACTCATGTTTACATTACTGCTATCATAAATGTTCCATACCTGATACTACAATAAGTAACAATTAGATATTAGGAATCTGAAGGGGGACTATTAGGAAAAGCACTGATGTGCTTATTTAGTCCTCCTCCTTATTCACGTAAGGACAACATTAGTAGCATAATATATATATATGGAAAATTGTATGTAATCTTTACATGAAAAAGGAAATAAAACTACTACTACTACTACTACTACTACTACTGCTCCCCTAGTATATATGTAATTTAATATTTTTGTTTTTCTCGTATGTTGACCTTTTAATTAAAACACTACTTATTCGTTTAACACACTGCATTTGAGCAGGCATTAAATCAGCGAGAGAGTTCTTATTGCGGGCTAACAATCCGCATGAAGAATCTCAAAAATTCCGTCTCTTCCGGTTTGAATTTAACTCATGTGTATGTTGCTTTTGGAGTTTCAAGGATATGTTGATCCAAAACTACAGGCTCTTGGTTTTACTTGCAGGCTCTGTAACTTGTTTTGTTTTCTTAGTATAACATAAAGTGTTTTAATTTTTTTTTGTGTCGAGGTATTTCGCCGTCGACCAATCGCATTGCGCCTTCTTTGGAAGTTCTTTTCGCCACCAATCAGATTGGACTGTGCTGGTCACGTGAACAGTGGACAACATATTCATGTTTTTCAAGATGGCGGCGGGTGGGAGTTTTGACTTAACAAAACCTTTAATATCAGCTGTTTTTTTGTGTAAACCAAAGGTTCCTTCAAGTGTAATACCAAGATTTTTCTTTTTTCTAAAGTTGAGAGGTGTTTCACGGGCTTTGGACGGGAATTTATCACATATTATGCGACATGATTTAAGATTCACTCGTGACAGAACACAGCTCTGACTATAAAGACAACAGCTTGTAAATGTAAGTAGCCGCTAATCTGAACATGATAACCTTTATACCAATTGACTGTCGTTGTGTTGTTATTTATTGTTATTAACCTCTCGAAAGTGTAGTAGAAATGACCCGATTTCTCAGTTCTCTGACTGACAGGGGTACAGTCGTTTCGCCCCCCATGCACATGTATTTAAATGTTTATAAATTCGGGAACGAAAATCCAGCATGCAGTGAGTGAGTATAAACTGAGTAAGTAATCCGAAATGAAGATTTTTTCAAACGAAGGATGAATGACTCTGATGTGGAAATCGCATATTTATCTGTGGCGTGTTATTGACACTGGTTTTATTTTGTTCTATTTCCCGGGTCTATTTACATCTGGCCTGTACCTCTTTGTATTTGATTATTATCTCTGGGTTCAGGCATTCTACAGTGTATTTAGTTTTGTTTTTTCAGAACTGACATAATGATATTATGTATAGAGTAGTGTATTTATCATTATTGCAAGTTTATAACATAACATACAGTGTAACTAAATTTGGTCTAGAACTGAGAGTATACTTACATGCAAGTGGCATTCTTTCTTTCCCTTCCCCTTTCTTGGTACCATTATATATCCATGCAAGCTAGATCTTGTTTCAGTGTTTTCCATCTGAGGTGGTCCTGGCTTAAGATAATCCTAAGGTTACCTTAAGGACCTACCTTCTCATCATTGTATTTCTTAATATGCCTTATTACTCATAAACATTTCCATCATCTTATGAGAAAATAAATGTAATTGTTGTTGTTGTTCCTCAGTTCTTGGCGTCAGCATCGTCACTTTCACTCGGTCATGATCAGGAGTATGAGTACTTTTAAGAATTATTTGGGAATGAAAATTAATCATGCTGCGACCCCAATGATATAAAATAATGAGTGGACATTGCTTGTTTCTTTGTGGCCTGCCATTATAAGTTTCAGTCTCCTTCAAGATGTAGAAAATGAGCACTAGCACAGTGGCAGCTCACTAATACTAGAAAATGGTGGTCTGTAGTTTACGACCTCAATCGAAAATATTGTATTGAGAATTTAGCCTGAATTTCAGCCGTCACCACTGGTTTGTTAATAATTGAGAATTACAAATAGATGACTTTATTTCACATGTAGAATGACATTACCTATTGCTAACTATTCACAATGAATAGCAACATTATGTGTAATTTGTTGTTCTAAATCGATATCATAGTCGTACTGCACCTGATATAATTACAATGCATCAAATTTGAGTGACTCGATATCGTGCAGACTACTCAAATAACCATTGCACTTCAATCAACAACACCCATACCAAGTTATTTTTTGTAATTCTAACGACCCTCAAGGAACAATATTGACTGAAAAGAAAGTAATATTAAACTACAGAATTGAAGGAAATTGTGGCTGAAATGTACATGCACAGCATGTGTGTGTGTGTCATTTCCAACCCCCCCGGCATACCAAAACCCTAACCTAACCCACCCCCCCCCCTCCCCCCCCCCCCCCCCCCCTTTTGGAATACGTGGGGCATTTGCACATTGACATTTAACAGACAAGAGCATCAGTCAAGAGCATCATGTCAGTAGAGAATCAATTCTCTGGCTACTCTAGCACAAACGATGTTGACACAAAATTATGCTAGAACTCCATGCAGTACATGCTATAGATGGCCCAAGTTAAGGCCACTCAGGGCCTCTTGTTCATTAAGTTCTCTACTTTCATCTGTAATCTGGGAAACTCAATCTTTGCCCATGTCTTGGCACATAACTATTCCTGTTGTTAAGTAGACGTGGATGGTTATAAGTAAAATCCTTCGACAGCTTGTACCGTTTCCGCTAGGTTTATATCCTCGCTGGAACGAAATAACTTGATCTCAATACTGTCTGACTGTGTCTCTGCCTCATTTAAGTGGTCGATCCAAATTACGGTAAATTTAAATCTCTGAAAGTTTTGAAGAGTCTCATAAAATTGGTCTTGAAGTGCCTTCGCCCAAAATAAGCTAGATGTTCTCCTATGCAGCACAGCGAGCCGATGGCTTATAGATTCCAGTATCTATTTCTTCGAATTTTAGCTTTCCGGATCCTGGCCCTTTCACTGGCTTCAGGTCGTCGTACGTGTCGTATATAAAATCACTGGTAAAAAACGCGGTCCTTCGGCTCCGACAATAGCGCCAGTTGAAATATTCTGAGCCTGTTGGAAGGCTTTCGCACGAGTAAAGTTAAATAAAACATTAAACTGCTTACATTTGAGAGATGGGACTCCAAATTAGAGAGAAAGTTCCTCGCGGGTCCTCACCATCTTGATTTACTGTGTTAAATTATGTAAATAAATTAACCTGGCGATTGTTGCGTGACCAGCACAGTGCAATCTGATTGGTGTGAACTTGAACTTGAACGCATGCGCATAAATTTAGTTGCACGAAACAAAAAAAACAAAAAACAAAAAATAACGGCTTGCAGATTAACACTCGGTGCTGCCACAGGCAGCCCGAGTAATTATTGCATGATATTGATAAAGGGTTTACGCTGATTACATAAACAGACCCTCTATTATCTCGAAGACTTGTGTCTTACACTAGTAAATGGAAGTTAAGGGTGAATATGAAAAAAATCTAAGATGTTAGTCTTTGGAACGCACGCTCAGAGGCGTATGTTTTTGTAGCATCTCGATGGTATTTTGGTAATGACCAGTTAGAGTGTGTAGATGACTGTACCTATTTAGGTATAACATTTCATTTCTCTGGTATTTTTAAACTCGCCCAAAAGGCTTTGTATAATAAAGCATTGCGGGCGTACCACACACAGTTTGTTTAAAAGTTTTAGTAATCTTGAGAATGTTCCGGTTAGAGTCTTGCTGAAACTCTTTTCTTCGCTTGTACGTAGCTCCAGTCTTGTTGTACGGTTGTGAAATTTGGGGCGTGTACCGTTGGTGAAAGTTTTCTAGTTTCTTGCCAAAGCAACGAATATGGTAGTATACGCAGAGTTATCATGTATAGGCCACCCTTAATCTTACTGGTATCTGTTTTAGTTGTGAAGTTCTGGTTACGTCCAAACGATCCTTGTTACAGTGATACTTTGGCTGACAAAGCATCCCGATTTTGTATTAAGCTAAATTCTCCAAGTGTGTTTTTTACTAATTATCTTTTGCAATTATGCGGAATTGACAAAGTTCACATCTTAACATTCCATTAAAACAAATAGATAATTTTGCAAAACACATAAAATCGAAGTTGTGGGATCAATTTTCATTTTTTGGGAAAACTAAAATCGAAGTTGTGGGATCAATTTTCATTTTTTTGGAAAACTAAGGTTTCACGTGGGCTCGTAATACTAACATTGGCGGGATATTGCCCATTTTCCGTTTAGTTAAGTCAAATGTGGGATATTGATGAGCGGTACTTGAATGATATTGCCAATTTACCGTATAGACAAGCTATTACCAAACTGAGAATTCAGTTATGCACACAAATTACCGGTTGAGACAGGACGCTATAAGCAAATCCCTTATGATGCTCGCGTTTGTACCTTGTGTACAGGTGATAAAGTTGGTGACGAGTTTCACTATACAATGGAATGTGATTATAGTGAATTTGCAAACATAAGAGACTTTTCTTAGTAATTTTTATAGACTAAATAATAATTTTCGCTCCTTTGATAAGAGGTCACTGTTCTTATATATTCTGACAATGAAAGACAAATCTATATAATGTTATTGTCAGCTAAATATTTTCATGATGTTTTGAAATTGGCGAACAGCCTTTTTTAATATCTCGTACATGATTGTAATTTGTTTATTATTTTTGCTGATGTACCTGTATTGGTATAAGGTGTGTTAATAAAATTATTATTATTATTAATAGACCAGTTCGCGGTTAATTCCGACATTTTGAAAGGGGTGCAAACGTAGCGCGAAATGCAGTGTTTGTATGGGAAATAGAATGCAAGCAACCGTGGACGACGATCCTGCTGGTGTACGTTGGATCAGTGATTGATCTAATCGGCTGAACACATAAAACTAAAAATAGCAAAGCCGACACAACGTAAATAAATTTTAGAGGTTTATAACGATATTTCGGCTGGCCAAACCAGCCTTCTTCAGGTAATATGAAGAAATGTTATTACATTGGCGAACGTGACTAACTAGAAATATGGGTTACGAAATATAGGAAATAGATGACAAATGATTGACACTATAAACATAGAAATAATAAGATAATGAGGTTATATATATACCAGCTAGTATGACTCGTCACGGATGTTGAGACCATAAGGTACGAGTGTTCTAGCTTGTGTAATGAGAGTAGCTTCTCTGGCCGGTTGGATGGAAAATGCAGGGTGCGGAGTGCGGAGTGTGGAAAATACGGAGTGTGGCAAATACGGAGTGTGGCAAATACGGAGTGTGGCAAATGCGGAGTGTGGCAAATGCGGAGTGTGGCAAATGCGGAGTGTGGAAACTGCGGAGTGTGGAAACTGCGGAGTGTGGAAACTGTGGAGTGTAGAAACTGCGGAGTGTGGAAACTGCCGAGTGTGGAAACTGCCGAGTGTGGAAACTGCGGAGTGTGGAAAATGCGGAGTGGGGAGAAAATGGGGAGAAATAATCAAATAATTATCCTGGATGTACACGGTTGCGTAAACAATCGAATGAAAGAATCAGGGTGTATGAGGATATGAAAACTCACTATAAGCAAAAACTAATCCCACTACTCGAAAAAGCGTATTGACATGGGCAAATGCAAAGTTTTACCTTCTTGCATATCGAAAAAGTTAAGCCTAAGAAACGTACCAGTATAGGTTTCAAGTTTCAAGCCATGGAATTGACCTATATCATTATGACGTCAAATCAAAACAATCTATTGTTTAAACGCTAAGGATCACGGTCGTGGGAGGGGGACAAAACAGCAACAACACAAAGGAAATCGCTATCAAATGCATTTTGTAGAACGTAGAATAGCGGTAACAGCCACCAAATAGGTAAATATTGTGGGATGAGCATTGATACAGCTGATATCTGGAAACCAGACAATTCGAAGTTAAATTTTCCTCAGCAGAGCAGATTTAGTTCAAAACTCTATTGTTCAAGTCGATTCTGTCCCCCTCATAAACAAGCCGTGACGTCATAATGATATAGGGTAATTAGTTTTTGACTCTAGTTTTTATTTACCCCTCTGACAACCCCTCATACGTACAGTTCAGTGTCTTCAGTTATCTCGGTACTTTGTCGAACACATGATTAGCGAGAATTTTTTTGTAGGCAAGGCTTTGCCTACCATAAAAGCTATTGTGGGGGGAGAGGCGCCCCTAAGAACGGGTGCGAAGGAGACTACAGACTACCCTGGTTCCAGAGGGGCTCAGGTACGAATATACTGTAATGTGCCGCGATCGAAAGAGTTTTGGTCTCGCTTCGCTCGCCCCGACGATTTCGAGCCTCTGGTATCCAGGGTAATGCATCTATCAGCGGCTTCCCCGAGGGGTCAACCCCCGGGCTGACCAGGGGGATTGTAAAAAGACAGAAACAATCTTGACGATTTCCCCCAGGGGTACGAGAATCGTCCCTTTCAAAGTCCCCTGGTTTATAGGTCTTCCACGACCTGCAATCCCCTGTCATTTTGCACGAAATGAGATCGAGCTGAATTGACTACGTACTGAATCTCGTTTACTAACGTCATTTCTATAACATTGAACACTATTTTCAACAGAAAATGGAACTTTAATTATTAACACTTGAATGAACTTCGTACAAGACACACTTCAATGTACTTCAGTTAAGAGGGGCTGAATGGGGTTAACTGATAACTGAGAAATGGCCAAAACATATTACTGTTAACTGAGAATTTTACCTTTTTTTAGCTGTTAGCTGATATTTGTGAGATAGCTGTTGCCTGATATTTCATTATTTTTTATTAAAATGACGTAACGTCACATGCTATTATTGTCTTTTCGGATGGTTTTCGACAGATTTGATCCAGTTGATAGTAGTCAAATATTAAACATGACACATCAGAGTTATCTGATACTAGAAAAATCTATTGAATAGACAAAATGTAGTGTTTGATGTTGAATTAGCGGTTATTATTCATTTCATACCAGCAAATATGTATTCAAATCAGGTTAGGGCAGTCTTTTTATATAACTTAACTGATAACAGCAAAATTTAACTGATAACTGATAAATAGCTAAAAATTTAGCTGTTAACTGATATTCAGCCCCTCAGTTAATACATGTAGCTAATAAGGAACAAGACGGAAAGTCTCGGTATATCTCATATCTCGCTTTAACTCTTGTATTAAAGGAGAACTGAACCCTAAATCAATCCGACGACTATATTAACTTCTATTCAAGAGAAATAAGTTCTGCTATTTTATTTCTTTGTGGTGCAGGTCTAAAAAGAAGAAATACGTGTCAAAGGTCGAAAAATAGCCGATTCTCCGCTGATAAAGCTAAAAACAACCACACCTTCAGCACAAAGAAAGCACAATAGTGCGCAATTATGAGTCGTTAGTCCATCTATTCAAAGCCGAGAACAACATGACAAAACTAATTTATTCCCTGTATAGTACGTCACAGATTACAGGAATTGAGCCGTCTGTACTTAGCTGCGATTTGCAGATTTTCTTTCCTTTGACACAAAACACAGTAAAATAAATTTTGGTACGAATCTTTTCATGTTTAGATCTACTCATTGAGCTAAAGTTGATTTTAGGATTCATTTCTCCTTTAAAGAAGAAAAAACAATCTCTGTGCTTTATAGTTTCACTGACAAAAATAATTTGAACAAATCCCCCACCCCAGTTTACCAACCCTAAAACAAAGTCGAGCATTTCCCCGACCCCAGGGGCAATGTTTGCATTCAATCCTCCTGCATTCCCCCACATATCTCCGTGGTTAGCCCGGGGGTCGACCCCTCGGGGAAGCCGCTGATATAGGTGCATAACTACAGACTAGCGGGATGGTGTTTATACACATGTAGTAACGCAATTCTTGTTTCTCGTTACGGCACTGGTTTCCTCGGTGTTTGTTAGATCAGAAACGGTTTCAGTTAATATATGTTTTGGTTTTATACAAAGTTAAGAAGATTTGGACGAGATAAACACTGCCACTAACGGCGATCATTGTTATCATTGCTGACAAAATCGTCGGCGGCTTTTCAGTTTGGCAACATTTTTTTCAAGAGACAACAGCGATTTTTTTCCACAAATGAGACGAAATTTTCGCCAGCGAAAGACAACCGCTTTTCGTTGTTTTCGACAAAGGCGATCGCTGTGCCGCCGGCGAATAAGGCGTGAAAGGCGATCGCCGTAACTTTGTGTGACAAAGTTTTAGTTTTTAGTCTTTACAATTTAACACATTATCCGCACCACCCTGTTATCCGCAGCAGCCGTGGTTTGGTGAAAAATTAACAGATAACCCGCGGGTAATAGACCGGAAATTACGGGTATTTGCCCATGTCAGTACGCTTTTTCGAGTCGTGGAATTAGTTTTTGCTTATAGTGAGTTTTCATATCCTCATACACCCTCATTCTTTCATTCGATTGTTTACGCAACCGCGTTCGTGTTCATCCAGGATAATTATTTGATTATTTCTCCTCATTTTCTCCCCACTCCTCATTTTCCATACTCTGCATTTTCCACACTCCGCATTTTCTATTTCAGAAATATGAGGGAGTCAGTGATGGGTTATAAGTAATAACAAAAGGTATACGGTTAGAATTGTGTGTGTCTTTGGTTTGTAGAGCAAAAGCTAAGCGCGAGGGATGTCGGCAGCGCGTTGTATTTGTCTAGCAAGAAAGGAACGGTTATAGCCGCGTTTAATGAGGTATGTGGTAAGCTCAGCAGTGCGGTGCTTAAAAGCTTCGTCGGTAGATCGAACAGATACGTCGTAAACGGAGGGCTAAGCTAAAAGGGATGGAGTGGCTTTTTTGGTATGTTGTGGATGGCAAGATGAATAAAGTAGATGTTGGTGCTTATCTGTGGGTAGAGATCAGTCTCAGAATAGAGATCAGTCTCGATATTACCATTGTTTAAAGAAACATTAACATCAAGGAAAGGTATACGTTAGTAGAAGAGTGTGAGCTGGTGAATTTGATGGTAGGGTGAATGTCATTAAGATAATCGATGAATATTTTTAGGTTGTCTGGACCTTCGGTCCAGATCATAAAAATATCATCGATATATCGAAGCCAAGTATGTGGTTGAGATGGAGCGTTTTCCAGGGCGTTGGCTTCGAAAAAAAACAAGAAACAGATTGGAAAAAGTAGGGGCCATTCTAGTACCCATGGCTGTGCCGTGTGGTTATCGTTAAAAGAAAAGTTATTCATGGTTAGAATCATGCGAATAAGGTCACAGAGTGTGCCTAAAAATATTAATCGATTATCTTAATGACATTCACCCTACCATCAAATTCACCAGCTCACATATATATATATATATATATATAACCTCATTATCTTATTATTTCTATATTTATAGTGTCAATCATTTGTCATCTATTTCCTATATTTCGTAACCCATACTTAACAATTAGACCCGCAGCCCGAATGGGCTACGAGTCAATAGCCCATGAGGCGCAGCCGAATGGGTTATTTAACTCGTAGCCCATGAGGGCGAGAGGTCTAATTGTTTTAGTATAAACTAACTAGTCGGACAGTAGAAAATAATAGAAAGCAATAAATTGAAATTGAAAAATGTTATTATTTCGTGAAAATACGTGCGTTTTTTCTCAACCATAGACCCATTCGAAAAATGGCGTCCAATTTAACTAACTATTGTTTAGGACTGACTAGCCTCGCTTACACGTTAAAAAGCTTTTGTGTGGACTGACTAGCCTCGTGTTCACGTTACCAGGACAATAGCTTTTTAAATTGGACGCCATTTTTCGAATGGGTCTATGGGCTATCACAAATAGACCTATTGTAGGGTAGCCAATCAGAATGCAGGATTTCTAATAGTCCACTAGTTGGTTTATACTAATTCTAGTTAGTCACGTTCGCCAATGTAATAACATTTCTTCATATTACCTGAAGAAGGCTGGTTTGACCAGCCGAAATATCGTTATAAACCTCTAAAATTTACGTTGTGTCGGCTTTGCTATTTTTAGTTTGTATGGGAATCGGATGCCAAATAATTTCCGTAAAATCGAATTTATGAAATATTCTTCAGATACAAACTTAAGATACCAGGCAAAAGATTAACTGATCGAAATTTGAGGCATTGTCTCTAAATTTCCCCGCGGAATTTTATACAGACAAATGTATGGAAAACTGAAAATACGATTGCACGCTTCCCAGCACAGCTATATCCCTCAAATTTCGATCAGTTAATCTTTTGCCTGGTATCTTAAGTTTGTATCTGAAGAATATTTCATAAATTCGATTTTACGGAAATTATTTGGCATCGGATTCCCATACAAACACTGTATTTCGCGCCATGTTTGAACCCCTTTCGAAATGTCGGAATTAACCGCGAACTGGTCTATTGCTGAGACAGATGAAATTCCGAATTATTGGAAACTCAAAATTAAAATTAGATTACAAAACAGAATCCAAAACAAAATATTTAAAAAATTAAAGGACCTCTTTTTAAAACGGGAATAATTCCAAATTCCAAATATACAAAAATCTAAATTCAAAATCCGAAAACTCAGATCGTCTAGATCTTTTTCCATATCGGTATCACTTAACTCCCTGCTATGACTTGTAATTCAATAGTTAGGAATTCATTTGCCACTCTCCTTTCGTGCAAAACAACACACGTTCCTGAGTGCTAGACGAGCTGACAAACGGGATTAAACCGGTTTTCCAGGCGGAATACTACTAGCACGTGTTTAAGACATAAGTCATTACATTCATTATGTGGCATGATACTGATATTGGTCTGCCATAAAAGGAGTTCAACCCGGTTTAAGCCTGTCAAACCTGTTTCTCCTGCTTTGGGAAGGTAGACCAATCGAACACCCTGACTCAAATCGAAGTAGTTTCGCAATTGGAAGCTGTGCCTTGAGGAATTGTGTGTTTCTGAGAATCTTCTTACTTGGTTGTGACGGTTTTTCGATTCAAAAACATCCTAGGTAAGTTAACAATGTATTCTCAGTTTATTTGCAATCGCTAAGACCTGCTCAGCAGTGGCGCCGCGCTTAAATAAGAACAATATAATCATAACTTTAGACATCATAACACGAGGTAGCCGGTAGTCCGAGTGAAAATCAACAGTCCCGTACAGCCGCTTCATATGGCAGATCCAAGCGAATGAAGGTCAAATATTGTTCATAAATCGAGTTTATGATAGCTAGAATCGGTGAATAAACCCTAAGGATTACACGAGTGACACGGTTAAAACTCGATTTTTTTTTGCATGGCTTAATAATTTATCACTTTATTTGAAGGTAATTTTAAGGGTGTTTGTATAAATCCATATATTTTTCTTGGACTTCATGAAGGTCTCAGTGTTATTCAAATTTTCTCTTATAATTATAATAGTATTTAAATTAACCAACGAATTTTGAGACCGCGAGATCACAATATCCGCGCGCGCGAGTAGTCTATAAAAACCCTAGACTAGTTGTACCAGTCGTGCAGATTGAATATTTGAATGAAGCCATAATAGGATATTTCTCAGCAGGGGAGTTGTGTACCGCCAAACAGTATTTGAGCAATACTTTCGTGCGTTGTACTAAACTTGTAGCATTCCATCGGTTTTCAAGCAGTGAGGCGTTTCGAACAAAGCGCGCGCTCAAGACTCGAAAGTTTGCGTGACGACCCTATCGGCTGCGAAGGAGACTATAACTATTAGTTTCTCACTACGATCGCTTCTCCATCACCAGTCGTCAGAAAGTGCATGTTTTAAACTGTTGAACCAGAGCTTTTCTGAAGCGTGTCATTTTGCTTGTAAAACAATCATTGATGCGAAAACGAAAACTAACAAAAGAGACGATAGACCCTTGCACGTTTTTTTTTTACTTTTGATATATACGTATAACAGCAAAAACGTCGATACTGCTGAAAAGACCACCTCGAAGTTAGTCAAAATCCCAAATTTGAGAGTTATATCTTGAATAGCAGCAAAGTTATAGGCCCGCAAACTCGTAAGGTTTTAATACAGACGTTTGTATGGAAATTTTGACTGGGGGGCAAGTTTGGCCCGAAATTTTCCGAGTTTGCGAACCTGTATCTTTGCTCCTATTCAAATTATAACATTAAAATTTGGGATTTTGACTAAACTTCAAGGTGCTCTGTTTTGCTGTTATACGTATATATATCAAAAGTTCAAAAAAAACGTGGAAGGGTCTATTGGCAAAGCATTAGTACTCCTGCCAAATTCCAACCGCCTGCACCATTAAAAAAACAAAATCCTGAAAATGTTTTGCTTTGACACTGTATAAACTCCTGGAAGATTAAAACACTGAAGAAGATTTTAGGCCCTGGCGAAATATTTGGTTTCTTTCTCCTCTTTTCGTCAATATAAATCAATCCTTAACAGGGTTCATTTACTTTATTCACAATGCACTACATGTGTATATCAATAATAATAATAATAATAATAAGTTTATTTATATAGCGCCATATCAACTAATTTTTCATGGCGCTTTACATTGAATATTATATAAAGAATTGAATAATTAAAACTAAAATGAAATAACCTATTTACAATATTTTTAAAAATAATCAACCTAAAAATTTTCCCTATGGACAATGACATAAGAAATTAAAATCAAATCAAATTAAAATATTGTACATCAATTATAGGCTAGTTTAAAAAGATGTGTCTTTAGTGACTTTTTAAAAGTATCTACATTTGGTGAGAGGCGGATTGGTAACGGTAATGTATTCCAGACTTTTGGACCCACTACAGAAAAAGCTCTGTCACCATATGAGACTGTGCGTGACTTAGGAATGACTAATAATTTCTGTTCAGTAGAGCGCAGCGTGCGAACATTAGGGCGATATTTGAGTAGTTCTGTAATATATTGTGGCGATAGGCCATTAAGGGCCTTATAAACTAATAGTAAAACCTTAAAAATTATGCGCTGTGAGACTGGCAGCCAGTGCAATCTAATTAGAACTGGGGTTATGTGATCATATTTACGTGTAAGTGTAACGATGCGAGCAGCTGTATTTAATACTGACTGCATTCTATCTAATTGATGCTTAGTGAGTCCATGAAGAAGTGAATTACAATAATCTAGTTTTGCAGTAACGAACGCATGTATAAGAGTTTCAGTTGATTTTTCATCAAGGTATTTCCTAATTTTCCCTATATTCCTAAGGTGATAGTGTCCAGATTTACATATGCTACTGACATGATCTCCGTGGGACATGGACTCATCAAGTATAACGCCCAGGTTACGAACAGTAGACCGGTGTCTGATCGTATCATCACCCACTTCAACAGATGTAATACTTGGTCGTGGTTTAAACCGGGAGCTCAAAACAATAAGCTCAGTCTTGTCATCATTCAATCGTAGCCGGTTGTTAACCATCCAGTCATCAATGTCCCTTACACATCTTTCCACCTTTAACCTTGCCGCGCATGCATCTATTTCTGAATCTGCATCAAATGTAATGTACAATTGAGTGTCGTCTGCATAGAGATGGTAGAGTAGATTGTGAGACCTCAAGATATCCCCCACAGGCGCAGTATAGAGTAAATAGAGCAGTGGGCCCAATACCGACCCCTGGGGCACACCACAAGACAAACTACGTTCACTTGACTTACTTCCATCAACATTTACATAGAATGAACGGGAACTAAGGTATGATTCAAACCAGGCAAGCGCACAACCCGTAATGCCAAATCGACTCGACAGCCTTGATATGAGAATTGAATGGTCCACCGTATCAAAAGCCGCTGAGAGGTCCAACAACAGCAGGAGGACAGATTTCTTGTTGTCAATGGCTAACATTATATCGTTCTGGACCCTAACTAAGGCAGTCTCAGTTGAGTGGTAGAGCTTGTATGCAGACTGAAGCCATTCATCAAGATGGTTAGATGACACGTGATGAATCAGCTGCACAGCAGCTGCCTTCTCGACTACCTTTGAAACCATCTTTAGTCATCAGTGTACAGCAGCCAGGTTAAGCTACTATTATTTACAAGATTATATTTTACAAAAACCCACTTAGCAGTATTGGTGCTAGTCAAATCCCCAGGGGGTGGCAATAAACTCAATGCCTCAACTTTTCTAGCATTCTAGCAGTCCTATGTACCTTTTTATATAAAGATCACTTTTGTGATCTCCTACTGCTCTTTTTATAATTTACAATTTGTATTCCTTTATTTCTTAAAAAAAAACACAGCAATAATGTAGGCAGTCACAAATAGAAAATTTGAAAACCTCCAACTTGGCATATTATTTTGTTCATGCATGATTACAAATGTTTCAAAAATCATGCATAATTAATTAGCATTTTGTCCAATCAGATGAAGCAAATCAGTCAGGTGTATGTTTCTTTATACCCCGTAAAACACTGGAGTCTATCCAATTTACACAAGTAAGTGTGAGCGGGTCTATACAAAGTTTTATTCAACACATCGTAACATTGCCCAAATATGATCCTTTCACCCTCGATATCTGTCACTTGAAATATCAAGTTGAGTGTCACAAAATAAGTTATACTTTCTGCATCTGAATCTCAAAGTCGACTGTCTTCAACAACAACTTTGAAAAGTTGAAAGGAATTCGTTAATCTACAAATATTGAGATATTGACCGTGTCCATGGCCATTCCTTTAACAGTTCCACCAAATACATTGTATTCAACAACATGTTTTCATCGTTTCTCAGAGGCAAAGAAGCAAGTCATGCTCAACTTTGTACAGCTTCAAATGGAGAAAGTCAAGTTGAACTACAACTTTCCATTGAAGCTGAGCTCGAGACAAACGTACCAGCACTTCATGTGAATCTTCATGCGAATAACTACCGGTACATGTAGCAGCCACTGGATTCCCTATTTGCTTGTGTTTTTAACATTTTAAATAACTTAGTACTTTTAACTAAGAGTCTTATGAAATGCATGAAAGAGGGATTTTTCCAAATGTTTTCTAACCATCAACTCACTTTGAAAATGTTTACTTTGCTCAAAGTCGGCAAGATTTAAGGTGCCAAAATTGTGTACAAACATGGCGGAAGCGCGCCACTAGATTCCTGCCAAAATCGTTTTATGGTATAGAGATGAAGTTTTGGTAAAACTGAAGATGTGTTTTGTTATCGATGTGTTGAATAATAAAACAATTGTCCTGCTCGATCTTGTGGAATATTGTCTGATTTTAGTCAGCTTGAGCCTATCAGCCTGACTAAGGCCTAGTGCTCGAAACATCAACTGCTGCTTGCTCCTCATGGTTCTTAGCATACCTTAACCAACTTTCTTTATAAAACCAAGGGCTTCACCATGAATATTTATGAAGTCCCTCATACAGTGAAAATAGATTATAAAGAACCTGTGAGGAGAACCTCAGCTCACTATTATAAAGACATCACTCTGGGTTGTTATTTCCGATATGGGAGCTCAAACACACAGGCTCCAAGGCTTCTTAAGCATAGTTGAATTTAAGGCTTTAATACTCCTTCATTTGCCAATCTCCAATAATCTAGACTCAATTTAAGTCCTACTCAAATCACTGAACACAAGCTTGTTTTTTTAAAGGGACTGTTTGTTAATTATAGCTAAGGGGGGCTGGAGCTCAGAGTTGGGGGTGGGGCATACAATTTTCAAAATCAGTTGAAAGTACATCATCTAAAGTAGCCTGCAAATACAGCCATCTCGCATGGGGAGCCACAATCAAAACCTGTTCCCCAATAGAGACATCTGGGATTCAAGGACAAAAATTCCATACTGATGACGTTATGCAGCCAGGATCTGGTACATTGTATTTGTGTTATTTGATTGGCTTGTATATAATAATTAGGCATACTAGCCAATCAAATGATGCAACCAGATCCTGGCCACATAACGTCGTCACAGGGAAGGTAGAGCAACATTTCAAGTTGGGAGGGGGGGTAAAAAAGTAAAAACTCTTCTAAGACCACCTTAGACCTAATATATTAGAATTTCGTGAATATTTCAACGTGATTAAGCTTATTTACCTTCCAAAACACGCTGATTCGCAGGGCTTGTCAAAGCAAGCATCTAAACAACCAGGCATTCTTCGCAATTTTACACGTGGGAAATTGGCACTAGTTAATGAAAATCGAAGATGGACCTACGAAGATGGACCTCAGACCTACTTGTGCAAGTATAGTTCTGCCAAAAAACCTTTCTTGCTCTAGCGATTAAAGGAAAGCGGTTCCTTGGAATTGTTGTTAGTTAATGGGAGAATAAAAGCGGAAGAATTCTGGAGTGATTTAAAGACTGCAGGTTAAAATATACACAAGAAATGACAAGGCAAGTTGAACCATATGCGATCGAATAATTTAAAGTTGCGATTATGTAGTTATGACAATCTAATGAAGTTTTGCTTCAAGTACGACCATTTATGACCTCCAACAAAAGATTATTCTTTTTTTGGAAATAGTTTGGCATCAAGTACAAGCATTTATGAACTCGGACAAAAGATTAAATTCTAATTTTTTGTATTTTTCAAAAAAGTTTTTTTCCTAAATTCAAGCTTCAAAACTTGGGGTGCAGCTTATACACGGGTGTTTACGGTACTTACCAGATACAACTCGTTTATAGCATTGACAGATTTTTTCACAGGTTATCTTACCGAGATTTCACTGAAATTTTGATTAACAGGTTTTTTTACAGGTTTTTTCACAGGTTCTAGAGTTTGCCTACAGCAGTTGTTTGAAAAATACTAAAAATTGGGCATTGCAAAATTCACAGGTTTTTCACAGGGTGTTTTCAAATCACAGGTTCTTCACAGTCTATATATAGTGTTCAGCAGGATTATTAGGACATCGGTGCATGCTTTTCTTATTTTCATGTAACCTGATATTTTGTCTTTCTAAATCCCCACCCCCAACCCCTCAGAAGTCAAATGGTTGGCCCTTTAGCTGCTTTATTTGGTTGTCTGGAGTGATTTAGCGAACTCGAGAGCAAGAGAACTCTTAACTCCAGCGACATGGAACGAGTAAACATGAAATTCTGACTCGTACAGACATAAGATGCACCCACAGGCTCTCCCTGCGTTCTCGTCACTCCGCTCCTTGCTGACAGTGCTTCGCGCATAAACTTTGGTTTAGAGAAGGAGATTGAACAGCCAGCTGCATAGCTATTTTTAAACTATTATTTTATTAAAAATTAGAAAAAGATTTTTCAAATCAGAACGATATTGCTTCAAATTTTTTTACAAAATAGTATAAAATTATTGAACCTTTTATTGTATTTTATTGCTATTTTTGAGAAGAGTTTTTGAATACTATGTTTTCCTATTTTACAAAAGCAGCCAGGCCAAAAGAATGCCTAGCAAACAATAGAACCAATGTTACTATTTTTTCCTATTTTTTAAAAAAGCTTAAAAATAGCGAAACAATAGAAGGAATGTTCCTATTTTAACACCATTTTTTTCACACAAAAAATATCTTTAATGTAGAAGGAGACAAGGCCAACAGCTTATAAACGTCCCTGCCCAAGGACGCGGCCGGGTTCGAACAAGTGTACACAATTGGAACATGGCTTGACTTGTATAAATAATACATTTCATTTTTTCATTCAGATCTTGTGTCTCAAAAGATATGAAAACAAAGCCCTCACCAAAGGTTGTGACAATCGGAAGTCTTTACCATCAGGATGTCCCTGATGGATACCTATTCCCGGAGTACCCATCTACCTTCCAGAAAAATGCACCTTCTCTGAATGACGAAAAGTACCTTATCCATGACTACCCCGCACCACCGGTATCATACCTTGAGTACTTGCGACCTATCCGGGTCTGCCCCGTTATGGGCAATGAGATCCCCCTGTTACTTAGGCGTCAGCCTAGCAACCCACTGCAGGATCACTGGAAGAAATGGGTACCATTCTTTGAGGAGCCAGACTATAGAAACATGAGCAAGGAATATACTGAGGACGCACCACTGATAATGGTATTTCCACATCAAAATATCCCACCAGAGAAACACGCGTTGAATCCTGATCTTCATTACAAAATCCTATCAAAGGAGACTATTCCGGAGATGGGAGCTCCTTGCCCAAAGCACTTGTCCTTGGAGGATTACACTGTTCCTTGCATGCTTAAAGCTACACATGGACTCTTCTGCTACGGAACCTATATGGCAAAGACTGAAGAGGAAGCAAAGGAAGCCATACGGCAACTGGATGAAGAACTTTGCTGCCCAGCTCCTGTTGTAACCGAAGTGATCCCAGAAGTGACAGGGAATTTTTGTGTGCAATTTTACTTGCACAAGTCTGGTGAGATGTACTGGATTGGTGTCTCCCGGCAAATTATTGGTGAAAGCCTAAGCTGGGGTGGTGGAATTGTGGATGCAAATGAGCAAGATCGCCTCAAGGACTTACTATTCAAAACGATCCAGCCTATTATGGAGTATCTTCACAAGAAGAGGTTCTTCGGCTTTGTTGGTATCGATGTTCTTACCAACAAAGATGGCCAATACGTCATAGACCTGAACCCTCGCATTAATGGGTCCACCCCACTTCTGATGATGTCGCCCCAGATGGCTGACCTCGGCTTCAACATTGGACTTATGCTTAGCAACTGCAAGTTTTCATTTGACACCAAGACACTGGTAACCGTCGTGGACGAGCTGAACTCGACAGGGGAGGCCGTGGTGATCATTTTAGGGACAGACGACGTTGTGGGGGGATGTGAGGGTTACATTGCGATTTATGCTAAGAGTGAGATCGAGGCAAGGGGAATCCATGAGCGCTTGCTCATTGAGGCTAAGTAATCATCCTTTTAAATGTACAGGTATTAATCGAATTGCTGTGTGCCACAAAGGACCAAGTGCCCTTTTTAGGATGTTTTTTTTAAGCTACTGTTTATTTAATTTTGGTATTTTTAATCAAAATTTCGAAAGAAAGAAAAATGGCCAGAAAAGGCACTTGGTCCCTTGTGTCACACAGCCCTTCATTAATTATTATAATGTAGGTATTAATTGTTATAACAGGTATTAATTCAGTGCAACAGATCAGTGAATTCGTAGAAATCCTAAAATAGAGCAATGCAAGAAAAGTAAAAGTGATAACAATTTATAGTGCGACTACTGAACCCGGGGCCACTTAGACGACAAGAACCAATCACATTGCAGAATGAAACAAAGCACTCCAACTTACGGTTACTTGAACCAATCAGTGTCTAGTACAAGACAATACACTGTAGCATTTCAACTTGCTTGAGAAGTCAGTCTTTTGAATGAAGAAAACCGCATGGATATGCTAGCATTTGTACTGTGGAATACTTTATTTCAGGGTTTTCAATAACATTTGAAGTAAGTGGCAACACTTGAAGAGTAGGCGGCGAGCATCGAGCGCCATTGGCGCAAATATATAATTTTTGGGGAATTTTTCAATCAAAGTAGGTGGCGATTTCTATTGAAAACCGGCTTCTATTGAAAACCCCTCTTTATTTTCGTTTTGCAATGTGTTTAGTTATCGTTGTCTAAGTGGCCCGGGTTACAGTAGTCACACTGAAAGTGCAATGCTAAATGAAATGTGTTACGCCCATGTGTAATGATATCATTCTTGCATTGTTTTATTGTACAACATTTGTACTAATTTCCTATTTATGCAACACAGATAAGAGTGACTGTACTTACGCTGTTAAACAGGTTCTTTTGCTTACAGCCCAAAATGAAATGAAAAGAAAAATAATAGAATTAGCGTAGCTATGTGGCTTTATATGGCTATTGAGAATTTGTTTTCTTTCCATGCCATACAGTCTCAAACAAATAACAAACTATGAACTTAGATCGAACTTATTGTGAATACCTAACGACCGAGTTCTATAAGTATTTAAACTGGTGTTAACTGTAATACATGTATATTGGGATATACAGAGCTGTGCAATTCATGGAAGGAGCATGATTATTTATTCACCCACGTTTCTTTGCTTATAGTACAACGAATGCCTCTTTGAAATACTTGGTGGGAATCCCCTTGTGTTATTCAAGAAGTAGCGCACGAAAATGTAGAACTAGAAAGATTAATCACAAAGTTCACAGTTTCTTTAACCCGAATACTAGTAGACCAACGAACGAGCAATATACTTGTGTTGTAGAGCTGTTTTCGATTGAGTATCGAAAGCAACGAAGGATTACTTTGCTTTTGCGTTTGCTTAGCTTTTCTATTGGCCGTGAGAAATGTTTTCCAGTTCAATCAAGTTCTAAACTAAAACCAAACGCAATCGGATTTTCTTTTAGCGACAGTATTGACGACTGCGTTTACTTTGCCTCGTGATTGGTTCAAGTAAAACCAATCGTGAATTACTTCAGTTCGTGATTGCCTCATTGTGTGTTCACTTGCTCCTGTGATTGGCTATATAATTACTTTCCTTTTGGTTTTACTACACTCAATTACCCGGTAACAAAACGAGCAGGGGACTGGAACCGAGTCAGTAAAACTAATTCAATTAACAACTAGTCAAAGTGAGCAATATTTTCCAAAAGAACAGATCAAACTTAGCTAGTCTGGAAAGTTTGGTGAACTTTGCCTCAATATTGACGATGCTAGAAGGCATCAAATATGTCAATTTTCCCATACAAACTCTTATTTTTTAACGTTGTCCCTCCAAACCATACTTTCATTGTAAAATGTTGGAGAGACAAAGAAATTTCAATTGCTTATAATTCAAACAAGATTCACTTGTATCATGTCAAACTTGACACACATGCTAATTTCAACATGCTCTATCATGTGATGAACTTCATTTTAGAATTAGAGTAATTCTGATAAACTGGTCCCAGTCCCCTGCTCGTTTTGTTACCGGACAATTGAAAACCGCTCTATACAGCTATTTCAAAGCGATTCATTGTCCCGGACAAACTCCAAACGACATTCCCAGCCCGAAATGGATTGTGGATATAACTGTCCAGCTGTGCGAGACGGATACTGTAATTCGAGAATCTATTTGCAGGAGACCATTAATATTCGTCTTTTAAGTTTTTGACCCAAAAAGAAACGAATTAACCAGACTTTCAGCTACAACCACAGTCCAATTCGGGCTGGGAATGTATTTGTCCTCGACAACCGCTTTGAAATAGCTGTATTTGCCGTGGTGTATAGGGCTTTAGCGGAAATGGTTAAGAACTTTTTACCAGCTATAAGCGGCTTTGTTTTTACCTGAAAGAGGTTGTGTATTTCGTGCGGCGTTTGTTAATTCTGAAGTAAACTTCAAAAAAGGAAGTTTGTGCGAAGTGAACCAACTATTCACGTGCACAGTGCGATTCTAGCGCATTGTTGTTTTAAGGTTAAACGAGGTTGATTTTTTTAAGTGTTTTGTTACAAAAACTGCAGTCGGAACTGCTACGCAGGTTCATTGTAAAAATCATTAGAACAAGCTCGAACACGCACAGACAAAATGTTTGCAAAGTTTTCAGATGTTTTCTCGTTATATGGCGATGGCTAATTTGGATGAACCAACCGTAGTTTTGTTTTGGTAAAGATATTGGACTTAGCGCTCTTGGTTGCTATTGACATCTGTTGATTGAAATCAAATAGGAAACATCTTATTAACCGAGCTTAGGCTGTGTGCATGCGTTCGGTCTGTACGTCCGACCTCGTTCAAGATTCTCCCTAGACTTTCTCTCGCGTAGTCGTCGTTTGTGTAAATGCTTGCTTCGCTCGGCTGTTGCTCGGGGAAAAAAAGTGGTCGACTTGTCGCAAGTCTATATTCTCCCATACAGACCTCCCGCTTGGTTAAGAATAACTAAATATAACTAATAACAAAAGTCTCGTACAGATCAAACATAGCATAGCGCAGTTTCCTTACAAATCCAAATGCACTTTACAATGCCTTTAAAAACTAATTAATTTAAAGCTAATTTAAAAAGATGTGTATTCAGTTTACATTTATAAGTTACGACCGAGGTACTGGCCCTTAGCTCCATGGGTACGAATTCCATAAAGTCTGCGCACAGACACTAAACGCCCTCAATCCATACGTTTTCAGTTGATAAGTTGTAGGTCTATGTAGAAATTTATCGGCAGATCTTAATTTTCTTGTTGGTACACATGGAGCAATTAGGTCACTCAAGTATGCTGGTTCCAGACCATTAACTACCTTAAAAGTTTATAATAAAATCTTAAATATTACGCGCTACTCTACTGGAAGCCAATGCAATTCAATAAGGACAGGTGTGATATGTTCGGTCTTGCGAGACAAGGTAACGAGTGCTTGGGAAGACCATACAATAGTGCATTCCAGTTGTCAATCCTAGAAGTGACAAATCCATTTTTACATTCTATTCAGTATTTTTATTGTCTCATATACATTTTTTTAATAGTCTACACTCATTTCAACAACGTTAGTCACTCGATAATGTATAAAGGCGTCAAAGGACCGGAGAGGATTATTGTAAGCGGCGCGGGGTATTTGTCTATCAATTCCAAACCTGCCTGTCCCCCTACCACCGGGTATTTGTGGGGCATTCGACAGACTGACAAAATGTTTTTATTGGCGTGTTGTACAACGAATCTAATAAATGTTAGATTGCGATGCTAGTGGGAATAGTTTTTTTTTACTCTCTTGAACCAACTCCAAAGTGATAATGCAAATCTGTTTGCCCGAGGTTTAATGTCTTAAGAATTCCCCTTAAATTATCGTTTGTTATTAAACAGACATAGCATCAGAACAAGTCTCTGCAATCCGTGCTTGTCTGAGAACTGATAATACTTCCCGTGATCCTTGACGGTCTTGCCTTTGATTCTCTGCCTAGCTTTTCCGGCAACTAACTTTAGTGTTGTGTTCGATTGAAACTGACTCCCTATCTATTATATTTATTATCTTGTTAATGGTATCTGGCCTGATTACCACATGGCTATAACTGATACAGATAACCATTTTATTCTTAAATGTTGTAATTTTTCAATTAAATGGTACTAAACTTCACCAATTGATAAAAAAAACGTCTATATTAGGTCTAGAACACTATCTATATATCTATCTACATATATATAGCTAAACTTAATCTGTAATTCTATCTATTAATATCAATATACATATACTGGATATTTCACTAAGCAATTATTGTTTTTGTATAAACAAAAACTCATGATGTATCTGCGAGGTGAAATAAACATCTTGTTGGCAGCCACTCGTTTTGTTGAAAAGATTGTAAAGCACTGGATTTTATGCATGGAATATTTACCTTCCAAAATCGGGAACATGAAGGTATGAGAACACATTCGTAAAACTAAGAGATTGTTTCATTTGTGAAACGAAGCAAGCACTTTAAACAAAACGGGACCATTATTTTCGAGTTCGTTCTCGATGCGGTACCATTTTAAGGTGATGTTATACGAGATGATTTTTAGCGTAACATATAACGAGCGCCTAGGCTCTTACTCCCGACACCCTCGTTAACAAAATGTAGCTTTCTGGGACGACGTTGCACGAAAAGTCTACGGCGAGTGTGTTATACGAAGCAACTCCAACAAAATTCGGGCAAAAATGTTGCAGGTTTTTGAAGGTAATTCAAAATCTTGCAACATGTTTCCGGAACGAAGATTGCGTTAAAAATCGTCCAAGCGCGGCATGTTAAGTTATACTATGCGAAAAATCGTCGCGCGTAACGTCGCCTTTAAACTTTGAAAGTGTTCGTCTCTGGATGAACCGTGTTCTTTGTCCTCGGGTAGAACCCGACGGCCGTGAAGCTGAGCACTGTACAACAATTGTTTCATTGAAGAAAAAATAAAGAGTTACTGAACTTTATGTAATGTTGAATGAACAGTAGCGAGTGTTGTTAGACCTGATACCGGGATAGAGGTGAACCCTTGGAGCACGGGACATCTCCCCCTTGCAAGAAATAAAAAAAACCTTTGAAATGATGCAGAAAGGCAACGCAAAACAAGATATTATGACTTCCAAAATGCACAGAAATGCATTTCTTGGAGTGCCTACTATTTCGAAACGTTCTGGAAGAGAGAAAGTGTGACACCCTGATTAACTAGAAGTGCACCCGAGTAAAGCTTTCTAAAGTAAAGTTTATCGAATTCCTATTGCCGGAAACTTGATTGGACTGCTTGCAGCCCTTTTTTGGCGAAGTATCGGAGTTAGGGTTGGCTGCGCGAGGGCTGGAGCCAAATGCAAGGGCAATAGTGCTCAAAACCCATTATCATTACTGGCCAGGTTAATAGGGCTTCTACGAAGAAGGAGCCGTGGAATAAATATTAATAGCCAGTGTCTAATACACCTTTGATAAGGTGGCTCGCCTGGATTTTCCAGGGACGCACCTAGCCTCCTCCGCAGGCATCTCTAATTTTTGAAGAAATTAGATTATGGGCTCCCTATGGCAGTTGAAGAAAAGAGATTGGAGCCGGTAACCCAATTCACGATTTTTTAATCTGATTTCTTCGAAAATTAGAGATGCCTGCGGAAGAGGTTAGGACGCACCATACCCACTTTGAATGGCTGATACTCTGCTGTCGTAGTTCGGTCGGGCTAGCCACTTCACTCATTTACTAGAAACAATAAACTTCCAAAAATGTAGGTTTGTTTGACATCGGTATTACCATAGCAACACAGCGTTGACGTCATGTATTTTACATATCAATTTTCTCAAACCTAAACTTTTAAAACGATCTAGTGTCCCTTGTAGTCTAAATGTAGGCCTTCAAGACTGCAAAGCGTGCATGGTAAACTTGTTAGTTCAAAAGCACAAGTATGTAGAATCTAGACAAAAGAGAAATTTGGGAAAGACACAAGCTATCAACAAAATGATATAGCAATGAATCTTGCGTGGGTGAATGTAAAAGTTCCCTATGTTTTTGTTTTTATTTCGCGCCCTTAAAATGACTCAGTGCTCTTGAAATTCACGGTTGAATTTCAGGTGAAAAGATTAAAACCTATTTATCGACTAGTTTTCGAATTACAACTTCCTTAGCAAATACGTATTTTGAGTAAAACGAAATCGAATAAAGCAAATGGAATCAAATTTTTATGGCAAGTAGTCCTATGCCACATGTATGAAGACACTAGGTCGTTTTAAAAGTTTAGGTCTATATACGTTTCGAGAAAATTGCTGATATGTAAAATACATGACGTCAACGCTGTGTTGCTATGGTAACACCGATGTCAAACAAACTTACATTTTTGGAAAGTATATTCTATTTCTAGTAAATGAGTGAAGTGGCTAGCCCGACCGAACTCTGAAAGTGGAGTATCAGCCGTTCCAAGTGAGTATGGTGCGTCCCTGGAAAGTTTGGATTTGTCTCGCTTAGACAATCTATTGTTATGCATAAAGGCGAGAAAGCTAGAAACGAGTTGTTTCCGAAATTTCCTTTTGTTCGATTTTATAAGCTTGTCCCCCTCAAATTATTAAGACCGCAGAACAATAAATTAAGAGCGCAATGAAGAAGAAAATAGAATTATAAGTAAAACAGCTAGAAGATACCGACCAGCTAAATTTCATAACAGGCTTAGTTTGTTTGGACTTCGAGTCTTTGTCTCTGCCTGTAAAGCTATGAAATAAAAAAAATGGAAACGGCATTTTAACTCTTTGTCGTCCGATCGTGTGTGAGCTCAATTGGTGAAATCCTGAGTGCTAACTCAACCCCCCCCCCCCCCCCTCAGTTCAAGTTTAGCTAGCCCGGGCTAGTTAAATACTGCTGACTTTTTAAGCCGAGGGCTCAAACTTTCTCCACAATGCCATTCGGGTGAATTCTACGAACTGGTCGACGGTAGGTATGGCTGCTTCGGTAGGGTTTCCAATGAAATGTGCTCTAATTTTGGAGAAAAATGCCACTGTCGGAGAGCTTGAAGACATCAAGTCTGAGGATGGCTGAAAAGTACTTGGTTTGCTTCTAGTAGGCTTTGTGAGGGGATTTCACAGGGTTTTTCCGTTGTGTTTGTGCTTTGAGACACAGGAAAAAATTATTCAATGAAATCCTTGGAATCCTGCAGTTGGCATTCTTTTACCCCTGCTCAACCTATTAGGATGTGTTTTTGTCACTTTAAGGTGGCTCGCCTGGATTTTCCAGGGACGCACCATACCCACTTTGAACGGCTGATACTCCACTGTCAGAGCACGGTCGGGCTAGCCACTTCACCCATTTACTAGAAATAGAATAAACTTTCCAAAAATGTAGGTTTGTTTGACATCGGTGTTACCATAGCAACACATCGTCGACGTCATGTATTTTACATATCATCAATTTCTCGAAATCTAGACCTAAACTTTTAAAACGACCTAGTGTGCCTTGTAGTCTAAATGTAGGCCTTCAAGACTGCAAATTTAAAAAAAATTGTATGAGAGCGTTTTCGGAAAAAAATGGGTTGAATATTTTCATTCAAAAAATAAACAATTCGCCTTACTTCCTGTTTAGTCGTCGAGAACTGTGTTTTCCGGACCGGTTCAAGCGATATTTTTAGCATATTTCATACCTGTGACATAGGAATACTTACCATGAAAATTTCATTCCATTTGCTTTATTCGATTTCGGTTTATGAAATCATAAGTAATGTCATAAATATGCTCATTTTACTCAAAATAGTAACGTATTTGCTAAGGAAACTGTAATTCGAAAACTAGTCGATAAATATTTTTTTAAATCTTTTCACCTGAAATTCAACATGTACTCTCCGGATCCTGTAAATTTCAAGTGCATTGAATCACTTTAAAGGCGCAAAACAAAAACATAGGGAACTTTTACATTCATCCACGCAAGCTTCATTGCTGTATCATTTTGTTTATAGCTTGTGCCTTTCCGAAATTTCTCTTTTGTCTAGATTCTACATACTTGTGTGCTTTTGAACTAACAAGTTTACCATGCACGCTTGCTACGCTTCGCTACTGCCAGAACGCTCGTGCAAATTCTGTTCTTAGTACAATGACATGTAAATTAGCTAAACCATGAAGATTGGTAGTGCGGGATGATAATGTTGAATAAGTGTGTTTTTAGTAACCAGATCGGGAAAAAGTGACCGTGACATCTAGACCACATTTTCTAAATATCAATTAAAAACGAAATTTTGTATTAGTGATATTATAAAACCTTTTGTAAATAAATATTATAAATTATATATCATAGGAACCAATGGATCTCTGGTTGGCACGTTAATGACAATGGAAGACGACACACGAAACATCGCTATAACAGCGTTACAACTGGCAGCGTGACTATTGTACTAAGAACAGAATTTGCACGAGCGTTCCGGCCGTAGCAAAGCGTGCATGGTAAACTTGTTAGTTCAAAAGCACACAAGTATGTAGAATCTAGACAAAAGAGAAATTTCAGAAAGACGCAAGCTATAAACAAAATGATACAGCAATGAAGATTGCGTAGATGAATGTAAAAGTTCCCTTTGTTTTTGTTTTTATTTCGCGCCCTTAAAATGATTCAATGCTCTTGAAATTTACAGGGACAGGGTAGTACATGTTGAATTTCAGGTGAAAAGATTTTTAAAAAAAATTATCGACTAGTTTTCGAATTACAGCTTCTTTAGCAAATACGTTACTATTTTGAGTAAAATGAGCATATTTATGACATTACTTATGATTCCATGAACCGAAATCGAATAAAGCAAATGGAATGACATTTTCATGGGAAGTAGTCCTATGCCACAGGTATGAAATATGCTAAAAACATCGCTTGAATCGGTCCGGAAAAGACAGTTCTCGACTACTATACAGGAAGTAAGGCGAATTGTTATTTTTTTAAATGAAAATATTCAACCCAATTTTTTTCGAAAACGCTCTCATACAATTTTTTTAAACTTTGCAGTCTTGAAGGCCTACATTTAAACTATAAGACACACTAGGTCGTTTTAAAAGTTTAGGTCTAGATTTCGAGAAAATTGATGATATGTAAAATACATGACGTCAATGCTGTGTTACTATGGTAACAACGATGTCAAACAAACCTACATTTTTGGAGAGTTTATTCTATCTCTAGTAAATGGGTGTAGTGTCTATCCCGACCGAGCTCTGACAGTGGAGTATCAGCCGTTCAAAGTGGATATGGTGCGTCCCTGGAAAATCCAGGCGAGCCACCTTAAAGCAACGGCTTGAGTCCAAATCACCGCTCTTGGTTGTAGGGCTCCCCTACCGGAGTCTCAGAGGGGGAGACCCCTTGTGATTTTTTGTACATTACCCAGAATGGAATTGGAGGTGGGAGCAGGAAAATGTGGTCGAGTGAAATGCAGTGCAAACATCGGCGTGGTTCACCGTCGCTTGGTGTGTTTTGTGAAAAAAACCTGCTGGTTGGAAAGATTAAACAAGGTACTGTAACGACTGAGTGGTTATTTTGTGTTTGCTCTTGATTTCAAGTGCGAATGGGAAGGTTTTTTTGAGCCGATTTTTAGCTCCTCAAAATTCGTGAAAATCGAAGAAACAAAACAATCGCCAAAACAAATGAGCTTTTCTCCATAGTGAAAGGGTCGAGTGATCCCTGTTATAGCTCGGACTTTGAAGCCATACATGCATCCCTTCGCATAATATCGCAACATCGTCTTTCCAGCATGTCTAGATGTGATGCAATAATTGTTCTAGTAACGGACTTATACGTCTCCTATTTACAGGCTCGGACGGTAAAGAGTTAAAGATAAAAAATATGGAGAAAACTTATGTTTGCCTGAGTTCTACAAAAATAGTGGTTATTACTAATCTCATTGTCCTCAGTCATTTGAACGGATTTTGTTGTAAACTGTCTGTCACGTGACCAACCACGTGTTACAAGATCTGGAAATTTCATCTCGAAATGGGCCGGTCACAGTGCATTTTTAAAGTAACGATTTCTTCCTTATCTGATTACACTTCTGGTCAGTGTTTCTAAAGATATGTTTGGAAAGGTTGATCGAAATAGAGAAAATAGAGAAAACAGGTCACATGACCTGTTCTTGGAACCAATTTTCCCCAATTTTCTCACCTACAATGTCAACCATTCCAAACAGAGCTTTAGAAACAACCAGAAGTGTAATCAGACAAGCCAGAAATTGTTACTTTAAAAATGCACTGTGACTGGCCCATTTTAGCCTACGTCGCATCCGAACTGAACCCCGGTTAAGACGGTTAAGTTCGTCTGCGAACCAGCGACGGAAAGCTTGTTCTAGACCCCCAGCAGCGCTTTTAAAAATGCTTTTTCTGACACGTCTTCTGACTGGCTATTTTGAAATGACTAGGATCGTCAAGCCATAGACCTTATGCGATAATAGTTTTTATTTCATTGGACAATAACGATCACATGAGGAAATCAACCTTGTCAGATTAAACAGCATGCGAAAACCCTGTGAAATAGCCCACTTCCGCGATATGCTTTACTTGTCACGCACAAAGGTTTCAATACGAGGCCCCGTGCTAAATTTAATTTATTCTTTTTACAGAGAAAAGAATAAAAACCGAACTGAAAAACGTATGTAAAACGTCGAGTTAAAACGTCGAGGTAGCATGATTTGTAGTGATATTTGGCATAAATACTGCTCGTGATATTTCAAAATTGTGGCACGGTTCGCATACCCTGGGTACCATGCAGAGGTTCCACTGCGGCGGTTTGTGAGACCGGTCAGTAAACGAGTGAAGCTTTGAGACTCTGGTACCCAGGGCAAGTACGGTTCGCATGGTGAACCGTTGCAATAAAAATCATACTTCACTTTTCTTTCAAACTACTGTTCAGCATGTGAAACGTGTCACAGTGCGCGAAAATGTTCGCTAGATCGAGGCATTATTAATAAGGCCACCCATTTCAATTTTTTCAGGCAGGGAGGGAGGTGTTTTTTTTTTCTATGTGAAGTTTATTTTGTCTTGACTAGACATAGGGACACCGGTTTGCATCTACAACTAGGCCCTTATCGATTGTGCTAGTAAAAGTAGCATATTATGCTACTAGCAGTGCCCGATTTTTGTCCAAATTATGCTCAAAATTATGCTCGTTTTTGAAAATTATGCTACTTTATCTTAAGATAAGTGCATAAGTGCATAATCATTAGCCAATTCGGGGAAGTAATAAAAACTGATCTAAACCAAACCATATCTTTTGGCTTAGCTTGGTGTTTACAGTTCTGGTCCTCTATAAGGTTTTAGGCCCACAGTAGGAATCCTGACTCGAAATCCTGATTCAGATGCCTGCTGACTCGAAAGCCCACTGGCCTTCATCGATTGGACATCGTCTTCGTATGACTTTATCTGAATTTCTAACGGGACCTGAAACAACCATAGGGGCTGATCAAAGCCAGGACCCGGCTAAATCACAGATCTAATTTCAATTTAGCGTGTTGGTTTTTGTGGAGGGAGGAAACTCGGAGGACCCGGAGAAAAACTCTCGGAGCAAGGGCAAGATAACTGTAACATCACATGTTGCGCCACGTCCGCGTAGCCTGCGTAGCCAGGATCTCAAGGAAGGAGGGAGGGGAGGGGGACGGGAAGGGAGGGGGACTCCTCCCCTTCTTCCTTGAGAGCCTGGCTATGCAGGCTACCACTGCGCCACGCTGGCTTTCCAATGGTCAACAACCGCTGGTCCATAGATTTCGTCGTCCACTTGAAGTTTTATAAAATTAAAACTTCTGGTTGTATCACGCGTATAGCAGAAGTTTAAAAAAATGCGACAGATTTAAGTCAGGATTCGTTAATAGATTAATATTTAAATATAACTTATATTTAAAACCACAATCAGAGATCAGTCTAGATGGTGAACTTTCTGATCTTATATTTCATGTATTTACCGGCTATACATGTATTTAAAGTGCCACTACGATCAAATTTTGAGTGCCACTACGATCAAATTTTGAGATAGTGGTACTTTTTCGTATTTGAAAAGAAAAGTTGCTATATTTTTTGTCTACCAACACCGTTTTTTGATATGACGATGGGAAGTCTTATTTTTTGGGGTCATTCAATGAAATGAAAAAAATCGATTCCGTTTTTATTTTATTCTATTAAATTATAGACTTCCCGCCTTTGTTAGCCATTTTGTGCGATTAAAAATCAATTTGGAGAGCGCGAACATAATTTTATTTCGTATCGAAGTCAGGTGGAATTGCCAAAATCTGGCGACAATTTTTACGCTGTTAAAGATATGCTAATCACATGCGTGACGTCACAAGGTGTACTAATTTATATTGATTTTTATTTGTACAAAATGACTAAGAGAAACCTAGCCTCCTCCGCAGGCACCTCCTATATAATCGGAAAAATCGAGACCGGGTTTCCTGAGGTAAAACGAGAGAAGAGAGGACTGATGTTGAAACAATGGGGAGGGGGAGGGGGAAGGGAAGAAACGAAAAGAGGAAGAGATATCTCTTACCTTTCTTCTTTCTCCTCCCCCGCCCCAGTCCTCTTCTTCTCTCCTCCGCAGGCACAGGTAACCCAATTTTTTTTACAATTTTTTTCTCTCGCGGTCCTATACTAGGAGGCTATTAAAGAGAAACCTAGGATTTAATAAAATAAAATAAAAACGGGATCCATTTTTTCATTTCATTGGCACTTTTGTTTATACTATTTTTTTCCAAAAAGGAAACGAAAGAACGAAGTTTTGAATGGAAATACGCATTTACAAGAGCAACGCGTTGAGAAGGTGACGTCACGACAGCAAACCGCTAGCTAGCTGGTCAAAAATCTCGAAGTGTTTGGAAAACACTTCAGTGTAATGGCGGACGTGATTTCAAAGGTAAACTCTCTGCAAAATTCATAGTTTAATTTGGTCCTTTGGTAATATTTTTCAATGATTTGGATATTTTCGACACTGTGTGTCGTTTTGGAAGACAACAAAGTAGAAAAGAAAATGGTCGAATTTCGTCGTAGTGGGAGGATCTCAACCTCGTGACCAACCTATGGATCTGACCGAGAAGACCCTGGTCACGAGGTTGGGAGGATTTGGTAAACTCTGCTAACTCAACCCTCCCCCCTCAGTTCAAGTTCGGCTATCCCCAAATCCGGGGTAGTTACATACTGTTGACTGTTTAAGCCAAGGGCTCAAACTTTCCGGCTACAGTGCCATTCAGGAGAATGGACAAATAAGCCACTCTAAGAGAGCCGAGGCCATCATTAAGACTGACGAAGGCTGAAAATTAATAATAATAATAATAACTTTATTTAAACTGATAAGACCGATCAGCTAATCGAAAAGGATTAGCTGGTATAAACCGGTGACCAGTATTATAGATAATGTATCTAAAAAATCTCAATATACTAATAGTATAATAATAAATGTATGAATGAATAATATTATTATAATAAAAAATACATATAACTGTACAAAGCTTAAAAACGATATCTAAAATAATTATCGTAAACTACATTGATGATTGTTGTCATCGAGTTCTAAAAAATACTTGAAAACGCCAGACTTAAAACAGTTAAAAGTTGATAGTGTTTGTAACACTATCTTGGCTTGCTTTTAGTAGGCTTTGTGAGGGGATTTCAGTGGGTTTTTCTGTTGTGTTTCTGCTTTGAGACACATCGAAAATTATTCAATGAAATCCTTGAAATTCTGTAGTTGGTGATGTTTTTCCCCTGCTAAACCTATTAGGATGTGTTTTTGTCACTTTAAATCAACGGCTTGAGTACAAATTACCTACAGGAGGGGTGGACCCTTGTAAATTTGTGTTGATTACCTTGACAGTCATTTGGTGTGTTTTGTGCAAACAAACCTGGTAGTTGGAAAGATTATATAAGGGCCCATTGACATATTTAAATCGGCCGTTGCTAGGGAAAGTTTGCAGCCTCGTAAAACCCGGAAAATTAAAGAGTGAGCAGTAATTATTGTCAAAGTGACTCCTAGGGTAAAGTATTGTAATCTGATGACGTCATCAAGTAACGTCATGATGACGTCATCAAAATCAGAAAATTTCTAAACTATCCAAGGATTTTTAATCTACTGTACTAGTAATTTACGAAAATTTTCCGAACCTACGAATTAAGGCGCCTAAAACCGTGCGTTTGCCATTTTACAACACTTTTCAGTCCAATTTTAAGCTTTTTCGGCGAACGAAAAGCTATAACTTTGGCATTTATTGTCGGTTTCCGAAATCCATGCTCGAATTTGTGGAGAACGTGGTCAACAACATTTTAACGGGAAAAAGTTTGGTGTTTAGTGAAAGCGCGCAAAATGTTTAGAATTTTTAGAAACCGGAAGTGAAAAATAACGCATGTGTAAAAGTGCCTGTTTTGTTGTAGTGAAATTGTCGCAGAACTGTTGTTGCCGTAAAGTGTACAATAATTGGTCGAACAGGATGTGCATTTTCTCCTATTTCATCCGACAATGGCCAGTTTTGGGGCTTGGCTGAATACTCCAGTCTGCAATGAGCTAGCTTGATTGTCTGCAATGACCTTCGGACTGTGTCAGAGGTCAGGTCAGAGGCAGTGGAGCACATACCAGGAACCCATTTCGCGGCAAACCGAAGAGCCAATAGACATCAAACTAAAATTAGACCGATATTCGACAACTTTCACTTGAAGTTGAATCAAAAATACTTTTTTAAGGATGAAAACTGAGGTTCGATCACCAAGCTTTTAATTTTCCAGAGACAAATTAAAAGTGCTAGCACCCGCTACGGCTTGCTCCAACTTTTGGACACTTTACTTCATTCTTTCATGAAAACATTTCAGGTAAACCACGAATAAAATTTACAAACATGTGTAAGTATTAAAACTTTTGGGTGGCCGGTGGACACGCATAAAACCACAGGCAGCCCAAGCTCAAAGTTTGAATTTATTTGACAGTTGCCGACTACGAAGGTTCAAACATCCAGAATATCTGGTATTTTATCGCACTAAATGGCAAATGAATAACACAATAAACTTGCTTTGATGAGGATTAAGTTGTTGTGTCTTGAATTTGGGGGTTTGGGGCCCGATTTAACGAGTTTCTAGGAAACATGGATTCACTCTACCTAAAGAGTGGAAAGGCCGGCAAGCCGATCGCGATGGCGTGTCACATACCTGTCATCACCACGGCAAAATCCACTCAATCGACGTGATACTTCTGGATCCCGTAGACAGATCTCCTTGCTGCGTATCCTCCAAGTTTCATGACCAAACATTCAAAGAGTACCGAGAAATGATTTTTGTCACCTAGAATTTCGCCGTCCCAAACACCTCTTCACACTTTGATGAGACACCGGAAGTCCAATCGAAAGGATGCCTCATTTTGGAGCTTTCCCATCCAATTGGTGCGGCGGTGATTTTCAACTCCATATGCGGGTGCAATTCATCTGCACGCACGCATTACATATCCGTTACTTATGCGCTTTTTATTTTCGTAATTTAATTGCCATTACATATATGCGCGTGCATCTCTTCATATTAAATTATTGGGAGCTCCGCAAGGGTCACATGACATTGGAACGGTGGTGCGGGGTTCCTGTGTTATTCCAAAATCAGGGTGGTGCGTTGCCGTGATCCTTTAAAATTGATCGTTTCAACCGCAGAACTGCAGAGCAGCCAACCTGCTCTTCTTGGGATTGATATAAACAAGCCAATTCTAGGTCATAAGAGGGGAAATGGAGGTATTATGCCGCGGGCCGATCGAGCCTTGTATAGTGGTTCACGGCGGTGCTAGTTTGCTGTCAGATAACAAAATCTTCCCGATGCTCATCAATGGAGTGAAAAAGTCCGCTAGAACCGGCTATGATGTTCTTATGAAAGGTGAAAAGGATGCTGCTTTGGACGCTGTCGAAGCAGCCATTAAGGTAAGACTAAGACTAGCTAGTATGAAAGAGGATATATCTCCAATTTGAACTACTCTGACTACCTCTACTCCAAGGTCTAGCCCTAAAAGGGCTAGAAGCTACATGGGGCTATTGCACTTAATTTTCGTACCCCCCCTGTTGAGGACCATATTTTGAGTTGTACCCTAAAGAATTCCTCTGAAATTAAAAACACCTGAAGAATTCCATGGTGGAAAGTAGTGTTACCCTGAAGAATTGACTTCAACCCCTGAAGAATTGTCCAAATATTCACTTTATCCCCAAAGAATTCCTCTAAATTTGATATGTGCCCCCAAAGAATTCCTCTCTATTTATATGGTATCCCCAAAGAATTCCTTGAAAAATTATCTGGTGACCCTGCAGAATTCCTTGGTCCTCAACAGGGGGGGTACGAAAATTAAGTGCAATAGCCCATGTATAAATAAGTGCATGGCAATAGTTTTAACCCTGCTTTCAAAAACCCCTGGTATATATTCTCTGTGAAAAAAAAATCTGAATCTTATAATAAATATTAGTAATAAACGGCATTCCCTTTCAGTTTCATTTGATCAACTCGTGTATAATTTCATTTGCGACCATTGTTTTCGTATTGGGCTATTGCACTTAATATGCGTACCACATGGAATTGAGGACCACATGGAGTTGAGGACCACATGGAATTCTTCAAGTGTTTTTAATTTCAGAGGAATTCTTCAGGGTACAACTCAAAATAAGGTCCTCAACAGGGGGGGGTGCAGATATTAAGTGCAATAGCCCATTATACAATTTGAATTCTTAAAAACATGCCCCCTGAATATGTCCTGTACAAACTGTACCCTGATTTTGAAAATTGTACCCCTCCCCCCACTCTGAACTTCAGCTCTTCCCTAGCTATAATTAACGAACAGTCTCAGTGTCAAGTCAATGTTTTTATCATCTTTAGATTTATAAGTAGTTCTTAGCATTGTAATATAGTGTTTATTATTGTCAGAAGTCACATTGTAAATATTTTTATTGTTTTTATTATTTTGAGGGCCACAAATTTATCAGTTTTACCTACTGTCAAGTGCTTATCCTTGTTAAATAAAGCCTATTGTATTGTATTGTATTGTAGTCCCTTATAAAGCAAAGATGTTCATAGAACAGCAACTGGAAGTCAAAATTTCTTTTTTGGCATAGTTTGACGTCATCGCTTGCATAAGCATGTAATGCAAAGTCACAAGTATCAATCTGAACAAGGGTCTTCCCGTATGTGTTGGTTCCATTAGTAAGATTTAATTACCACCATTTTCAGTCCAATCTTCCCTCAGTTTTATGATGTCCATGTTGTGAAAAACTCTAATATTCTACTCTGGGACAGTGTTGGTAGGGCATTTTACACTACTGAAAAGAATTATTGGAAAGAAACTACATGTATAGCTTCATAGTTTCCCTTAATTGTTGTCTGCAACTACATACATGTAAGTAAACAATATAAATGGAAGCACGTTTATTGGCAGAAGCGAGGACATTGTGGCTGACTGGCTTGTCCAACAAGGCCAGCTACAAAAGCTTGTGGGTGTATTTAAAGGCCATATTTTACTGCCATATTTTACTGTTAATGCTAGTTTTGAACTTTTATAAAGTCACTCCCAACTCATGCGATCATATTCATTTCACTTTGTTTTAAAAAAAACTTGTATTTAGGGAGGTACATATATGGATGTGCTCACTGGGTGAGGTGTTTTCCTTATTTTCTTTGGCTCCACCATGGGGCATTTTAACACCTTGCTTATCTCCACCATGGAGAATTTGGAATAATGCCCGGGCAAGGCTAGAATTGTCTGGTGCAATAACCTACATTGTCCTATAAATATAATATTTCAGCCAATCAGAGCTCAGCTTTACTATGAAATACAGGATGGTATTTCATAGTTTTTCTATGAAATACATGTACGTACAGATCAGAGCGGTATTTCATAGCTAGATCAAGGCCAATCAAAATGCAGAAAATTTAGCACCCTTTCTTAATCAATTTATGGTATTTATGCAGAATAGCAGTTTGTTTTTCTCTCAAGCAATAAGTAGCTCTGTATCAAAAAAAAAATTCAATTGAAAATTGTTATCAGAAATGCACCTTTTTAATTTACATTTGTAGATACATGTATATTGCTTGGGTAATAAATTGATATGATTTATCAATATACATTGTAAGATCATCTATTGGCTCAGTAATACCCAGAATAACATCTTATTCTATTTCGCTTAAATTACCTTATTATAGGAAATTAACAATGCACTTTATTAACGCGATTTTACAAAATTCGCGTTAATTTAATGTATCTTAATTAATGTTGATGTAAATTTAATGCACGCTATTTTACAACATTGTTATTTTAAAGCACCTTTATTTCATTTCAAAACCTTATTAGTTCATGACTCCTCTATTGGCTCTTCAGAGTCACTATTGCGGTTTGGTTTCCGTCAATCAAACGAGTGAGCAGCTCTTGGTGATTTCACCGTGAGGCTTTGAAAGATCTTTTGAATTGAAAGGGTCTAGTTAGGCTTCAAACCCAAATTTTCGGCTTTAAAAAAAACTTAGAAACATCCGTGCACTTGTCTTGGAAGGTTTTATTGACGGAAGCCAAAACGCAGTTTGGCGTTCAGAAATGTAAAGTGCGAGTTTGCAGAATTATGAAAATCGCAGTAAATAAAGCAAGATGCTTATCGAAAAATTCGCGTTAATTTAATGCATGTAAACCTAACTTTTGAAAAATTCGCGTTAATTTAGTGTAACGTAAATTTTCTTCGCGTTGTCAACGTGCATTGTTAATTTCCTATAATAAGGTATTCAGATATAAATTATATGTGCTTAAATTTCGTTGTAACGAGAGCCAAAATGATTTAACCAAAGTACATTCATTTGATAAAGAAGATGTTCAAACGATTCATCCTCAGTGTGACAGAAAGAACAGAGGGGAGACTCTTGGTCTATCTTTTTAATTTTGCAAAGTAGACAATATATGGTTTAGGATCTTGAATTGAAATTTGCATGTATATGCACATTCGAAAGGAATGATGTAGATTTTTTTTCAGTCAAGCTGCATTCCTTGTGATGCATAAGAATTATCACAATATTTGTTTTTGCAGTGGGAAATACTGCAACTTTAAAGATAAAATGATGGTAAATATTTTTCGATGGAATTTTGCTTAAAAGATTAAGGTTATCATTAGATCTAAGATAACAATTTTAAATGTCAAGGAGTTGAGTCAGATTTGAGATTAAAGTAGAGTGTTCTTTCAATTATTTTTTCCATTCTTTTGGAAAGGAGTCTTATAGTCATGCCTCTTAATGAGTCAGAACATTTCTATTGGGTTAAGTTTTAATGGAATATCTGTTTTAAATTTTAAACCTTGTTTGTCAAATAAATATCCAATCTTACATATTCCCTTTAAGTATATATTTTTTTAAACAGAGATTTCTTATTTATACAAATAAATCTGTTATTCCATATAATCTGATTTGATAGTTCGTCATAGGTATATATGTGAGTTTGAGTTATTTAGATAAGACCAGGATACCAAACATTCTTTGTAATATTTTGGTAGGTCCAAGGGGAGCTTTGAATATTCAAAATTACATTGAAATCATAAGTTGCCCCCTTCTTTTTTAAAATAGTGATTAAAGATAGGTTTCCAGAAACATGGCGATTTCTCAATCCTTTTTTTGATACATGTACATACAATAATATTTATTTGTTGCATTTGGATTAACGAGTCAATATTGGACATCCTCAGCCCTCCATTTTTGGTATCATTTATTAGGGCAAGTAAGTCTCTTGATTTTATCTTTACCATTCCAACAAAATAATATTATAGAGCAACTGGTTGATTTCCTTAATACAATTCTTATCGATAGAATTAGGAATTAGACAGTAGAGAGCTTTTGGGATAGCGAAAGTTTTGATATAATTTATTTGTATTTTTCCTAGTAACATTAGACCTCTCCATTTCCAGCTATTTAGGATGTTTTTCAGGGATTTTAACCCTTTCACCACTACAGGCCTCAAAAGCGGCGTATATGAAGCATGTACCTGGGGAAAATTATTGCATCAAACCTAGACATGCTGGAGATACGATGTGCCGATACTATTTCAAGGGATGAATAACTTCCAAGTCAGAGCTATAACAGGGATCGCTTGACTCTCCCACTTTGGAGAAAAACTCATTTGTTTTGGAGATCGCTGTTTGTTTCTTCGATTTTCGCGAATTTGAGGAGATGAAAATCGGCTCAAGAAACCTTCCCATTCGCACTTGAAATCAAAAGCAAACACAAAATAACCACTCAGTCGTTACAGTACCTTGTTTAATCTTTCCAACCAGCAGGTTTGTTTGCATAAAATCCACCAAACGACTGTGAAGCGTGCTATTCTTAATGCTGCACTTCTCTCCACCATGTTTTCCTGCCGTCAACTCCAATTGCATGCTGGGTAATCAACAACAAAAATCACAAGGAGACCCCCCCTCTGGGACTCCTGTAGGATTTTTTTATAAGTCTTTTACCCCTACAACCAAGAGCGGTGATTTGGACTCAAGCCGTTGCTTTAAAGTGACAAAAACACATCCTAATAGGTTGAGCAGGGGGAAAAGACAACCAACTGCAGAATTCAAGGGTTTCAGTGAAGAATTATTTCATGTGTCTCAAAGCACAAACACAACAGAAAAATCCTGTGAAACCCCTCACAAGGCCTACTAAAAGCAAACCAAGTACTTTTCAGCCGTCATCAGACTTAATGATGCCCTCTAGCTCTCTTACAGTGGCTTATTTGTCCAAAATTAGAGCACATTTCATTGGAAATCCTACAGAAGAAAGCATACTTACCGCCAACGAGTCCATAGAATTCTGCCGAATGACATCATGGACATCATGGGGAAAGTTTGAGCCCTTGGTTTAAAAAGTCAGCAGTATTTAACTACCCCGGGCAAGCCAAACTGGAACTGAGGGGGGAGGGTTGAGTTAGCACTCTGCATTTCACCAATTCAGCCCAAACACTTCCAGTGGTGAAAGGGTTAAGACATTACATCGAAATTTAGTTTCTTTGAAAGTGTCATATTGTGTGTAAAATAAATCCCAGGATATTTACTAGTGTTTTTATTTGTTGAAGGTTTAACTCCTTTGCTGAGGCTGTCATAGATCCAAGACAAAGCGCTTAGAACTGTCTTGAAGTTCATGGCTGTGTAATTCCAAGTTTCTTTAATATCTTTGGAATGAGATGAGATATTGACAAACAGAAAATGGCATTCTTCCTCATTTTGAAAGAACTTTCACATGAGATCTTAATTTCAAAAACGAAAATTTTGCTTCATTAGCACTTTAATTATCTTGCATTATGAGTTATCCTTTTGATTACACAGTACAATGTATATCCACAGTGTACTAGTATTAAATTAACCCATCAAATATTTCCTCTTGTGCATGATTGTATGGTGGAATATGTTATGTGAGCTGATATTTGCTCACAGAATGAACTAGCTAGTCTGCCAAATGACAATTAAATATCAGCAAATGCACCCCCTGTGAGCATATACATGTAGTGCATGCAATGAGTCCTGTAAGAGAAAATATTTGAATGATTATAAAGCCAATAACGTATGTGTACTTTATATTTGGTGCATTGAAATATGAACATCTACATGTAATATTTGTCATTGGACATTACTTGTATCTGTTCCTCGAATGTCACAGTTTTCTTCAAGCTTTGCTTGCTGAAAAACAGCCTGATGTGAGGGTGGTATAGCCATTGAAAAGCTGCAGGGCATAACAAAAGCCACATCTGATAGCCTGGGGCTACTGGTGTTTCCTGCTGGGCTAGTAGATTGGTTTGATACTTCTCTGAGCTGGCCCAAATTTTAATAATGAATTTCAGTTTGATAAACCATGGCCTTATTAAAGTGAAATAAAGTTGAAGCTTGCCCAAAGGGCATGCAAGCATTAACTTTAATTTATGTTCTTCTCGCCCTGAGCTGTATAATGTGCTCTGATTGGTCAGCTGGTTTACATGGCGTAGTAATACCATGATCACCTCGGTTTTCTTTGTTTGTTCAGGGACATATACATGTACATATTTGATTTCTTTAAATTCCCTCATCAGCATGCATACTAATAATGGTCTAATTTTTCCTCATTAACATGCAAGAGGCAAGAGGTAAAATTAGAAGGGCATGCACATTTGACGAGGGAACATTGGACTGCCCCTTGGGTTTCTATTTTATGGCTCAAGAAAGTTCTTCTCTTCATATCTCAAATCGTCTTCTTCCATATATTGTGGGATACTTAAAGTGCAAGTAAAAAGTTAACCGAATTGTGGGATTGATTGATTGATTGATTGTGATGTCACAATATTGAAAGCTATGGGATTCTATTTTTAGAGTTGATTCATCTTATGACATCACAGGATCCACAACAAGTAACCAAAATTAGGGATCAAATGTCAGAAATTTACAAAATCTGCAAGATTAATACCTTTTTGTGAGAAACAAACACAATTATAGTGCAATATCAATTTTTTTTTTGACATGATACTTAATTGCACTTTAAAGCCATACATGTGACATAATTTCAACTCCATGCATACTTTTTGAATATTTAGTCAACCACATATAATTACATTGTATTTTAGTGTTATTCTTCTCAAAACAACACGCTTGTACCCAGGGGAAGCTAGAGATTTGTCCATTCCTCGATCAGTGATAAAAGTAATTATTACAAAAAAAATTAATGGCAGCATGACATTTCGGGAAATTGGTGATTAAATTTCCCCTCAAGCCTTGGGAGGATCTGTAAAAGTCCCGACACAAATCCTCCCTCAGCTCTCAGGGAAATATAATCACTAATTTCCCTCATGCCATGCTATTACTTACATGTATAATAAAAATATTTTTTAGGTAATGGAAGATGATTCCAATTTTAATGCTGGACATGGCTCTAAACTAAATACTAGAGGGGAGGTAGAGATGGATGCAATGATTATGGACGGCAGAGATCTCAACTATGGTAAGCAACATAGCATTAAGGGTGTGTTTGATGGTCCATGTACACAGAATAATCACTACAAATACCGTAACAAAATTGATTTAGTGCTAATAAGGGTTGTTAATTCGAATTTTTACGGTATCTTAAAATTTCGGGATTTTTAGCCACTAGGATACTAAATAATCCTAAATAACATGTCAGCAATCATTTGTAGCTTACAGTGTAAAATGTGCATGAATCAGGATCTCCAGAGACTACTCCATCTATTCTTATTATGGACTGTGGTCAATAGAATGACATGAGCCCTGCAGTCAGGGTTACACCTGTCAGTAGAAATTGAAATAGGAGGTTACAGTATAGTTTTACAGGTGGCTACAAGAATAGGTTCTTATATAAATGTAGGGAAATTTGGGCAAAACAGGCAGCTAATTCTATGTGACAGCTGGTGGAAATCTGTCAGTTGCAGGCTTCTGCTGACAATTAACCCAGCCTAAATGCATATGTATGGTACATAGTTTTTATTATGTACATGTACATGTATGTGCAATATATTTAATGTACTTTCTGATTGGAATGGAGCCAAAACCCATAGGGGGTGTATAGAATGGTCAAATCCTAGACTTGCAGAGATGCAGAGACCCTTGTTTCAAAATCCAAGACTCTTTTGAAATGCCACGATTTCGAGACTTGCTTGAATTTTGCCAAGACAAAAGTTTGCCAATTTTGTTGTCACCATTCTATATATATCCCTCATAGGGGAAAGTTTAACTCTTCCCATTAATGTCAAATGAGTTTTGGTGAATTACATGTACATGTACCATTACATGTTTAGGGGGTAAAATTGTAAGACTTCATTTTATGGGGACACTTCAAAACTTTCATGGCAGCTAAAACAAATGTATGCTTGATTGTTTCTTTTAAGGTTACCGGATAACCTTCAAAACGAAAAAGATGGGAAAATACTTTTTACACACAGAAATGTAGTTTTAGTAGTAGTGTCTCATATACCAAAAACTCCGTTCAAAAAAAATTAATATTGACGGAGAAATACCAAAAGGAAGTTTTTAACCGGAAGTGAAAGGTTCTTTTTGATTTACAGCAGATCAATAAACACATGACAAGTGCTCACTCGCCCGTAACGACCACTATGGGAATAGCACATATTAAATTCATTTCATATACCAATGTTTACGTTTAGTGAGAAACGTTTTTCCACACACGATTCCACAATTCCATTGGTTGTTGGCCTTAATTATATCTTACAAAAAGCAAGCAGGATGCCCTAATAGCTTGAAAAACAAAGAAAAGCAAAACGAGGCCAAACAATGCATACGACTACAAAGCCAAATAGGAGTCCTCGCAAAACCCGACAAGCGTTCGTATTTTCACTTTCAGACGGAGTGCCGAGTGGTCCACATCTGAACATAAAGAAGAATTGATAAGAGACAGCCGAGAGAATATTTGTTTCCAAGAAAGCTTAGATGGAAACGTAGTCTGACGGTGACCCTGAATCGGTTGAACTACCTGAAAATCGTTCTCTCCTCTACTAACTATGCTGGCATTCAAGGCGTTCACCTTGGCTTTGCCCCTCAACGTTTCCCCTCAACGTTTCCCGGATATATCTACTCCGATTATTTTTCACCTTTTCACGGAAAGCATGATAACTTTTGAACTAAATCGAATTTTGAAATTCCCGACACGTTTTTGTAATACGATTCCTCTGAAATACGACAAAGCAAACTGATTTTTAAACTTTAAAATATTTTTGGAGTCGGAGCTTCTGAAAGCCATCTCACTAGATCGGAGAAACGGGATGGCGGAAAATTCGAGATTTTCAAAGAACTAAAAACTTTTTATGTATCCTTGTAGCCAATTTTATAAACTTTAAAATGATACATGAATGATTTATCTACGATGTTTCCTCGAGGCAATACATAATTTAGACCTGAAACACACCCTGAAGGTATCAAAATTCAAAGCGAACAATTATTTCCATAAAATATATTTTCATCTAGAGATGAGCATTTATATTATTAAGCCTTATATGTTTGGAATCAGAGTCATGTTTTAGCTAATAAATTATTATCTAACAGATGTAAAATACAAATTTCATTACTCAACCTCTCCTGTCGTTGCATGTTGATGTTGTGGTTCAAATTATATTTGGTTCAATTTTTTTTATTTCAAAAAAATTGAACTCAGGTTCTGTAATTTTCTGTTTTCACAAGTGTGCTTGAACTTGTCTTGTAGTTTGTGGTTTAGGATAGGATTTCCATGTAAGAAAATAGTATAATACATTCTACTGAAGTACTTTGGGAAAAAATACCTTAATTTACACCTTAATTAATAATTGTTTCCATTGTTCATATCTTTCCTTTAAAACAATATTTATATTTTGGGTTTTGTTTGAAGGGAGGGTTTGTGCACAGCTTCTTTGCTATCAGGTTAGAAGCTGGTTTACAAAGTACATAATTTTCTTGTCAAGTCAGTCATCTGTGTAGCAAGGCACCACATGATGTCATTTCCCCCTCTCTAGAATATTCATTGAAAAGCACCAAATGACATATCATATCCGTGTTGAGTATAGTAAAATAATTCTAAGTCTCCAGTCGTTGTTCCACTGTCCCAGGACAACCGGACAACCATTGTTTATGCAATTACTGTATTGTTCAAAAGTCTTGCAAACACCTTTCGGCGAATTTCAGGGCTTTTCGGGGCTTTACGGCGAAAATGAAGCCTTTTGTTTAATCTGTGCGACATTTCGCAGTGCTCTGCGACAGATTAGCACGAAAATTCGCTGCACTCTACGAAATATCGTGCAAAATTTCGTTTGGTACTCTGCGAATATTCGCACGAAACTTCGCTTCTTCGAAATTTTGATCCTAATGCCCGTCAAAGATCAAGTTACTTTTTCCGGCCACTCGGTCAATTCGACCAACCTGAGTGTAAACTTTATTCGGACTTTGACTAACTGAACTTTAGGGCTCACTTTCGAACGGTACAGGAGGATAACTGAAGAGTTTACTTCAGTTCAGTGAGTATAATCAGGCTAAGAATGGCTCCGCTAAGAATAGAAATCCGATGCTTTGAACCCGGTTTGAATCGAAGGCCGGAAGGGTAATAAACGAAAGGAATGCGTTACTATAAATCACGCGCACGTCCCAACTTCGGAAGTGTTCAATTTTGTAAACGTTATCCGTATATCCACAATAATATTCAGATCCTTCAGCCTTCCAGATCTTTGTAAAAGTCGTTGCATAAAGTTTTCAAGTAAATTCGGACCATGCAGTTATCGAAATATCGTGAGCCGTATTAAAATAAACAAAACAACGGCTGCTCGCTAATACTTCCCAGACCGGCGGTGCGTGGCCCGCTTTAAAGCTTGACTCACTCGCTGAGCGCAAAGCATAACACCAAATAAACTTTTGCTTCAGTGTAGTTTCACATTTACAGGAGATCCTTGTCTTGTTACTAGTATTAAAAGGTTTCGGCAGAAATCATTGTAATTGTAAACAAGCCTCGTAGGGGACTTTGAGTCCTATTGTTTGTCTCCTGTGGCGTTACGCCCAAATGTTGTAAATAAATAAATAAAATAAATGTTTGCGTATTAAAATCTCAAATCTTCTGAATTTCCACGTGCAATCAGTCAGGCGTGAACGTGTCAGTCTGATGTTTTACTGAACATCAACAGAGTTTGAAAGATGTGCAAAAACTTCTATACTCTTACCAGAAAACTTCTACTGGGAAAGTGCAATTCCTTTTGAATTAAAAGAGCTTTAATGCATCAGATCAGATCAGTCAGTTCGCGTAAATGGAAATTGATTGCGCCCCCGCGGTATTTGTGTCAGAAATGAGACACGCGTCTGGCTGACAGTTCACGATTGGCAGGGTATTTACCAAAACCATCTTACTGTACGTTTGTAAAACTGTTTGTCATGAATTCGAATTTGTCACGCGTTAATCCTGGTGAAAGAAAGGTTAAAATACAAAACACGTACGCTTGCCGAAATTTCGACGAAATTTCGGATCACGATATTTCGGATCACGATTAATTTCGATAACCGGTCCGAATTTTCGTTTGACAATGAACTAAATATCGTCGAAATGTCGCTCGCAGGTTGGCGATATTTCGCCTTGGCATTCGAATTTTCGCGTATCTGATCGATTCTTCGTCGAAATTTCGAACGAAAAGTTGGTCGAAATTTCAGCGACATTCGTTGGAACATTAAGAGCGAAATTCGTCGAAATACGTTTGCATGACTTTTGCACAATACTGTACTAATGAGTATAGCTGAGAGACCAGGACAATGGGACAATTACCACTTCGACAAAATAATTCTAAGTCTCTTGTCGTTGTCCCACTGTCCCGGGACAACGGGACAACCATTGTTTATGCATACTAATGAGTATAGCCGAGAGACCGGGACAGCGGGACAACCACTTCGTTGTCCCACTGTCCCAGGATGGGACAACCATTGTACTGGTTAAATTGTACTGGTTAAAAAAAATTGTATCAGAGGTAAAAATTGAACCACAACATTAACATTCAGTCTCAAAACAAATAAAGTATGCATACAATGTAGATAACAAGTGAACTGTTCACTTTGCACAATAATTGAATTTTGTTGCAATAAAACCCATCTGCGAATTCCTTGAGATGACAAAATGTTCAAACTTTCTATATATGCAACTAAGTTTTACCTCCAACTAAGGTTATCATCATTTAGGATGGATGCCGAGCATGTCCTGTAGTTTATTGAGTAGCTATAGCTAGTTTATTTAATGGCAATTAATGAGTCAATACTTAATGCAATTAAGGTTTAATATTCCAGTGTGTCTCAGGATCCCTATGGTAGCCAGTTCAGTAGGCTAATGTATGGGAGTTTAAACAAGGATGCTGTATTACAAAAAGACTTCTTCTAGTTGTTACTTGGCCTTTGTCAAGTGAACATCTGTATTTAAAGCTCTGCATGCAACATATGATGCTCTGCTGGAGTGATCTCTGGATTTTGTTATCACATGAAATTCAAATCTTCTTGTAGTTAAAAATGAATGTATACCTCTAATTATTAAATAAAGTGCTAGCTAATTACTGTGAATGTATAGAATATGTCAGTATGTAGCATTCCATTTTGCTAGTTAACCCTCCAGATTTTTGCTTGTGGAAAAAATCCTTAACCAGCAGACTTTTGCTAGTGGATTTACATGTATAGCTAAAAGTTAAGTTTGAGCTCTGTATAATAGATTACAGTGCACAACAACTGAAACCCTGGGCCAGTTGGACAATGATAGAGAACTATAAACATGTACACATTTCAAAATGAAAATAAAACATTCCAAAGTATAAATTGTAACATATCTGTGATTGTCTTCATTCAAAAGACTTTTACTTCAGAACTAGTTGACCAAATTTGCCTAATTTACCTGATCAAAACATGAGCAAGTCCAAATGTTATTGTCTTGTAATCGACATGACTCTTCTGATTGGCTCAATATGCAAGTACATGTAACTGTAAGTTGAAAAGCTTTGTTTTCGTTCTGCAATGTGATTGGTTCTTGTTGTCTATAAAGTGGCCCAGTTTCAGTAGTCGTATTGTAACTTTGAATTATTATTTTTTAGGTGGTGTTGGTGGAATAAGAAGTATTGCCAATCCAGTGTCTGTAGCCAGGATGGTCATGGAGAAATCTAACCACTGCTTATTGATTGGAGCGGGAGCTGATTTGTTTGCAAGAGAATTGAAGGTGCCATGTATACCTAACAAAGAACTTATTACTGAAGCTCGCAGGCGGCAGCTGGCTCGGGCATTAGAGGCCATGGAAATGGCTGACCAGAGTGGAGAGGAATCGGACAGTGGTGATGAGGATGACAGCAAGAGAAAACTGATTAGGCAAGAAAGTAAGGCAGGACTTTTGAAAATGGTGAGGTTATATATTAACCATTTAGCTAATTTTGTACATGAATTTTTTGAACAAATAATATTATAACAACTAAAAACTACATACAACAGAAAACTGAAGAGGCAAGAAAGTAAGGCAGGACTTTTCAAACAACGTTATATATTAACCAGTTGGCTAGATGAAAATAATATAACTACTAAACAATTAAGCACCACAATAGCAAACTTGTGGATGTAAAGTGTATTTTAGAGTGTTCTCAAGGGTAAACATGTGGAAATGTTCACAGTTTGGTTAAGTCATTATTGCTGTTGTGATAGCCTGTGTAGGCTGTAGAACCATGTGACCGATGACGTCATTGTTACAACATCACCACTAAGTGCTAATTATGGGACCCAGTACCATGCCATGTTATAGTTTGAGCCACCCGGCATTTAAGGCACGAGGGAGATTAACAGGCATGTACTAAAAATCACATGATGTCATCGTTATGACATCACCACTAAGTGATTCAAGGGGACCCAATTATATACCTTGTCTGTCAAAGTTTGAGCCACCTGGCATTAGACACGAGGGAGATACGGGCATGTACTAAAAATCACATGATGTCATCGTTACGACATCACCACTAAGTGATTCAAGGGGACCCAATTATATACCTTGTCTGTCAAAGTTTGAGCCACCTGGCATTAGACACGAGGGAGATACGTGCATGTACTAAAAATCACATGATGTCATCGTTACAACATCACCACTAAGTGATTCATGGGAACCCAATACCATGTCTGTCAAAGTTTGAGCTGCCAAATGCATTATAAGTGAGGGAGATACCAGCATGTACTTAAAAGCACGTGACCGATGATAAATTAGAATCATTACAACATCACCACTAAGTAATTTATGGGGACCTAATACCATATCTGTCAAAGTTTGAGCGATTTAGGCATGAACAAGCTATTTAGAAATTACTGACAACCTAAACCTATCAATTGATAAAAAGAAAATTACTTGTGGCGTTTTTCTGGACTTCTCCAAGGCATTCGATACTGTTCACCACAAAATTCTGCTTTCTAAACTATATGCCTATGGAATTCGTGGCACTCCACTCCAATGGAAAATTACCTACATAACCGTACTCGGTACGTAAAAATCGATGAAGTCCAATCCAGTGTGGAAACTTAAATTATCTGTCTAACCTCTTTCTTTCTTTATACATGTCTTTTTTGTTTTCTGAAAACAACAGCGGAACTTATATGAAATCAACAAATATGATATAGTAACATACTGGCTAGCCGGCTGACCGACTCATGACACAATGCAATGGTGCCAGATTGTGTACTGGAGGTTTTTAGCGTGTTGATATTTTGATAAAAAAGGCAATAATATCGTACGGATCTCAGTTAATTTCTCAAACCGATGAATACAATTATACCTATTGTCGAAAAAGTGCCAAAACTGACGGTCACAGCAGGCAGCTCGAGTCATGTCTGATTTCCGAGTTATTTTCAATGTGCGTAGCTCTTCCTCTCCATTTCCTACAAGAGAACATAATATTAAATTAGCTTCCAAGCGCGAGCAGAGCCTCCCCACGAAAAGCATGCTCATGAATCCAGCGGTGCTAAAATTGCCCTGATTATAGCTTTCCGTGAGGATCGAGTTTACTAAAAAAGCTATGGCCTATTGTGCCGGTAAACACAGAGAAATCCACACGCCTGCTTGCGTTTTGTCGTAGTTACATGTACAATGTATATCGTAAAAGCAATAGACCACATACATGTATTTCAATGTGTTTACTGGCGAAATAAAGCATGTGGGATGTTGGGAGAACACTTGAAAAATTTCTTGTGTTCTCCCAACATCTTACATTCTTTATTTTGCCAGTAAACACCTCTACAAGAGAATTAGCCTAGAATATTGAAGCCTATAGCATTTTTGGTAGAAACCCTGAGCATGGGTTCACGCATAAGCACTCAACTGTGTCTCAGCTTATAATAATTAACAATAATTATTCACCAAATTGGAGGTGAATAGTTGTGGCTATTTACAAAGTCACTTCGGCGAGGTAAATAGCCATCACTATTCACCAACATTGAGGTGAATACTATTGTTTTAGTATATACATGTACCACATAGGTGAATTATAGCCAGCAAAACATAGTTATTTTATTTTCTGTCAAATGGACAAAAACTTGATTGCAGCTTCGCTCTGAGGTAAATATGAAATCATATTCACTGTTTGAGTAGCCAATCAGAGCATAGCTTTTGACTTTGGAAACATTGACTGCATGCCTCTGCTTTTGGAATTGATCAAGTATTTTTTGGCTTTTAACCTTTGTGTATTCATTGTATTTTTAATATTTTAATATTCTAAAAATGTTTTTTTATATTTTTTAAGTCCGATATACTGCATTTCTAATTTTATCTTCAGTTTTGCTAACACAATAAAAAAATAATTATCTACATGTATCTTTGCGAGGTTAGCTACTTTGTTTATGTAGAGTATTTCGCATGACATGGTTGTCGTGTTGTAAGTATGACATCACTTTCGCTAAATAATGAGAACAGCTTCCAGTAATGGCGGACAGGATTTTACCGGTAAACTCTCCTACAATTTTGTGGTTTAACTTGCTCATTTGGAAAAATAATCAAATCTGGATTTTTCTACTGACACTGAAGGACCAGGCAGTATTGACACTGAAAAAGGGGCAAATCAGAATGACACATGGCTGGAACTAGCAATAATGTACATTGTGTGTATGAAACCTGTGACTGCACGAGTGTCAAATTAGAGTTTGATTAAACTTAACTTCGGATGTTTCCCTTCCATCATAATTTATAAACAACCCCTTACTCAATAGGCAATATTCATATTCTCACAGACAAGCTGGTATGAGCACCCAATGGTGGCTCATGTGGAGGAATATGCTAAAAGCTACATGTATTTAGCATTATAAAAGAATCCTCTCCAAAAGCCTCCATTGCATGGGTGCTGATTTCCTGAGCTCTTCCGTGAGAATATGAATATTGCTTATTCCATCATGTTTCAATTAATTAAAAGTGCCCTGTGGCCATGAAAGTGTCAGTTGTTTTACAGGTACTGAATGTACAGTAGCTGTCTCTTAATGTTATGAAGACATTTTGACATTTGAGCACATTTCTTGTATTTAATTTAGACTGAAGACATACACATCCAGTGATAGAGGAAGCGCTATGGTAGTTCAGTTTGAAAATGGCCTACCAAGTGCCAAGGCCCTGTCCCGTTCCTTCCCCGGCTCACGCAGTAAAAGGGTGTATTTGTATATAAGCCATAGAAAACAAGGGCAAGGTATAGGTTTCCAGTTTATCACACCAGTTTAATAGACCAATATTGATATTTTGAAATAGGCTGATTATTGCAAAAGAAAATACATACATGTACATGTACATGCTTAGATTCAGTTTTCATTTGTTTTTGTGACATGTTTTCATTACTTCTATTTTTGCAACTAATTTTGAGGAGTTGAAAATCAGTTTATAAAAACTTTGATTTTAAAAAGCAAACAAAATATGCACTCATCATACATTACAGTAGTACCAGCATGAACCTTGCCTCTGGCTCAAGTTTGTAAATCTAATTATCAAACTCATTAATAATTCAACAAGCAAAATTTAACAAAGGAAATCACTGTTTGATAAGTGATCTGTAGATATGGTACAAATTTCGTCCTGATTTACATAAACTTTTGCTTTGATTTTCTTGGCCAAAATAAGTTGTATCACCATGCAAATAACCAAAACCATTACTCTATTATTCTTTACATCTGAGATGTTTGATACTTTAAGTCAGATACATGATTTGTGTCCGTGCTTTATGGGATTTAATTACATAAAATTTAATAAAGCATCAGGCCACTCATTCTGTATCTACATTGTATTACATGTAGCTAAAACATGCCCACTCATTTTATAACTAAAGTACATACATATTTCTATTTGGTTCATAAAGGCACCCCATCAAACAACCAAACTACAACAGTCACAGGTATATGGTAATAACACAACACAAATTCATTATACATAAAATTATAGTTACCGTTAAAGGCCACCTATAAGCCACAGGGTTTTTTAAATTCCATTTTGATTAAGAGTGTTTATTTTCTCCCTTAAGTCCGGGTGAAGCTTGCATGTACAAATGTATGCAGGTTTTTACAGATTTAAGTTCATGTGAGATATCAAAAAATGAGCCCTGATAACTTTTTTATGTTGTTTTCTTCTCATAACATTGCTTCATAATCCAGTTTGTGTTTAATTAATATCATGGTTCCGTAAAGGTCACATTTTGTGAAGTTTGATTGGTTCTAGTCTCGTTCTTTAATGTGCTTATAAATTGAATGACTAAAATTCAACGAATCCTGGAGAAATATTCAGATTCAAGAAGTGGATCACATAACCAGAACACTTTGGATATAATTATTGGCCTTGTATCATAATTTTTATTATATCAAAATGTACTTCTAAAGCTGTAGTGTAACCATAAGTAAACTAAAGTAAAAATATATATTTAAGTTGGGATGCAGCTTATTTATATAAGCAGTATAATTTTATTTCCTTAAAGTTTTCAAATTGATCTCAAGATAAGATCGCACGCCTAAAGTGGGGGTGCAGCTTACATGCGGGGTGCATGCATCTTAAAGGCAGTCAATTATAGTACTAATATAAAATTATTATCAATTGGTGTTACCTTTACATATGATCCAAACTTCCTATCTTGTGATCCCTTGGTATCTTGTATAGTTTGTGCTGCATCTACATGTACAATACAGAAGGATTGAACTTATTTTAGTTATGAGCCATTTACCATCAGCTAATTTACTGTCCCATACTTAAAGTCTGAGACAACATAATTTTATGCCTGAATTGTGCTATATGTAGATCTTATGAGAGTTTTTGCAACCAAACTTTGAGCACCCAATCAAACCATGCAATGTAGTTATAATATTTTAGACAAGTTGTTTTAAATTCTTACGTATATCTCGGTTGACTATATTATTTCCCAAAAAAACTTGACTGACAGGATGAGCCAGTGAAGTGAAGTGAAGTTTGTTGTTTTGATTAATTGTAATTGTAATGCTTATGGGGTGTTTTTCTTATTTTAGAAGACAACATTGTATTACCTATACATGTATATGTATATCATGCAGTAATTGAATAAAACAAGGTTGGGTTAACTAAACCTGCTTCTGAGAGCTGGTACATTGCGAGTGCATTGGCACTAATGTCCAATGGCTGAGTGTAATGGCTGAGTGTAATGTTTTTGCCTCGTACATGTATTAAGAGTTTCCAAGTCACCTTCATGTATATTTCAATTTTATTCACTCAGGCTCAGCAAATGTGAACCTTTATACATGTATACCTTTTGTACCGGTACATATTCATTCAATATAATATACATTTACATGTATGACTTTACAACATCCTTACTTAATCACTGCTGTTCATGCCATTGCACTTATACAATCATATAATTATAGGTTATACCATGGCATGAGGGGTATTAGTGATTTAAATTGCCCCGAGAGCCGAGGGAAGATTTGTAAAAGCGGCCTCGGGACTTTTACAAATCTTCCCGCGGCTCTCGGGGCAATTTAAATCACTAATACCCCGAAATGCCATGGTATAAGTTTGTTATACCATGATCGCCGAGGAACGGAACAAATCTCTGAGAAGTTTAGTTTTCTCTGCCGAAACTAAAGACGTCGCAGTCGAGTTGCTTTCGAAAACGTTTTGTTTAATGCTTGAATGAGCGCCATTGATTAAACGACCCTGGCTTCCCCTGGGGAAAAGTGTGTTGTTTTTGAGAAGAATAACACTAAAATACAATGTAATTATGCGGTTGACTAGAAATATGCATTTAGAAATATGCATTGTCTCGAAATTTCCCGCCGAATGCATATTTCGAAATATCCCTGCCATCAGGGAAAATTAGTGGTTTAAATGTGCCTTGGAGAACAAAAGAATCCGAGGCTACCATGGTATAACTTTACTTATATTTCAATAATGCATGGGATTAGAAAAAATATAATTTTTATTTCAAATTTTGCATTCATTTCATTATTTGAATTTGCTTGAGTGGCTGGAGTAGCCTTTTACATTCCAACTTTATTTAAAAACACAGAGAATTTCTAACAGATACAATCTGATTTCCATAGAAGCCGTGTGGTAAAAAAATATTCTAATTACAAAATTGCGATATATCTACATATAGGCTAAGCTAATAATTATATTAAAATTATTTTTATTTACAATTTTTCTGGGTCATAAAGGATTTAAGTAATTATAAAAGGTATCCTATCAAAATAATGATAACTACTAGATAAACATAAATAATTACATTAGTCACTAAGGAGAGTGGTGGTCGCAACTTGTTTCTTAAAAGAAACATGAGACTTTGTTTTGCGTAGTTTGGCTGAAAGCCCATTCCATATTTTTGCATTTTTCCATTGTATGACAAACTTTTTTTCAGGAATTCAGTTCTTGGTTGAGGGAGGCAAAGTTTTGTGTCAGATCCTCTTAAATTATAATGAGTCGAGTTTCCAACTGTTGTAAATAACTCGGTAAGGCCAGTTGGCGCAAAATTATTTTGGATTTTGTGCATAGTGACTGCTTTGCGTTTAGCCCTTCGTTCATCTAGTTTATCCCATCCTAGGGTATCTAGGCAACAGGGTGATGTGATCCCACTGTAAAGGAGTCTGACTTGCCATAATGATTAATTTGTTTTCTCTCAATCAAGAACTACCTCCTGTAGTACATCTACGTCAGCCCAGCAGCTCTACAACTACCAATACCAGTAAGTATAATTTTTATATTAAATGTCAAATGATAATTATTATAGGCCTTTTGCATCAAGTGGTTATGTTAACCAACACAATTTGGTTGTGCTAGCATCATAGGTTTTGATTGACAAGTTCATAATTTATATGACCTTGATGCAAAAGGCATAATTTATTCTCCAAACCAACAACCCTTTTATTACTTTTTTTAAACATTCCTAAATTTCTAAAGCATACACAATAACATCTGCACAATCATGTATATAATTATACATGTGCCAGTATTATATTATGTTATGAGAGCTAATGTTGTGTTCTAGCCTGCAAACAGGCTCTTGAGGGTTCTTAGTTGTGTTCTAGCTGTATACTCTGACAAAAATACAACTGGATCTATAGAACATGAAAAAATAGTACAGGAATAATTTACAAGCCATACAATGGCAAGTGATTTCTCTAACATTTTTAATGTTGTCAGAGTACAAACCACAAACCCTGTTATACTTGCTTTATTTATTTTTTATGAATGAAATGCACAAACAGTCTACACAGCAAGACCAAATATTTTGTCAGTGTTCAAAAAAATTTATAAAAACAAATGAAAGTTCCTTTACTGAAAGTTAATGGAACTCTGTCCTGGGGGTAGCAAAATCGCTGAAGAGTAAAACATCCATTTTAAGTCCACTGTTCCTTGAATACATTATCCCTTGGCTTAAATTTTGTGGCAAAAATTGTTTGACCTCTGGGTTATCCTTTTCGGGGGATGTTGTTTTCATTCTTTTTCAATAATTTTCAGATTCAAAATAAATCACCAAAGTCCAGTGAAAAACGTGCCACTAAATACAACCTGGTTGATTTTCAATTATTATAGATAACAATTTGGGACATGACATCATGTAATTTCTATTAAATTTTCTAAAGCTTTTGACAGTGTTAAATATAGCTTAATTTTTATCTCAACAGCAACTCAACATGATGATGATGATGATGATGATGATGGTAGGTAAAATGATAGATATATAACTGTATTATCAAATAAATTTTAAATTATAGGAGCTATAGGTGTATAAATAATTTATACTGTAAGGCTACAAAAGTATTAAATTATGTGCAACAAATAAAATACACACCACTCCCTTCCCATCTAAAAAAAGATTGATGCCTCCAACGTATGCACTGTACGTGTATGTCACAGGAAAAAAATCAGACTGGAAATAAACTGTGATCTGATCTGATCCATGCAACTTAAATCCAATGTGTGGGATCCATCTGATTCTTGGAATTATTTTGATCTTTAATATGACAAGAAATGTTTCATTCTTTAAGAATGATCCATAAAATAGATAAAATTAGTTGTTTACTTTCCTTTTTTACCATTTATAAATATTGACAGGAATATGTAAAGATGTATCCTTTCTCAAACTCATGAACTATTCATGATGTTAGACCCTCAATCACTGGATGTAAACAACACCTGATCTGTTGTTTGTGCTGTCAAGCGAGCAACCATGCAATCAGATCTCATTAAAGTGCCAATGAAATGAAAAATTCAATTCCGTTTTTATTTTATTCTATTAAATTCTAGGTTTCTCTTAGTCATTTTGTGCAATTAAAAATCAATTTGGAGAGCGCGAACATATTTTTTTTTCGTATCGAGGTCAGGCAAAATTGCCAAAATCAGGCGACACTTTTTCTGCCGTTAAAGATATGGTAATCACATGCGTGACGTCACTAGGTCTGTGCATTTATATTCGTCTCCATAAATACTAAAAAATAAATGCATTTTTGACCAGTTTTCAATTTAAATATGTAATACTTTGAGAAACCTTTGACGATGGCCATGATTTTTCTAATAGAATCCTTGCAGTCAGCCATATTTACTTTTGTGAATATAAATGTAGGACCTAGTGACATCACGCATGTGATTAGCATATCTTTAACGGCATAAAATTGTCGCCTAATTTTGGCAATTATGCCTTACTTCGATAAGAAATAAAATTATGTTCGCGCTCTCCAAATTGATTTATCATTGCACAAAATGGCTAAGGGAAGTCTATAATTTAATAAAATGAAATAAAAATGGGATCGATTTTTTCATGTCATTGGCACTTTAAATTCCAGTTGAATATTGTAATGAGTCTTGTTGGGATTATTAAACTAAAAATCATGTTTAAATATAGGGAATTACCGTAAGCTGGATGTAAAGCAAATAAAGTAGTGTGTCACTGTTTCAGATCTGATTAGAACCATTCCACTAGTGACCTAATTTTGTGTTGATATAAAGATTAGGAAATGCATTATTTTGTGATGTTTTAGACTTTTTTGAATTTCTTTGATTTTCACCATTTTTGATGCAATGAAAATTAGTTCAAAACACCCTTCCCAAATACATGTAACCCAGTAGGTTTAATTTGGCAGGATAAAGAGATCACCAACCCTAGAGATTTATACTTTTATCAATTTTTTGGTGTGACCATCTAAAAACAATTTGAAAAATACAATGAAAATCGGCCATCACAATTAGCTTACTAAATTCAAGCCATTAACTAGTACTTTTCAGCCTTCATGACAGACCCCCTGCTCTGCCAGTTTGCCGTGGCTTATTTGATCAAAATTAGAGCAGTTTTTGTTCAAAACCCTATACATGTAGCTACAATTAAGAGCATTAGCTTCAAACCATGCATCACCTTATAAATGCTCCCAAATGGCATTGTGAGAAACCTAGTTTGAGCCGGCCATAATAGCTTAACCATGCTGCAAGTCAACAGTACATTAAACTATCATGTCTAGCCAACTTAGACTATATAAAGGGAAAGGGTTGATTTTGCACTCTATATTTTGCCATTTGAGCTCAAATACATCCAGGAGTGAAAGGGGTAATGATCTGAGTCCCTTTAAAATTGGTTTCATTCTAACAATAATTAATACATAATTGTTTTTGGCAGAGCTTTATGACAACTCAGTTTTTGCCAGTCATCCTACAGGTAATAATTGAAATGTTATCGCTTACAACTGTATTTAACACTAGTGATTTAAAATATAGTTATAAAACAACATAATTATATTCCAGGTGTATATCACTGCATGAACACCAAAAACTATTTTAAACAATTCTGGAAATGTTCAAAGGGGTTTTTGATTTTGTCAGAATGTCTTTGAAAAATCAATTTTGTTTGCCAAAACAAAATCTGAACAACTTCCAATTTATTGTAGAGCTTAATTTATTTAGACCTATAGAGGCAGTCAAATATATAAAGGTTATTAGTCAGCTAAACATCTATACAGCCATGTATTTTTATGAGTCATTACATGTATATCCAATGAGTGAAAATACACAGCCATATTGGATGTTTTAATTTGCCAACTAAAAAGATGTTTGTTATAATTATAAATTCTGCCAAGAAACAAAAACGTTTCCATAATAACCAAAAACCTTGCACCTGCACTCGAGAAATGTTGATGGTACTGAGCATATTATTGTAACTCTTTTGACTGTAACTACATGTAACAGAAATACAGTCTCATAATTGATGTTGCTGTCTTATACATATTTTTTTGTGTTCTTGGCAGAATGAACATAAATAATTAACATACATGTATGTATCTTATTCACATGTGATGATTGCAATCAGGAACCTTAGATAAAAATAACATGAAAATATTTTTTGCATACTTAATAATTATTTGCATTAAACGTCAAAGTTTAACATTTTAAAGAGAAACAATTGACTTTGATCTTTCTTCTAAAATAAGATGTTTAATAAATTAATGATAAGTAAACTGTAGAAAACTGAAAGTGAAATGATATTTCTCTTTGGATAAAAGAAAAAGAGAAATGAGTTCCTTATCCTAAAGACTGTATTGGTATCCCTGCATGTGGATCAATCCCGCATATTGTGTATGTTTTCAGTTTTTGGGAGAAGGAAACATATTTGTCTGTATGAAGCTGACCTGACTGATTTTTGTAGATACTTCAACCAGTGCATCAATACATGTGGAATCTACACATCAGGCTACACCACAACTTCAAAGTCATGGTTTGTATGATGTGATTCAATAGACAATATTCGTATTCTCACGGACGAGCTGGAACGAGTACTCAATGGAGGCTCATGCGGGGGAATTTGCTGAAAGCTATTTAGCATTAGAAAAGAATCCCCCGCATGAGCCTCCATTGAGTACTCGTTCCAGCTCGTCTGTGAGAATACGAATATTGTCTATTGTGCACTGTTTTACTGTATGTGTGATAGTGATTTTGGTTAATAATATATGTAAATTATACAGACTTAGATTGTCACTTATTTAGTCACATTTAATTATAGTTTGGTCATGATTGCCCTGGTAGATGGTTATACATGTAGCAGGTAGGGTAGGGTGCATGCATTTTGATAAGGTGTTTATTAATAAATGGAGGGTTCTTTTAAACTATAAAAAATGGTAATATGCTTTATATAATATTTATTTAAAAAATTTTTTTTCTAATTTCCCACAATTATTAACTTTACCTTAATCAATCATTCTATACAGAAGCCATAATAGAAGTCTTGTCTGGTGAAGAAGGTGAGGTCATTACAAAATGTATGTGTACAAATTGTATTATTAAGGCTCAGACTTGTACTATACTGTACTTAATAAATAATTATTGAGTTACATTATGACATGCAAGAGTTCAATATATCTATATGCATGCATATAATTATATCTATAATAAAATATTTTTATAATTGCAAATAGATCCAGCAGTATGACTTTGGAAATATTGCTAGATCTTCAAGTACATGTATACATGTATAGCCTGCTACATGTTTATAATTATTGATAACTGCTGCAGGTTATTCAGTGTTCAGAACTGTTCCAATGTCTGTCTTTCTGTCCAATGTCTGTCTGTCCGGGTTTTTTTATGGGACATGGATGATGGATTGGATGAGAAATGTTAAGGGGACCTCAAGATTTTGGTGGAACATGAATTTCAAGGGGTCCTCTGGTACAATTTAAAGTAAAATTCAAAACTTGTACTGGTTGCAAATGATTTTTAACTAAAGTGTATCAATTTTAAGGCTACATTGAGTTATCATTAATTAATGGGTAAAAAGCTATTACATTAACTTTATGGTGTGGAAGGATGAAATGAGATTGGTACATGTATGTTGGTTGTCATAATGACTCAAAGTGTACATGTTCAGATACATTTAGGGTTGTAGGGGTGGTAATGGACTACAAACTGACCATCATAGCTCACCTACATGTATAAATAAATGCCAAACCATGAATAATATAATATTACCACTGGTACATGTACATGCAAATGTCATTATATGGTAACATAATATTAGACATGACAATGTACATGTACCTAAATATATTAAGAGTTATGTTCTGTTTACATTTGTATATGAAGAAACGTTGGCTCAAGGACCTGGGTTCCCTGATCGAGCTACCTTGGGCAAGCCAACTTTTCATACATTTTTTTATAAAACGAAGTCAACCATCCATGAGAAACCACAAACTTGACTTAGGGGGGAGGGGGAGGAACCCTCTTCCCTGATGCACTCGGCTCTGAACTTTTGTAAGGTTATCTGGGGATCAATGAGACAACTTTTTCTTATGTAAACACTTTGGCTCACCTAACCAGGCCAACTCGGGACACATAGAGCATACACAATCCAGTATTATGTGCCCACACTCGCTCAAGACAAATAAATGCTTGGTAAAGTTGGCTCAGGGGGAGGGTTCAACCCAGTTCCCTGAGCAAACTTTTCTTCATATAAACAGGGCCATATTTTATTTTGTTATATTTATTTTGTTATATTTATTTTAAAGGTGATGATACTCCAGCCACTCAACAGGGCAACTCTACAGGTCACATACATTGTATTATTTAAAATTAACAAATAATTTATGGATAAATAACACATACAGTAGGGAGTAATGTTGAAATTCATATAATAGTAAATTCTTCTCAAATTAAAAAAGGATACTGGTTTTATTTTGTGTGGATAGTCTTGTGTAAATGACTGACTAAAAAGTACATCAATGTACATATAACATTGATGTACATATAACACATAGTTATATCAAAATGTATTACATTTTTAAAATAATGCCCCTCTACAAAATTGGCCCTTACTTATTGATTTTTGTGTCATCATGCAGCACATTTTGATACTCTTTATTTGCATATTACATGTTCTGTTGCAATATCTTTTTGGAAGGTGTCCCAAAAAGGTTTGACTTAATAACTGGCTTGAATTAGACAAGGACCATAGTCAAAATTTACAATTTAGAATTGAGGAATTAGGACAACCTGACGAAAATCCTTTACAGGACGAGATCGATACATGTATAAACTTGGCTTATACATTATTTAATATAGTAGAGTTTTTGGAAACATAATATACACCAAGACCATGTCCATGCAACCATGCCTGCTCCATAATAATATTATTTTCTAATCAAGTATTTGTAATGTTGTATTGTATGTTTGCAGTTTGCATTCGTGGTCCCCAGTTCTATGAAGTTGGTCATCAAGGTTGGTATGAGTATTACAACTGCCTGGTTGCACAACTTCAAATTGATCATGAATTCACTACATTACATTGTGAAATAAAATTATGTTGAGTAAACAAAAATATAGTTAAGCTAACCTATAAATTCTTATAAACCTATTATAGTTGGCACAGTGACTCAAACCATGAATGATCGTGGAATTTACCAGAGAGGTACTGTATATAAATATACATGTACTGCACATTGCTATTTCAAAAAGGTTTACCCTGACAAGCAGGGCAAGTGATATTACCAGACTGAAAAATATTGTAGTTGCAGTTGTAAGTCTGGTGAACTCATTTGTTTTTGGGTCAACAACTTTAAGACAAATACTAATGATATGGTCTCCTGGGAATCGATCTTCAAATTACACTGTGTATATTGTTCAGCAAAACAGACATAACTACAATTCATTTGGGTCTATGAATGCCGCTTGTTACTTGCTGTTAGCAATTTGTCCATGACAAATTTTAAAATACATTGTAGCTGTATATTTATAAACAATAACCAGCTACCATACATGTACTTGTGGCATGTGTACTGATAGTTGTCCAATGATATTATCTGGTATGATCTGATATGTGAAGTGAACAGTTTTCAAGAGCAGACAAACATCAGTTTATTGCTCAATGCATGCACAAAGTAGTTTATTTTCGTTATTAAAATTTAATAATCGTTCATTTTTTCTCTTGCATGGTTGATCTGGAGCATGCTACATGTATAATTATACTCAAAGGGATGTTGTTGTGATACATGTATACGTTAACTGGCAGAGAGAAAATAATTATTGGGTCATGTGACACATCCCATCAGTCACATGTGTGAACGAAAATATTTTCATGGGTTTAAATATGTACATGTACATGTACATATGTTGCATAAAATCGTATCAAAATATGTCTAATATCATATATCATATATAAAAGCAAGCTAATTAGTTTTCAGCTATCCTCAGATTTTTTGTCATCTGGCTCTCTTGCAGTAGCTTATTAGGCAGATAGGGTGGTGTTAGCAATCTGGATTAGTTCATTAATTGTAGACACATTGGCTCAGTAGATAATAGATTTTAACTTGCCAATTTAGGAAAGGATGGAGGGTAGGTGCCATTTGCAATGCAAGTACTAGCAACAGGCAAACAATGTGTGAGGGAACCATGGCAACCAAGCCATGGGTCAACACCTGTCACACTGGTTTCACAGTGGAAAAATATACTTACAAAGCTCTTAGACCTTCCATAGTAGGGACGGGTGGGTGGGGCAATCCAGCAACCAAATGTGATCAAGCAAGCTGGAACTGAGCACAAGAGCAAACTCGTCACATTTAATGACCTTGTTGCACATGTGCCAAATGAGCACTGTCTGCTGGCCAATAGCTATTTGCAAAGCAATCCCAAAATAACTTACCATGGGGGCAAATTCGTCACACAAGATGACCCATTAAGCATGCAAATATGCTGGCCAATCTCCCAGTTTAAACTATGATTATTCAATCTCATTAAGTAACCTACAATTTTATATACCATACATGTACAGCATACTTTCATATAATTTAATAATGACGATTTAATTATTATGACAGGTCTTGCTTGTTCTGATGCTGATGCCATGAGATGCATCAGTATCATCAGAGAAAAATTTGGTTGGGCAGGACCACCATTCCTAAACCTTGATTTTGCTTGTGTGAGTATAAACTTTGTTTGAACTGTTTTTGATTATTAATAAATTGTTAGTGTTTTATTCAAAATATAAAATAAATGTATACTTTTATTTAAACTATGATGGCGCTACGTGTAAGCAGTTTATTCTATTTTCAGCTTCGTGCGCAGATCCTACATGGATCATTCGTTGCTATTGCTGTTGTTGTAAACTGTAATTTCATAATATCAGAGGAGGAGATATATATATATTACCAATGATTAGGTGAGTAGAAGTTTGATTTTCCACTGGCTGAGGTTAACAACTGGCTTGTCTCGAACAAATTATATTTAAAGTGCAAGTAAAGCCATAAAACAGCATTAACTCTTTTTGTCCAAATTCTATTTCTAATATACAACTGTACTTCAGTTGTCTACATTAATTAGTTTTCTTCGAGAGACTGGAGCAGCAGTTCAACTAGAATAAAAGTTACCCGAATAGTGAGATTGATTCATCTTGTGATGTCACAATTGAAAGCTACAGGATTTTATTGTAGTAGTTTTCTCTTGGGAGGGAGTTGATTCATCTATGACGTCACAACAAGTAGCCTAAATTAGGTTTTAAATGTCAGAAATTTTACAAAATCTGCAAGATTAATACCTTTTTGTGAGAAACAAACACAGTAGTACAATATATAAATTATTTTAATTTTTTTGACATGATACATGTGCATGTACTTGACTTGCACTGTAAACTGTAAACGTTGCCAAAACCAAATACATGAGAATCAGTTCACACCAAAGGCTTCCTAAAATGGTAAATCAGCCACTTTCTTTACCACAGTGAACAAAACAACGCACCATGATCTCAGAGGCTCCTTCACAAAGCTTTACATCCCCTGCCTCAATACTGAAAATATTAAAAAGAGTATTTCATATGATGGGGTGACTTTGTGGAATAAACTACCAATAGATTATTACATGTATGCATAATGCAAAATCGCTTGCCTCATTCAAGAAACTACTTACACATGTAAGACCACCACTCTCCTTGATGAGATTTAATTTTTTAACATGAATATTGTTTTATTACATGTACTACAGTATTTGTAAAAAAGATGTTTATATTATATATATAATAATTATGTAGTCATACTTCATGCAACAATATTTATGGCATGGCTTCTCTGAAAACCAATATTGTATGTTCATCAGTACTTCTGTTAACCAGATCCCAGGTGACAAAATTGAAGAACTGTCATTATCATTTTCTTCAGAACTGTTTTAAATCATCCAACATCAGCCAACATTCTCCACTGGGCAGTTTCTGCTCAGTCAAATCAGGGACTTGAAGGTACATGCATGTAAATTGGATATCATTATTAACTTGATATTGTACATTGTATTTTCAAATATTTAAATACATTTGAACTTTTTAAGGTTCCTTCTTTGAAAGATTTGTAAGCAGTATAATTGAGTTAGTGGTACAAATGTTTATGATCTTTTGGCAAAAGAAATATGCAAACTGTTCTGAAAATACAAAACCATTAATTTTGTACAATGTCAACAATTCATCTTGCCTTTTATTGAAGCATTGACAGAACTTGGAGGAATGGGATTTGCCACTTCCCAAGTAATAATTTTGACAAGGTCTGTTGGCCAGACATCACTTGTTGTGGTTGATAGATTATTTAGTGGTAGGTACAGTACATGATTCATATTCTAAGAATACCATGATCACCTCAGGGAAAATTAGAAGTGCATTCTGATTAGGGAACATTTGACAACAATTGGAACATTGGGAAGTCCACCTGTCGCATCAGGACTTCCACAAATCCACCCGAGGCTCCAGGAGAAATTTAATCACAAATTTCCCACATGCCATGCTATACATTACTTATAATACTTAAATGAAAGATCTGAAAAGTATACTGACTGTAAAATATAAGAATCACAAATAAATTTCAATATAGAGCTACAGTAGCTGTCATACTACATATAACCTTTAGCATTACACAGCCACCATCTATTGGCAAACTCTGCATCTGCTTGGTTAGCCAGACATTTATTTGTTTTCACAAATAGAATGGTGGCTTGGTTTTGCTAAAACAATTAGACTTCTTGCTATTCACTTCAGGTTTCTATCTGCCAATTTAGAACAACAAACTCACAGTCTAATTGTTAAAGACATGTAGCTGCACAAGCCTATGTTTTTATTTTGAAATGAAATTATTATACTTAAACATCAGGCTCTGGTTGCTTTAAACAGGATTACAACAATTTGTACATGTATGTATTTGCTATTTAATTGTTGGATTAATTCTTACCATTTGATTAAAATTAGTTAGTTGTTAATGTTTATCCACTGAATAATCTATCTATTTTTTAACAAATGGACCCTGTTCCTGGAAATTAAATAATAATTTATCACTTGTCTATATTTTCAGCCAATGTGTCAATAGAAAGCTTGTCAAGGGGGATTGAGATGGCAAGACAGTCACTGGCCCTTGCAAACCTAAGGAGGTGAGGAAATAGTGATATTGATTGTATACTACATATACATGTACATGTAGATTCTACTAAAAATATAGTTTATTTATTTATTTTTGGATTGGAGGTTTCCAATTGCAGCCAATTAGCAAGTCAGCCCAATCAGTGAGTTGTGGCATGCAGCAGAAGTGTTGTATTTCTCTGAAGGGAAAGGTGTGAAACAAATGTAGTCATTGTTACCATGGAATTTTCAGCTGACCTATAATACTGGGTGCTCAAAGTTTTCAGTCAGCTATTTTGAATGCATTGTCAGTTTTTCTCTGGGCCCTCAAAGCAAGTACCGGTAACTAGTAGATATGGCATGCTTACGTGTACAAAGTTTACATGGTTACACACATCGAAATTCATTTCACTCAAAATTCATATTATTTTGGTATAAGGCTCATTGTATATCAAATTTCTAGTGAAATATTCACTGGTATTCCATAGAAAACCATGTATTTATGCAACTTGGGTTTCAGCAAATTATGCATTTTATATCTTGTTGTACGAAATTCGTAAATTTCTTCTATTTGATAGAGCTCAGATTGAGAGTGTTCGTTTATTGAGAGATGAACAGGACTGGGCCTTGAAAGAATCTCTCAAGGTTGTCCAACAAAAGGTAAGGGACCATCAACATAATTTTATTCACTCTTTCCATGCTTAACGTCAACTGGACGTTTAGGTACATGTACGTACATGTACATACGTACATAGACTTTATTTCAGTTCAAATTTGAGATGAGCATTATGATGCTAGTATCTTGGAACATACGGAAGTAACAATACAAGATAAGTTAGAACAAGAACAATAATTACAGCACAGGGATAATCTTCTGTCTAATTTTACATTTAAAAGTGGCTAGATAAGGAGATGCCCTCAGGTCATCATCCTGTTCATTCAAGTGTTTTAAAATAATGTAGACCAAACGTAACTCTTTAATTGGCAGTATTTTTAGCTTCATAACCCCTGCAGGTTGTAGCTGCTTGATCGTAATGTAAAAAAGGATGTTTACCTTGGTGTAAGTCATATCACAAAATTTTATAGTGTATTGAATACTATAATTTAAATATGCAGTTACTCATCATTAGTGGATATAAATACGTGGAGAAAAAAATATTACCACCAAGCGAATTCGCTCGTGGTCTAGCGTTAGGGTTAGGGTAGGGTTGTATCAGTCGTTCTATAAATATTATCTTCCTGGGTTCGATTCCGATGTTGAGTGCAGTGAACTGTTTGGCTTGATTCAAATACTCGGGGCCGGAAGTCACGTGTCGGGTTGTAATAACAAAAATACTGCAATTATTCAGTACTATTTCACCGTTTACTTGTGAACCCTATCTCTAAATACTTGAGAACTAGTTTTGTGACGGTTAGGGTTCGTTTTGGGGCCAGGGAGACGCAATGTATTCATTGGCAGTCAAACACTATTCACTTCCGGCCCCTAGTACTTGAATTGCACCCGGAAATATTCTAAGTCCCAAATTATTCATAGTTAACAAAGGGAGTTTTGTGATGCAGCCTGTGAGGCAGCGGCAAAAGTAGGATGCAGGGACTATGAGTATGACTATGTTATGGAGACATTTATACGATAAGCATGTCCTGAACTCTTCTACTGAATAAGCATTATTAGACCTATTAATCTTAGGTCAGACCCCCATCTTGCCCCCTCCTTAAAGGGGCTCTGTCAAGGGTACTGAAGTCATGCTACAATCACCAACTGCACATGTAAACAAACGTGATCGGCTAAGTTCAGATCAGTTCGCGCGGTTCATTTTTACGATCCATGGTTTAATTTACAGAACTTAACATGAATTATGGAACTCTCCTCAATTTCTGATGAAGAATCCGATCAGGAGTCAACAGCTTTTGAAGTGGTAGGATTTCGGACTTCTGTTGTAAGGAAATCAAACTTTAAATTTGACGTTAAATGCGTTCTAATTTTCATGCAAATTTTTGACCACTTTTGACTTTCTTACACTACCAACATAAGACTGTGATTCAGCAGCATCACTTTCAGAGTCGGTATAGTCGGGTTTCGCAACAAGGACGTAATGCAGCGATACGCCAGTGATATCGACTTCCGATTCTCTCCCGTTTCCAGACGATGAAGGAGACACAAGTGTAGCAGTTTTCTTGATCGGAGTAGAAGCTGCCAGTAGAGCTGCAAGAAAATCAAAACTTACATAAAATTGAAAAGAATGGCACAGCAAGATCCCACTTGATTTTCACGCCAGAACAAAAATGCCTTACGTCGATGACAAACGGGATACAAGTGATCGATTACCAATATCTCCCCTCGCTAACACTAACAGTACAAAGGTCAAAGCATATATAGTGGCGACTTGTGGCTTACCATTCACAGCAGGGCGATATCTTTTTCCTTTTCCCTTGCTACCAATGTCATCTCGAACTCTCATCTTGTTAGCATGGGCATACGAACTATGAAGACCAAGTAGAAATACATAACAAACTCAGATTTGGGATCTCAGATTTGTAGTACAAGTGCTACGATCGATCACTTTCGCTTCATCTCGAGGGAAAGTAGATACGCGGCGAAGCTGGAGTCACTCGCAAACGTCCCAGAAGCTTTAACAGACCTCCATGTTTCAAATACTGGCTTGCGGAGATAAATACTGGGATGTTCAAGACGCCAAATCTTTCTGTTCTTGTACCGATTGACCTTTGTCGAAACCAAAGATGGCCGACCTCTCTTCTTGAAACCAGAGGATGGTGGAGCGCCAATGATCTATTATTCTAAAATATTCTGACTTCAATTTAAACACTGATATTCAAACTGACTATCTATTTTGAAAAAACAATGTATAACGCTAAGGAAAACTTCGATGGAAATGGATTTAAATCATACACTTTCAGCTTGTTTTAACGCGAGATCGAATTTCAGAACACGGTGGACTTTTATTCTGAAATGATTTTAGACACCAGGTCACTCTCGGCCAAAATTCCCTTGACATAGCCCCTTTAACGTCCACTTGGAATTTTGCTATTGTGTACTGAAGAAAATGTATTGTATATAGGAATGGTTTTGCATCACAACAACTGAACAAGATCAAAACAAACGACTTACCAGTTACCGATTTAATAAGCTATGCCAATCAGCTTTAGAACAATCCTTGAAATTAATGGTGAAGTACTTTCCGTGAATTTCACTTCGTTCTCCTTAAAATCCTTCTATTTCCCTCTCAATTGCCTCTAATTCTGGCTATAAAACTCCTGCTCAACCAACAAGTGGAAGGTCGCCGCCATTTTGTGCATCCAAGTCTCCAATGATCGCTGGGATACCACAGGCAACCCACCGCCGTCTTTTTGGTGCTCGTTGATCTTTGTCAATCATCAATGACCTTTATTTATCCACGATAAAGTTTAAAGCTTGGAGCTTGTGGGGTTGTGACTTAACATAAATGTAATTAATTAACGAGCTAGAATAGATAGGTAATTTGTAAAACTAAGATACTAATACTAATACGTATATTAAATAATGCTAGTATATAATAATAACTGGAATTATAATAATTAATACCAATAATTAAATAAATAGATCTGATGATGCTAAATCTAAAGGTATTCTTCTGCACAGTGAAGCTAATTTATAATCACAAGCTCCAAGCTTTAAACTTTATAGTGGATAAATAAAGGTCATTGATTGATCGATTGATTGAGAATGTCTTGCAGGATTGCACTGTAACACTGTAACCCTTAGCGTGGGGAAAATGCAGCGGCCGAACGGGGTCTGTGGAGGAGTCTAACCTGACTTCAAATCTTGGCAAAGACCCGCAAAGATCCCTGGAAACAATGATTAGGAGTGGTTCCCTTCCCACCCCTTCTCATATTAGAATCTGCGCTCCTGTGATGTAGTCATCTTTGGTTCAATTTTTATACTTTATTTTATAGCGACAACAGGAAGAGATTACGGAGGAGGTGAGTAAATCGTTTTAATGTTGCAAAACTGATTACTAGTAACATACATTAAATGCAGAAGCCTAACTACCATTTTCATCAGATGTAATCAAACGTTGATTGATCTAAGGCCCATTTACAATACACTGGATTTTTGGCACGGGTCGGATAAAATTGGTACGTATACCCCCCCCCCCCCCCCCCCCAAAAAAAAGGGTTCGGCTCGGATAAGTTGGGCAGTGTAAATTGTTTGCCGCTCCTAATTTTACCCGCGTCGAACGAAACATTTTACCCGTGCCTGGCCATTCTAAATAAGTAGTCCGAGCAGCGCAGGTAAAATTGGCGGGGGTACCAAAATATTGGTTCGGTTTGGATAAAATATGTAGTGTACACGATCATCGTTTTATTCCGTAGCCTTCGTTCGTATCGGTCACACTCATCAGACGTTTACAACCAACGCAGTCACAGAAAATGCGCGGTTACGCTTGGAAAGAGAGTTCTCACAATAATAAAAAATGAAACGCCGAAGGAAGAGAGATCAGCGCCGTTTTCTTTAATGCCCTGGTTTCGCTAACTCCTTTTTCATACCCGCTATATTTGCAATAAGGCTTCCAATCCTTCTTTATCAGCCATCTTGGATGGACGAACAGTAAAATATGTAGTGTACACGATCATCATTTTATTCGGTAGCCTTCGTTCGTATCGGTCACACTCATCAGACGTTTACAACCAACGCAGTCACAGAAAATGCGCGGTTACGCTTGGAAAGAGGGTTTGGATAAAATATGTAGTGTACACGATCATCGTTTTATTCCGTAGCCTTCGTTCGTATCGGTCACACTCATCAGACGTTTACGACCAACGCAGTCACAGAAAATGCGCGGTTACGCTTGGAAAGAGAGATCTCACAATAATAAAAAATGAAACGCCGAAGGAAGAGAGATCAGCGCCGTTTTCTTTAATGCCCAGGTTTCGCTAACTCCTTTTTCATACCCGCTGTTTGCAATAAGGCTTCCAATCCTTCATTATCCACCATCTTGGATGGACGAACAGCGCGGCAAAAATATTAAACGCGGTCGCAGCGAACCGATATGTTTGGTAGCCATACCACTTTTATCCGAGCCGTGCCAAAAATTCAGTGTAGTGTAAATGGGCCGCTAATGTAAAATGTCAAGCCTTGTTTGTGACTCACTTTGTTGTCAATTTTGTCTCCTTCGACCAAGTATTATTTACTTTTGTTTCTGACACTGAACATTTTACTACAACGACCAGATTCCTTTTCAAATTCTCTTTCTCATTCAGATTTTTAAATTGGTCCAAATTAGAGAAACAAAAGTATTTAAATGTCGTTTTTAAATGTTTTTAAATGTCGGCCGGCTGTACAGTCAGGCTAAAAATGGATAAATAAACCGTAAACTGGCTAAATCGTCCAGTATAACGCGTAACCATATTTCATTTTAGCCTGTACCCTATTCCCTATATCTAAGACAACATTAATTGAGACTGGCGTTAGTGTTACCGTGTCTGAGATATAGTATACTGACTAGGACTATGTTTTACCATTGCGAGACAACTCTATTCTAGAACCAAATTTCACATTGCCATGAAGTTCTCTGTCAGTTAGTAGATAACATACTTAACAGCATTCTAGGATACTAGACAGCAGCAATAAAAGGCACACCAAAATCCGTCGAACTCTGCTGACAAGTAGATCGATTTCCCTTTGAAGATGTTTTGGCCAGGCTTCTCAGCGCGGTGCTAAATCGAATAACTAACGTCACAATAGCTAGCCATCTGGGGTGAGCCGCTATGATTACCCCAGCAGTAAGGGTCTAAGAAAAATAATTCAGTCAGGGTTAACCTATGCCATTTTAATAATAACACATGAGTTAGGTTATTCAGGGGGGTAACAGGTTTACTGCTACCATGTAAGTAACTCAGCAATATTGTCTGAATATTCCATGAATTCTATCCGAGGAAGAATGTTAGAATATATAATGAAAAATAAAACATGTTCTGTAAATGTTTTTCAAGTCTCTTGTTTTAGTTGTCATCTTGTTTTTGACCCCTTATGAAATACCATATAATCCCGAAAGTATAGCCTTGTAGCAATGTCATTTAGCAGGGTTCGTTACTTTCAGTCATATTCTACGTACATCTGATATATATACCCAATATGTTCTACGCAATCAGTGCTAGCTCAAACGGATTCCCCCAAAGAAGCGGGCGTTGGGCCTCTGCCTCGTTCACACACATTGAGCCTCAATTATCGTTTATAAAGTTGAGTGCCGTTCTCATTGAACGAGTCGTTCCGCTTTTCACAAATAGTGTGCCGTGTGAGTGATCCCATCAATTCACCATCAATGGATCCCCATCAATCAAGACACGTTTAAGATCGACTCGTTTTCGCCATAAATCGTCACGTTTTACAATCGAGACACGTTTCTCAAAATCGCGACTCGTTTTTCAAAATCGAGACACGTTTTGTGAATCGAGACAAAACATCATCATCGAGACACGTTTTTCAAAATCGAGACACTTTTTTCAAAATCGAGACACGTTTTTCAAAATCGAGACTCGTTTTGTGAATCGAGACAAATCGAGGGAGGGAACACGTTTTTCAAAATCGAGACTCGTTTTTCAAAATCGAGACTCGTTTTGTGAATCGAGACACGTTTTAATAACGAGACACGTTCGTTAACGTAACGTGACATGTTGTCCAGAAACCGTGAATGATCCATAGATACTGTAGAGAGCATACATATACTGTAGAGACTATAGAGAGCGTATAGATCGTGTAGAGAGCATAGATCGTGTAGAGAGCATAGATACTGTAGAGACTATAGAGAGGGTAGATCGTGTAGAGAGCATAGATACTGTAGAGAGCATAGATACTGTAGAGAGCATAGATACTGTAGAGACTATACAGAGAGCGTAGATAGTGTAGAGAGCGTAGATCGTGTAGAGTGTAGATACTGTACAGACTATAGAGAGCGTAGATCGTGTAGAGAGCATAGATACTGTAGAGAGCATAGATACCGTAGAGACTATAGAGAGCATAGATCGTGTAGAGAGCATAGATACTGTAGACTATAGAGAGCGTAGATCGTGTAGAGAGCATAGATACTGTAGAGACTATAGAGAGGGTAGATCGTGTAGAGAGCATAGCTACTGTAGAGAATATAGAGAGCGTAGATCGTGTAGAGAGCATAGATACTGTAGAGACTATAGATACTGTAGAGACTAGAGAGCGTAGATCGTGCAGAGAGCATAGATACTGTAGAGACTATAGAGAGCGTAGATTGTGTGTAGACAGCATAGATCGTGTAGAGAGCATAGATACTGTAGAGAATTAGCCGAGAGCATAGATACTGTAGAGATTAGATCTAGAGAGAGCGTAGATCATGTAGAGAGCATAGATCGATACTGTAGACTATAGAGAGCGTAGATCGTGTAGAGAGCATAGATCGTGTAGAGAGCATAGATCGTGTAGAGAGCATAGATGTACTGTAGAGAGTATAGAGAGCGTTGATCGTGTAGAGAGCATAGATACTGTAGAGATTAGATCTAGAGAGAGCGTAGAATGAACTCCTTTACTGGAGTGAAACTAACTCCAAAAAAGTTACTCCACACTCTAGAGTTATTTTAACACACTTACTAGAGTAAAAATAACTCCCTGAAAATAACAGTGCAGTATCTATGCTCTCTACACGATGTACACGGCATCTATGCTTTCTACAGGGTCTAGACGTATATATATATATATATTTCAGTGATATATAGACACACCCTATTTCAGTGGTTGATATATCGAGAAAGAGCCTTATTTTCACAGCTTCGCTATGGAGTATAAACGCTAACGCTCCGTATATAATAAAAACTAGCTACCGCTTGCGGGTTCCAGGGCAGTTGTCTTGGTATTTCTTCTTGCTCTGTTGGTTTTCGAATAATCGAAATATCTTATCAATTTTCGACTAGATCAACGGAAATGTTGGCGATGCCGTTTGGAAGCAACTCTGCCTCTATTTTACACTCGATGGAAATTTGATTCACTTTGACTGACTTTAGGGTCGCTATATATATATATTAATGGCGACTTTTGTCACGACGGTATCTAGAAATCTTTGATCTCCTCAGTTATATAAATTGTTTAGTCCGTGCGAAGCGGCTGTGGTTGTTTGGCTGTTCGACAATTCCATCGGTTCCTCAGTCAAACTTCTCTCGCCTTTTCGATATGAAGTTCTTCAGTTGCTGCCCTCAAATTGTTATAAACTTCTTCTTTGTCCGCAATATTTTGTCGTTTCTCCGCCTTTAATAACTTCCTTCACAGTCTTCAAAGCCTTTACATATTCGATGCTGCAATGAGTTGAATACAACAATTTTCGAAGGAGACCCGTTTAGGTTTGGAAGTTACAATTACCTCCCTAGGGTACCCCGGGTCCAGTGACAAGTCCTTGGGGTACAGCGACATGTCCATACCCATCGCTTTTTGGCAGGCATCTCTTTCTTCTTTTTTCTCTCTCTCTCCTCCAGTCCTCCTCTTCTCTCCCGGAGTCACAGGTAACCCAATTCACGATTTTTTAAAATCTGATTTCTTCTAAAATTAGAGATGCCTGCGGAGGAGGCTATGGTTTTCCTATTGTTTTTCTCTTCGGCCTTCTTATCCAATCAAATTACAGAGTTATGGTACTTTTGTCCGATACGAAATCCACTCTAGATATTCTGAGTAATTTTAGATAGATGTACATACCTTTGGCTTGTGATTAAACTTGCTTTCATCACACTTGACCACGCACGTTGGTCCACCAAACGGTATGAAGGGGTTGAGTGCATTCTCCAACGAACATATGTCTTCGAGGCGACGAAATACTCGAGAAACAAGATTTGATGTTAAAGACAGTTTCCTTGCCGTTTTTTTTCTGGTGTCGTCCTCTGCCCAAAAGTACACTAACAAAAGTAAGTCTCCTAAAGCGATCTTGGGGAATTCTTCAAAGAAACTGTTTGATCTTAAGCTTCTCTTTTTACTGCATCCAGTGCATCTCCTGTGAAGTATTAAAGACACCAGTTAGATGCTAGACGATGAATCACTTGGCGAACAATATTTTTTAGTGACCTTCAGTTCTCACAGTGCCGGCAATCCGGTTGGATACCATATATTTCTGGGCCGCGTCAAGGCAAAAAGGGCCCGGACGACATGATATGTAAATATTTTTGAAATTGTACCATGTTTTTCTATATTTGTGGTGCGATTACAATATGCATCGCGACCAGTGAAATCGAATACGAAATTTACGATCTTTTTACACGAGGGTGTGATCACAATTTTAGCAGACGCAAATGATTCCTTATCATCAGACGATTGTTTCAAGGTGTAACTTGTACTATTGCTAAAATCATATTATGAGCTACGGGGAGTGGAATGACTGCAGAAAAGAAGTTTTTGGCCAAAAAGCGATCATCTTGTTCATCTTATTTATTTTTTTACTCTTTAATGCCAGCAGGTATAAATGAATGTCATACATCAAAATCACCCCCTCTGACAGGATTCCTAATTTTTGTGGTCATCTTTGTAATCGGGCCCTTGCATCAAAATCACGTAAATTTCACCCCTGCTTTTTGTTGTCAATTTCTTGAAACTGACATTTATTGTTAGAAATGAAATGTAGTGCTTCTCGTCAAGAATACAATACAATCTTCAACCTGTTATTAGGAACAACGCTGTAGGAATTATTTAACTTGAATGTCGTCCGGGCCCTTTTTGCCTGACGCGGCCCATATATTTCTCAGGGCACTGAAAACAATTCAAGTTATTTACCACATTGCTCTGTTCTCTTTGTTCTTTTAAAGGAAAAAATCTCATATTTTCACATCACACCTCGGTTTCTTTGGTCTTTGCGGGAGAATAAATAGAGGAAATTACACGGTGGTGCGAAGATATGAAATTTATCCTCGAGAGTCGAAAAAAATTCACGAGTGATCGCAGCGAACACTATATTATATATATAATATTTCTAAAGTGAGAGAAATACCGAAAAACACCCAAAATGCATAATAGAATTCAAGTTGAAGCAGTAGTCTTCTGTCACTTCTTTCTCCTTGTGAATGCAACTGTTTTCAGTTGCGAGTGAGCGCAGCGAACACGATATTATATTGTACATTATATTATATATATAAGGTGAAAGAGAAAATATGTGCCCGAGAGTGATTTGAATCCACGGCCTCGGCATATACTAGTCCGCTGTGTTACCACTACACCATCAGGACCAACCACGCTGGCAACGCAGCCAGTTGATGGTTTCATTGTGGAACGTTACCGTGGGTACTCCCGGCATTTTCTCTTTCTGGATTGAGATGGGAAAGCCTATAACTTTAAATTAGCTTTCAACCTAAGGATCATACTGATTCACAGGCGGACAGACAAAGCTGTCCTAGGCCAACTTAGGAATCACTAGGTTTAAATTATTATTGTTATTATTATTATTATTATTATTATTATTATTATTATTACTAGTGGATACCGCTAACGATAATCCAACATGTGTGTTAGACGCTAGCTAGGTCATAGCGAGTTTTGGGTATTGCCATGCAACTTGCATGGTAGTGATCCTGGGTGTGTGGTTATTTTCCACCTACTAAGGCTCAAGTGGAATTTTGGAGCACTTCCCGTGGAAATAAGTGGCGTAAACATCGTCGAAAAAGTTTCTCCTTGCAACGATTGTTATTTTGCATCCAAGTGCATGGAATGTCATCACAAGCTCGCGAACCGACAGTCATCCGCAGTTCATGCCGCATGGCAGTTGTCGCGTCGAGTACAGAAACCATGGTTTTAACTCTGCCACATCACTCCATGCATTGTGATTTGAAGCTGCAACCTCATTCTAGCCACTTCTAAATGGGGGAGGGTTCCATTATCAACAGCAAAGGCATAGCATTTTCCACCCCTCCCCCCTCAGTTTTGCAGGGTTCGCATATCTTACCCCACATTTGCAACCAATATGTTGTGTTCGTCGTGTTTACTAACAAAAGCATTATTTTGAAGCTGCAACTTCATTCTAGCCACTTCTAATGGGGGAGGGTTGCATTATTAACAGGAAAGGCATAGCATTTTCCACCCCTCCCCCCTCAGTTTTGCAGGGTTCGCATATCTTACCCCACATTTGCAACCAATATGTTGTGTTCGTCGTGTTTACTACCAACACTATGGTTTTAACGCTGCAACGTTATTTCATCCAGTTCTGGACTCGGAAATAGCAAATGAAACTGTCCCAGCATGCTTTGCGGCCACAACGGAGAGGGCGATGGATTTTTACGGGTAGAGAGGAACGTCGTAGAGACATGGGGTTTTCACCAAAATGTTACCCATAGAAAACTGCAGGGGGTCTTCTTCATTTGGTTGACATTGATGTTCAGGGGGGGAAATGACAGGCAAAACAAAAATTCAAAGCGGCTTAACCCCCCCTGAACTTCATTTGCGCGAGCGTTAACGCAAAAATTTAATCTAGTTGGGTGAAATTACATAAGATAGGCTGGTTTTTATGCCATAAACTAAGCGCTAGATACCGAACATTAATTAATTAATTAATTAATTATTTAATGATTGTATTATTTCTATGTTTATCGTTAGGAACAAGTGCAAACCGCTAACGATAATCAAAGACGGAAAATACAGTGGTCACTTGATTTTTAAGAAACCAACACAAGTTCAAATGCGTTCTGGTCTGGTCAATCTAGTTATAACATAGGATAAAACGAAAATTAATAGCAAAGTGTACATAAGCAAAATGAGGTCCCATCTCTGCTCTATGTCAAAATTCGAGCTCTACATCACAAACTACTTCAGATAACATCAATAATATAATTTTATTGTGTTTCTATACCCGTGATAAGGATAAAAATACTACAGAAACAAATCTAGGACTTTGTTACCTTGAAAGCTTGTTTTTCAAATAATTGCGTACGATTCTCAGACAGCAATATTATCTTTATCATATAAGAAACCAGTGTGCCACGAATGTTCTTAATTTCAACTGACCGTGAGATCTAGATGGATAGATCTTTTCGAGATATGCAATATGCCCGAAGGCTGGTCCATATTGATTTAATGATACTCTGCTTTTCTCGCGTTCATGTTAATATGAAATTGGACAAACGTTAAATAAGCTAACCGATGGGAGACATCAGGGCTGCTTTTAATATTTTTCATAAATTTCTTTGAAGTATGATATGATAAAAATAAATATATATGCTTGTTACTAAGCCAGTATTAATAATACGTTTGGGTGCAGAAGCTAAAAATTATATTGTGATTCCCAGAGGGTAACATGATCTATATCCAAGCAACCAATGGTTTGCGAATTTACTTAGAGGGTCTCAATGGGGGGGTCTACATGTCAGTTGTCAGTTAAAATTTTGGCCATTTGTCAGTTGTCAGTTAGCCCTAATTAATCATTACTAGAGAAAATTTACAATGTTTGAACCCACAAAAACCAAATTTGTCAGTTGTCAGTTATTTTTCGGTAGTCAGTTGTCAGTAAAATAATTGTCATTTGTCAGTTGTCAGTTATTTTTAAGGCCGTTTGTCAGTAGTCAGTTAACCCCATTCAGACCCTCTACTTACTATCAGCTGGCCAGAAGGAGATAGATCTTTTCGAGATATGCAGTATAGAATGCCTCAACGCTGGTCGATATTTATACAGATTAAAGATGATCTGCTTGTTTCAAGTTGATCGTGAGAGAAAATGATATATGCAAGTGTCTCTAGCTCTGGCCTCGCTTGTTCAAGTCACTTGAATGACATTCCAGACACATCATTGGATAACCATGGCAAGGGAATGTCATTAATAAATTAAGGGCATAAATAGGGACAGTTTAGGCCTTTCTATTTCACTTCAAGAATTAAGCTTCTCAAGAATAACGAAGAAAAGGACAAGCTAAAGGTGAATTGACTCAAAATAATTATTGCATCAAATACTTCAGAAGTAAATACATGTATATCGCTATATAGGATTCGAAGAACTGGTTGTTTATCCTAAGACAAGTGTTCTAGACGGCAACTTGTGTTATTATTTTCCACGACGTCGTATGTTCTGGTTGCTTTACCTCTATATCACTAAAATGTTCGCTAGGATATCTCGTTGATTAATTTAAAAAAATTATAAGTATTTTGCCAGCATGTGGAAAGGCCGAGGTCATTTAGTTAACATTTTTCGACGAGTTTTAATACTAGAATCACTAAAGTGAACTGATTATCGAATTAGAAAACATCTTTAAGTTTGAAAGCGATTTCAAAGGGAACCTGTGGTTGGGTGCTTCAAAACGACATTGCTTGAGAATACCAAATTTACGGGACGATATCTTAAGAAGACGACTACGTTCCTCGAATATATATAAGCCCAAAATGTACCCTTTCTATTTTTGTCCTCTTTTATCGACAATTAAAATGCAGAACTTTGTTTGGAAGACTACTTACACCTTATACCGTGAAAACTAAGGAAATGAAATATGGGAATACAGTACATGTCCCACTGTACTAACCACACCTTAGAACGACCGTGAGAACATGGTCTAAAAATGAAATATAGGAAAATAGTGCATGCTTTTCCGAACTAAATACACCTTATTCCGTGAGCTTATTTTTGAAAGAAATGAAATATTGCAATACATTACATGTTCTCCCACTCTAAATACACCTTAGGACAATGAGATTATGGTCTAAAGAAATGAAACATAGAAAATCGCGAACCGACAGCCTTCCGCAGTTCATGCCGCACGGCAGTTGTCGCGTGGAGTACAGAAACCATGGTTTTAACTCTGCCACATCACTTGATCCATTGTGATTTGAAGCTGTAACCTCATTCTAGCCACTTCTAAATGGGGGAGGGTCCCATTATTAACAGGAAAGGCATAGGATTTTCCACCCCTCCCCCCTCAGTTTTGCAAGGGTCGCAATCTTACCCCAAATTTGCAAACGATATGTTGTGTTAATGGTGTTTGGTACCAAACCTATGATTTTTATACTGCAACTTCATTCAACCCATTTCTAATTGGGGAGGGTATCGTTATTAACAGGAAATGCATATGCTTTTCCACCTCTCCCTCCTCAGTTTTGCAAGATCGATTCGCAAATCTTATCCCAAAGCTGCAACCAATATGTTGTGTTCGTCTTGTTTAGTACCAAAACTATGATTTCGACTCTGCAACCTTATTTAATCCAGTTCTGGACTGGGAAATAGCAAATGAAACCATCCCAGCATGCTTTGCGGCCAAAACGGAAAGGGCGATGCATTTTTACCGGTAGAAAGGAACGTCGTAGAGACATGGGGTTTTCACCAAAATGTTACACATAGAAAACTCCAGGGGGTCTTATTAATTTGGTTAACGCTGAAGTTCAGGGGGGGGGGGAATGGCAGCCAAAATAAAATTTCAAAATGGCTTAACCCCCCCTGAACTTCATTTGCGCGAATATTACATCAAAAATTTAATCTAGTTGGATGAAATTACATGATAGGCTAGTTTTACTTCCCGTTAAAATAGCGTAACATACCAAACATTAACACGTCCAAGCTATAAATTACAATTATTCCCTACCCCACTTCCCCTGGAAATGGTATACCCATTTGTGATAGTAAACGTGTTCGGAATATCATTCATGACAAAACTGATCGATTTTCAAGATTTCAAGTTCAACAGAGAACCACATAATTAAAGTTAAACGGTTGCCCAGGCCCTGCTCGGCCAATGAAAAACGGAGATATAACGCCTTAACCCCCCCTGAACTTTATTTGCGCGAATTAGTAGGCAAAAAAATCATCTAGTTGAGTGAAATTACATAAGATAGGCTGGTTTTTATGTTATTAGTTATGTGCTAGATACCGAACATTAATTAATTAATTAATTATTTCATGATTGTATTATTTCTATGATTATCGTTAGGAATTATTATTATTATTATTATCGTTATTATTATTATTATTGTTGTTATTGTTATTGTTATTATTGATATTGTTATTATTATTGGTATTATTATTATTATTGGTATTATTATTGATGTTATTATTATTATTATTATTCTATTATTATTCGACAACTCAGTGAAGGCAGCGGGCAACTTCTCAACTAAATTTCCATTCTGCTATTACTTAGGTTAAAATAGAGGTAGACTTTTAATGGAGGATTTACTCTTTAAAAATATATGTTAGTCATAATTAATGAAGTTAAACATAGTGTGTCAGTCATTGAAAATAGCCCTTTCCCTATGTAGAATGTTATTTGAAGTCCTTGATCACCATTTTGCAATTATTTAGTTTAAAATAAAGGTTTACTAGTGATAAAACATATAGCGGGCAACTCAGTTATAAAGCAGCGGACAACTCATATGATTGCACTTCAAAGTAAGGCTAGCGGGGAACTCATTTAAACTATAAGTCAGCAATTTTAAATAGCCCTTTGCCCTATTTTAAAGCTGTATATGATGGCGTTATAAGACACCGTTCGGTGTTACTAAGAGGACGAACTTGATGACGTTATAAGACACTTTCCTGGGATACTAATAGGTCATACTTGATTACGTTATAAGTCACTGTGTTTCACTAATTTTATTGTCTGTTGTCTTGCTTCTGATTTTTGATGTGGTTGTTGTTGTTGTTTATGTACAGTGAAACCTCAGTGGACATCTCCCGTAAGCGGACACATCGAAGAGGTCTCAAGGGTGTCCACTAACTGGATGTTCCCTTAACACTTACTTCTTGACTCGAATTTCTGGGTATAATTATCGTTTGTGTTAGTAATAGTTGTTACATCTCTTGTGTTACTTCAGTGTACTTTTCTTATAGAGCTTAATTTCATGGCCAGTTTTCTTCGTATGCTCTTTCTTTTTTGCAATCGGCTTTCTTTTTTGGGTTCATGCTAACATTCTAGGTAAACCGTTTTCTGTTCACCCGAGTTACCGTGTTTTTATTGCTGTAGCCCTGTCGTATGTGCAATTTTTCCGATCAATCACTATTTTCGTCAACAGTTATGGAAATAGAACACCACGAATATAATGTCGATCCTTTACATGCTGTGGTTGAATGATAGAATGAGGCTTGCAACCATACAGTAGCTCGTCCAGCTTTGTGCGTCCTTGTGTGTAATAGTGATCTATCTTTGTTTGAAGTGAAATAAGGAGATCGTCTTTGTCTTCACGGTCGAAGTAGTTTACCCCTAATGTCGTAGGTAGGGTGATGTCTTCAAATTTTTCTCTTCCAAAGTTCAAGAAGGCTTGATGACGTTGATAATTTTCATTTGGAAGATCAGTTGCAACCTCGCAATCAATTATTTCTATTAAATAATCCAAGGTCTTTTCCACGATTTTGTCTATGTCCTCTATTTATTTGCGTTGTAAATTGGTTTTATTGAGTAAATTCAGTTGTAAATTCATGATACGCAGTCCATGATGCCCTTCATGCCCTCGGACTGGAGTGAGAACACAATATGTTGACGTCAGAGTCTGTCCCTCACTTGTCGTTATTTCGCAGTAATATGAATGGCTAATTCATTAGAATTAAATCCGACAGAGGTGATGTTTTCGTCTGAAGATTCTTTTTTCCAACGAAACCCGGTTACCTTAGATGGACACGTTACGGTAACTTTAATAGTAACATGTATTTTTTTAATTTCAGATATTCTGAAGTAGGTGATTGTTGGTAAATTATTGGACATACCCTCTTAAATCTTCCTATTCTACTCAAACATGGTACACTAAATATTTATAACCTGTTTTTGTTACTAAAACACAAAATCAAAATACTAAAAACATTTTATTAAAAACAGTATACTTTATGCAATACAGTATGCATTTTTAACACTATATACCAGGTGGAAGTAAAAAAGATAAAACTACTTCTTCAACTAATCTGGTTATAATCTACTAGTACCAATAGTCCCTTAACCAAATAAGAATCAAAAGTAGTCGGAAATTTCCGACTACTTCTTCCCATAGTGTGGTTATAATCTAAGAGCAGCATTGACCCTTAACCGAATAAGGGTAAAAAGTAGTCGGAAATTTCCAACTACTTTTCCCATAGTGTGGTTATAATCTAATAGCAGCATTAAGACCCATAACTGAATAAGGGTCAAAAACAGTCGTAAATTTTCAACTACTTTTTCCATAGTGTAGTTATAATCTAAGAGCAGCATTAGACCCTTAACTGAAAAGGGTCAAGTAGTTGGAAATTTCCAACTACTGCTTCCCATAGTGTGGTCATAATCTGAGAGCAGTATTAGACACTTAACCGAAGAGTAAAAAGTAGTTGAAAATTTCCGACTACTTCTTCCAATAGTGTGGTTATAATCTAAGAATAGCATTAGACCCATAACTGAATAAGGGTCAAAAGTAGTCGGAAATTTCCGTGGTGAAACTCCTTGCAGGATCCTTGATGATCTTTAAGGATCCTGAAGGATCAGGTAAGGATCCTTGTAAGGTCAGGATCCTTGAAGGATTTGTCTAGGATCCTGATGGCCAAGTTCCTTGCCAGGATCCTGTTAAGATCCTGAAGGATCCGGGAAGGATCCGTGTACGGTCAGGATCCTTGAACGATTTGTCTAGGATCCTGATGGCCAAGATCCTTGCCAGGATCCTGCCAAGATCCTGCTAAGATCCTTTCAGGATCCTGATATGATCAAGTGAATCTAGTAAGTGCAGGATCCTTGTAAGATCCTTAAAGATTTCACCAGGATCCTGTCAGGATTCAGGCAAGATCCTGGCAGGAAACAACCGCATGGAAGGAAAGGATCCTTGTAAGATCCTTAAGGATTTCACCAGGATCCTGTCAGGATTTAGGCAAAATCCTGGCAGGAAATAGCCGTTGGAAGGAAAGGATCCTTGTAAGATCCTTAAGGATTTCACCAGGATCCTGTCAGGATTCAGGCAAGATCTTGGCAGGAAATAACCGTTGGAAGGAAAGGATCCTCGACCGTACTGTACTGTCTTCTCAATAGCTACAATTTAACTGAATTACTCCTTCCCACTTTTACTGTCGTTTTCTGTTTTTTCTTCTTTTCTCTTTTCCTTTTCTTTGATACTACAGCCCTCTGCAAGTTCAATTTACGCTCTTTTTGCTACCATATTCAACTTACACAAATCACTAAGCTCAATTATTCACTTTATTTATTATATATTTATATAATTAAATACAGCAGTGGCCAACTCGAAAGCTTTGGCCTACTTTGGCCTACTTTCGGTGCAAATAACTGTTTCCGGCCCGGAACGCGAATGTATAGTCTATTACCGTGACACAGCCCCTTTAAACTTTTATACAAAGGTACGAATACCCTTTTAATTACGTTCTTATTCGTACCTGTGAATTCCCATTGACATATATGTATGTTTCATCGTTTCTTCGTCTGAGTTCACTGCATGTAAAGGTGTTATTTCGGTGATTTTACAGCTCTGACGAGTTCACTTTTGTAAGGAAGTTTGAATTGTCTCTCGGCTAACCAAGAAGCAAGTACATGATGTTCAAATGATTCGCTTTATCAGGAACGTCAACCTAAAATATGACTACATAGTACAGGAACCGTTCGTCGATCTCCTGTATAGAAAGTCCTAGCAGAGATGCAATTCTCCGGCTTTTGGTGAGAGACTAATACGCTTTTTAGCCTCATCTCCCGCTTTGAGTCCAAATCTCCCGCTTTTTCGCAAATGAGACTTTAATAAATAAAGCCGCGAAAATACTTTTTCCTTGGCTGTCCTTTTTGTTCATGACTCACGCGCGATCATTACAAATCAGACAGATCCATACGAAGCATAACGAAGCAGTGATCTCCCGCTTTTAGAACTCAAGGGGTTGGCATCTCTGTCCTAGTCCTTGCTCACAATCCTCCGACTCTGAGAAGTTTTGTTTGCAGATTTCTGCCTTTTTTCACCACTTTCTCCCATCGTGTACGAATTAACCTTTGACAATATCCGGGTATTATAATATACTTTCAACGAATCACGTCGCGGAGAATACCAGGTATCGTGTTCGGTAACCAATCCGATCACGGTACGCACAAAGTACATACGTATAATATTTCTCGTCAACCGTCTTCTACACGTGAAGTTGGACTGTTTGCTACAAATTCTCTGTCTACTTCTATGGTTTTTAGCATTATCAAACTCTATTTCTTTAATAACAATCTTCAGGATTCCTCGAGAATCGAAGGTAAGTGCAGCATTGTCAATTTCGCTCAGAAAAGTACTTCAATTACGACGTTAGAACCGATTTCAGTGTAACGTGCACCGCGCAAATTTAGCCACTTCTAAGTAAGGTCTCTCGAAGTTCTCGAAGTCTGCAGTATTTGGAATATGAAAGAGCACTAGATTATTTGATTCAGTACATCAAAACCATGATAAACAAGTGAGAGCATGTATGCATCAACTAAGTACGTCGAATGATTGCCCTACACGCGTATTAATATAAACATTGAAATCCGTTGTATTCTTTGACCGCTTTTGCGGTCGATCTGCCAGGCAGTTTTAATATTTCCCAGGCGTTGGACATGTATCTCGATCGCCCTTTCCCCATGGCCAAAGGCTCTTTGCTTTTAATAGGCTTTCTATTTATTTGGCAGTATGTATGTACATATATGAAAGTGACTAATCGTGTATGTTGTTGTTTTCTTGTAGGGCAAAGCAATATAGAGAAAGGGTTTCAGAGAAAGAGCTAGAAAGCTAAAACTGGAGGGAGGAGAACTAGTGCAGCTGATTGAAAACGAAACCTTAATTTAGTTGGCCTGATTGCAGAATACCTCTTAAAGTGACTAAAACCTTTAAAAGTGGTATTGTTTTTTGAAGGCAAGGGGTTCGAGCTAAAAACCAGATGAGATTTTACAAGGGTTTGTTTGGTCCTGAATACTATTACAAGAATGTTGGCTGAGTTCCTGGGACAAGATTAAGTTTAACATTATATAGGATTGCTGCATACATGTAGAGCCATTTATATTCAAAGATTACATTACAACTGTAGGATTTATTTAATTCTAGAGGCCAGGACCACAAATGGTTCCATTTTGTGTTCAACATAACCCAATTTTGTAAGACTAGTGTGATCTAATTGGAACATGCAGCCAGGGTGGTGCAGTACGTGGTAAGCACTAAGTCCACCTCTCGCCTAAAGTTGTGACCCGGAGGCAATTCTAGTTCGTAGGCACCACACGTGAGTTGAGTTTGTTGGTATTCACCCTTGCTGCAAGGGTTTTTATTCGGGTTATCCAGTTTTCCTCTGTACAAAAAAAAAACATGCTAAATTCCAATTTGATCAGTGCATGGTTTAGCATAGTCCTGGCTTTGATGACAGCCCCTATGGTAGTTGCAGGTCCCATTAAAAAAGTTTTTTTTTACCCGAAGAGTGCGTGGCTGTGAGGTGTATCAGCAGATTGATCAGCCTATATAACCAGTGGAGAAGGGGAGGTGATAATTAGAATTTTATGGTAAAAGGATTCAGGGTTCATTGTTTTTTTAATAGGACACTTTGAAAATGAATAATGAATTAGCTATATACTGTAGTGTCTGGGTATTCTGCAATCTCTGCTAGCTATAGCTCCTTGTGTAGTATAATTGTACAGTCAATTGAAAGATAGCAAATCCCATTGTAAATGTTGCTTTTCAATTACCTTTTGAGTTTCCAATTTTGTACTTTTTTTAAATAAACAAGATTGAGTTTTTATGAAAATAATGTTGTATTGTGTTTGCATATTTTCTCCATGCAATACTATATATAGATGGTTTGCACTCAATCCCCAGAGATTCAAAGGGCATGGCGGCCATGTTGGTGTACAGAACAAAGGAATTAAGCTAACGAAGAATCTGTTGTTAACTGTACACCAACATGGTGGCTATGACGTCACGTGCAAAGGGTCTATTATATACATGTAGCTTATATACTGTTTCGTATGTTTGGCTATTACATACATGTATGCCTCATCAATTTAATACTACATTGACATGTACTTAATCTGCTTTCTATATTAATATTATAAGCTAGCAATGTACAACATCAGTTGCGTTACCTGTTTTCCTGACCTCCATTATTGAATGTAGAAAGTGCCAGAAACAGAAAGTGCAACCCTACCTCATTTCGAAAGGATTTTTTCAAATGAAGTCAACATAATTTTCGATTCATACATGTAGGCACTTTAAAGATGACTTACCGAGTCTAGACAAGGTAAAACAACTTACATGTAAATTGTTACACATTTCAATAGAGTCGCTCCAACATTTTAACTAAATTAGGTACATTATAACTATTTAGTTGACGTCACCTAAATTGGTTTACTGCAAAACGAATGGTAACAGCAAAATCAAGGGGGTTGAACAAAAACTTCAGATGAAAATAAAACCGTTGATCCCATAAAACAGTATACTAGTCTAGACGATTCCATGAGTCAATGTCTCCCCCAGATCTGAAGACCAATTAGCACATGAAATTTCAAATTAGCTGACTAGTGGTGCATGCGAGGAGCGATATTTGCTAATGAAAGTGATAAACCAACTGCTTATATTCGATACCAAACTTTTAAAACTCTTATATTTCCCTTGACTTTGTATGAGACGTAAGCAAAGAGTCAACCTTCTGATGTTATCCAAAATGTGTCACGAATATTTTTTTTCAACAATGTTTCATTGATTTTGACAATCTCTAGTTTACTTTATTTGCATATATTAAATAAATACCACTTCGAAAAAAAATCACATCTGCCATTAAATTTTAGACAGCTATTCAAATTGACTCTTCTAGATAATCTCAACAATCCTCAAGGATACTAAAACAATCATCAAGGATCCTGGAGCAATCCCCAAGGATCCTGGAGCAATCCCCAAGGATCCTCACATGGAGCAATCCCCAAGGATCCTGGAGCAATCCTCAAGGATCCTGGAGCAATCCTCAAGGATCTTGGAGCAATTAATCCTCAAGGATCCTGGAGCAATTAATCCTCAAGGATCCTGGAGCAATCCTCTCAAGTATCCTGGAGCAATCCTCTCAAGGATCCTGGAGCAATCCTCTCAAGGATCCTGGAGCAATCCTCTCAAGGATCCTGTAGCAATCCTCTCAAGGACCCTGCAAGGATCCTCAAGGACCCTGTAAGGATCCTCAAGGGCCCTGTAAGGATCCTAAAGGGCCCTGTAAGGATCCTCAAGGACCCTGTAAGGATACTCAAGGACCCTGTAAGGATCCTTAAAGATCCTTAGTCTTTTCAAGGATCCTTACCAGGGTCCTGAAGGGACCTGGCAAAGATCCTTCAGGTTCCTTGACAAGAAATGCTAGGATCCTGCAAGGAACCTCCAAGATCCTTAAAGGATCCTGGTTATGATCCTCAAGGAACTTGGACAGGATTTTCACCAGGATTTTCACCAGGGTTCCGACTACTTTCTCCATAGTGTGGTTATAATATAAGAGCAGCATTAGACCCTAAACCGAAAAGGGTCAAAAGTAGTCGGAAATTTCCGACTACTTCTTCCAATAGTGTGGTTATAATCTAAGAGTAGCATTAGACCCATAACTGAATAAGGGTCAAAAGTAGTCAGAAATTTCCGACTACTTTCTCCATAGTGTGGTTATAATCTAAGAGCAGCATTAGACCCTTAAAAGTGTATATGAAATGAAAAATATTAACTCCTAATATCCTAAATTAAGTCTTCAAAAGTCCGAATTTTTGGGTCTCGTTTACCTGTTGCGATTTCATGGCAATTTTTTTCGCCTAGAAGTTCGGTCAGAACGCTTCAAAAATGGTTACATTTCCCGCGCGGCCATACGATCCAATTACAGGGTCTGTGACGTAGTAACCGTGACACAGCGGAAAGCGAAACATGGCTACCAGTGTAAGAATAAGAGAAAGCTAAAGAACGGCGGCGATTATTGTGTCGCTGGTGGCCCTAACAAGGTCGGTTGTAAGAACAACAGCTATACGGAAGGCATATCTATGTACTACTTCCGAAAGGAAGAAGCTGTGAAACAGCAGTGGCGCGTTTTGTTCATAAACACAGGAAGGGTTTTGCCCCATCAAAGAACTCTGTTCGGCTCACTTTGACTTTGAGCAGAGCTGCTACGACTACGAGCACAGGTCGATCAATTTCTCTGGTCCGTCAGATACTACGAAACAACTTCCGCAGTTGAAAAAAATTGATCAGGGGAGCAGTTCCGACCAAGGATGCCGTTCTAGTCGCGATGTGTCCTTCGCCGCCGAGTGCTCGCAGCGAAAACAAGTAAGTCCATTTCTAATGTCCCTCTAATCCCTCTAAGTCTAATGTCCTTTGTAAAACAGTGCACATCGCCCACATCATCTTTATTTTTGTTTGAAATACATTGTAAACTAACGTACGCAAGTAAAGGTTATTTCCTTTTGAATATTGGATGTGCGAAATTATGTAATAATAAGCTAATTTATCCGAAAAGATTAAATATATTACTCTCAAAGTTTCAGTGATTACTAAGTGTGGCATTCTCTTTCGATTTGTGGAGTCTGTTTGTTTGTATCTTTAAGTTTAATTTGATTCTTGAAGTTTTTTTGATTTATGCTAATGAGGCAAAATGTAAACATTGCACTCTCAGCTCTCTAGAGCCAGAAGGTTTTCTAGACAGAGAACGGCTCTTTCTCCGCGGCTGTTCTTTCTAGAAAACCTCTGGAACCAGGGTACTCTCCTGCCTAAACCGATAGCAGAGGATGATGAAGAAAGTGATCAGGATTCCCAAGGAAATAATTCTACAAATAATGTTTATTAATAGCTGGTAATTGAAAATACATAAGTTAAAATCTACATGCACCTAGGTGTATGTAGATACAACAATAATTTATTGTATATTTATTCTAAGATGGGCAATTAAGATGTTGTATTTTACTGTATAAGTCAACATGTTTTGTATAATTATGTCTAACAGCCGAAGAACAAGATGCTTTACAAGCTAGCTGACATCCAGTCTACTGTGACAACAGCCACAAACAAAACTACCCAAAAACGAAAGGCTCCTGTGTGCAGCAAATGTGGACAGCCCAAAAAAGGGACACCCTAAAAGTTCTTGTGAATAGTTACTGACCATATAACTGACCATCCCCCACTATCAAAAAGCAAAGTTGTAAATAATAAATTGTATTATATTAGCCTTTTACAACTGGTAGAGTGATATCACTATAATCTTAGCAAGTCATATTGTCTAACAGCCAGACCAAAGAAAGCCTCAGTTGTAAAGCACACACCACCACTAATGTATATCAATTCCAAGTGTGCCCAATCCCCCCTATCCGGGAAAGGGTGGGGCATTGGTCAACCAACCAACCAGTCCTGGGGATGTTGTCTATTTTAACACTTTTTACAGTACTTGAGTAAGGCTTTGTAAGTTCGACAGTGGAACATTTGCAAGAAATATTATAAATAGTGAAATTCCCAGGGGTATCAGGCATGCTTAGAATTCAATTAACGGAGGCACAATTGTATGCATGGCACATCCTTATAGCGAGTAACAGTGGATACAACTTACAAGCATTTTGTTTTTCTACACCCAAGAGAGGCTAAGGATCTATCATGCACATTATTACCACTTGGCATTGTGCAAACTCTCTATTATATATATATACACTTTATATACATGTATATAATTTCCATTTTAACTTAGTACCTCTCTTTGAAATGCTAATACGTGACATTGACTGATGCATTTATGTTGATAGAAGTTTCATTGAATAACATGCAGCAATGCATAAAGTTAGCTATTGTGGACATTATGAATTAATACACCAACACTTAATCGTGCCCTTGCTTCTGCTGGCTGGTAACTGCTTGCCTGGTGATGGGGTGTATTAAACCTCTGCCGTATGTCATAAACAAAGCTGGCTGGCAATGGCCTGGTATTGTCCCAGCAGATTAGCCATCTGTATGCAACAGCTCATAGGAAGCTACAAGAATAAAGTTTAATGTAGGCTTTCCCTTAGAATAGTTGCTATAATAGTAATGTTGTTATTTGTATTTCATTATTTATTTGTTTGTGCCAAAGGTGGAGCCACATTTGTATATCTAACTTAGGTACATGTACTTATTCTGTATATTTCATTACTCTGCAAGGATGAAGTTACTTTTAGGACTCACATAACATATTGACATCATGCAAGTCCTAATCGTAAACATGATTTTTACGACTCATTGTTTTCACGACTCACTTACTCTGCTTCTTATTTGGCAGGAATCCAATAAACCTGTCCATCGATATGCTTTACATTTTCATCTCCAAGACTCTAAAAGAGTGCCGGATTTGCCTTGACTTCCAGTTGCTAGAGTGCTTTGCTTTGTCACGTGCATATGTGCAGTAATTCCCCTACCCCAGACAACTTCCTCAAATATGTGGTAATTAATGCTTCAGGGTCGGTGTAAGAAACTATGCAAAACCCTGGTATTTCCCCACTATTGCCTGGTAATATCCCCACCTGTTGTGCAGTATAGTAAGGCATGTACAATATGCCATATTGGAGCAATTGCAGAATACCCCACCACTGGGTTCATTAATAATGCATTTTCTCAAATTCTCATACAAACCTTCTAAAAACCTAACCCTGAAATTTAAAAACAATCCTACCCATTTCCAGATCATTCATTAAGAACGAGTGTAAATACACCTGAGCTAAATAGATAATTTTGCACAATTTAATTGTAAGCCTATTTAGGGCTTTTCAAGTGATCTTTCGAAGTTGGTTCATTAATAATGCATTTTCTCAAATTCTCATACAAACCTTCTAAAAACCAAACCCTGAAACTAAAAAAAATCCTACCCATTTTCAACCCCAGGGAGGGACAAAGGGATGACTAGCCACAAATACGTATTGTATAGAGTACTGTCATTTCCAATTAAACATGAATATAAAAAAATCACTTACTCGTTTTCAGACTGACGTACACGACGACGGTACCCTCTGCCATTTCGGTCTCGGTTTCAAAAGAGGACCTACGTGAATTTGTCATTGCTGCGAACCTGGAAGTTTTCGTGCGTTCTCACATTTTAATACGTTGACGAAAACGAGTTGGGGAGGCTATTAAACTTCAGAATATAATACAGGGCCACGAGCAAACGAGCTCAATTATATGAATATGACGGGGCTTTAAAAGTGGCCCTGCATTCTGTAGTTGCTCCCGAAGAGCGGAGGATTCCGATACAAAGGCTTCCTGTAGTGATCCACTGATTTACCGGGACTTGGCCCTCGAATCTAGAGCACAACACCGCCAGAGACATAATTTTCGTCGTCGTCTTCCCCATCGCTCGAGCCCGCAAGCGGCTCATCTTCGTACGGTTGAAATCCGTTCGCCCTAACTTCCACTTCATCAAAATCGTGGCTTCCACTCTCTGAACTCGAAGATGAAGATAATTTTGCTCGCTTTCTGACATCTTACTTTAGTTTTGCAACGAAGAGCAAGGACGGTTCGCAGGTTTACCGAGCTTGTTTACGTCTATGCGAATATGCTGTCAAGTGTGTCACGGTTTCTACGTCATCACGAGCTTGACTCGCCCCAGTCTCCTGACCATATTTCCAGTGCATGTATGACAACTTTGCGAAGCGAAATCTCAGCTTTATAATTTTTTTCTTCGCAATTTTCTTTTGCTTTGATGTTTAGGAGATAATGAACGATAGAAAAACTCAAAATAAAAATCATTTCATATACACTTTAACTAAAGAGTCAAGTAGTTGGGAAATTTCCGACTACTGCTTCCCATAGTGTGGTTATAATCTAAGAGCAGCATTAGACCCTTAACCAAAAAGGGTCAAAAGTAGTCTGAAATTTCCAACTACATGTACTTCTTCCTATAGTGTGGTTATAATCTAAGAGCAGCATTAGACCCTTAACCGAAAAGGGTCAAAAGTAGTCGAAATTTCCGACTACCTTTTCCATAGTGTGGTTATCATCTAAGAGCAGCATTAGCCCTTAACCGAAAAGGGGTCAAAAGTAGTCGGAAATTTCCGACTACTTCTTCCAATAGTGTGGTTATATTCTAAGAGTAGCATTATTTGTTGGCCAAAAACATGATGTTTTTCAGCTGCAAGATAGAGGTGGGTCATGTGTAATTCTGCACTAATCCAGGGGTGAGCCACATAAAATCCAGCCCTTTGAAAAATGAATTTTATCACCCACCCACCCCCCCCCCCCCCCCCCCCCCCCAACTGCACTTTATGACCAGTCCCTTAGACCCAATTATTACTTTATGATTATTACTTTATAATTTGCAGGCTAATATGATAACTAATGCAAACACTTGACTAAGGCAAACTGCAATGCATGCTGGGATATGGGGAATCCTCCTCTGATAAAGCACACACATGTAAACTGTATACATGTATATACTGTACAGTGTATGACCTAGTTGTATTTCAAAGATCAATTGCATACAGTTAATCAGATTATATCATTTCCATCTAATTCAGTTATGATTTCATGAGTGACGAAAATACATGTATGGGCAATGGCTTGAATTAGCACAGTTACATGTACTGTGACACTGTAGTGTAGTGGCTGTCTCCCAATTCATTAATATTTTTCCATACACAGTCACAAAACAATGTACTGATAATTGCAACATATTTCCTTCCCAACTTATGTGAAATCTTGCTTTAAACAATACCAATGTTGTAACTGCATTGTTCATGACATAGCTACGTGTACCTTGTATGATCACAGTGTTTGAATTCCATATAAATGCAATTATGCACCACATTCCCTGATCAGTATCACTTCAACATCATCATTACTGCAACATGAGGGAAAGCAAAATAGAAAAAATGAAATGATACATTTCCAGGATTTTAAATTCAAAACATGAATACTTATTTGTGAACTATAAAGCACGTTCACATACATTAATGTACATGTAACTAGCTGCAAACAAAATATATATAGTTTTGAAAGTTTTCACCATTGAAAGATCAACAGACCTGAGGTGCAGGTATATATAACTAGGTACTTTAATATTAACTGAGTGCAGGGCCAGATGGGGAAATATTTGGCTCAATCAGGTCATGACATAGTCATACGGACCAAGTGCACCAAGCTCCATGGATACAAATTGACCAAGTTAGAGTAAAACATTTTTCCATGTCTGGCCCTATCTAACTCAGTCAATAAGTGAACATTTCTGTTGTTCTTTGCCATTCTTAAATATAATAGTTCATTGAGAATGTTACATGTATATCTGCCCAAAGATTGTTATTCTTTCAATAATAATTATTGAATGATCATTGATTTCATTTCCAGTAATTTAAATATCTAATGGTCCAGGTTCATAGTAGATTCATCTACAATGTATTTCAGTGTAGTTGTCTGCTAGCCTGTGTACTGGCTCATGGGAGGGAGAGAAGAAAGGGGAAGGAGAGCCTGCATGGATGCAATACAATTTGAATATCAGCATCTAAATTTGATGCAAACTCCTGTTGGTCCATTCTACAATGAACTATTTTCACATGTTAATTAGATTTGATATCTTACGCCCATTTCAGATACCACCGCACTCATTTACCAAACCTAATTACATGTAGATAACAAAGCTTCCCAATTATTATCCTTTGTTTTAATTATGTTTGGCACGAGTGGACATGGTGCAATGTCTGAACAGAGCTTAATGATAGATCGATGCACATGTAGCCTGGGCATATACATGTAGTCCACATTTGTTTAAAGAGGCTGTGTAGGCTCTTCTTCCCCCTCCTCCCCCTTTCCCATGAGCCTGTCGCAGGCTTTTGTGTGGCTTAGGTGTGGTTATTTTAAATTACAAACAAGTGTATACATTTTGGTACTAGATATTGCATAGACCTTGACTAGAACCATTGAATTTGAAACAGGTTTGTTGCCAGTGCTACATGTATCTCCTATTATTCTGCCATGTAAAATTCTGTATGCTTTTATTCGTAATCTTCAAGAGCAGCTGCAGAATACACCACTTGGCTCATTAGTAATTAATTTCCTCAAATTTTGATACAAACCTTATAAAAACTACCCTGCTAGACAGAAATTCCTTCCTTCCCTTTTACCAAGAGAAAAAGGAACCGACTGCACAGTTCTGACTGCCGCCATCCACAATCAAGAAAGTAACATTGGGTCCAGAAAGCATCGGAATGAGAAATTTATCCGTCCAACAAACTCTAGCTCTGCACCACTTTCTCTCAGGAGAAGTACATGTACATTCGCCATACTGCCAACAGAACACAGGTTTTAAGATCAACATTAGAACTTGTTGCATATTTTGGTTCATTTTCGTCTCTATCTTCCAATGGTGAACACAGTCGACTTTTTTCTTGTGAACTAAGTACTGTAAATGTACTTTTGAGCTACTAAATAAAGTTTTGATCTTCAATTCGGTAGTATAGTCAGGGAGCATATGTAACCCCGTGGGAATTTTATGATGAAAGCAAGCGACTAGTCTAGATGTATTAAGAGGACCCTAAGGAACATGGAAAATGTTGTCTGCAATTTTGTGACTTGCACCGACGACCGCTATGGTGGGTTTAAAATGTGACATATATCACCCAGCATGGAAACGAGGCTGGGCCATAAAATGCCTTATAACCACTGTTATTGACAACAATTCGTTACCAAATTTACTCATACTTTATATTGAAGTGCATATAGTACACTTAATTATCTTTAAAGTGATAAAGCTGATCACGTGACCACGGCAGCATGGAAACGAGGCTCGACCAAATAATTTCTTAACCAGTGTTAATGGTAACAAATCGTCACCAAAATTACTCATATTTTATGTTGAAGTGTATATGGTACACCTAATTATCTTTAAAACGATAAAGCTGATCACGTGACATGACAACATGGAAACGAGGCTCGTCTATGAAATGCCTTATCACTTTTTTTGAATTGGATAAAATATATCCAAATTCACACAAATCAACGAAATATGTGATTGTTATATTACCAGGCAGGTGTAATACTTTATACGGGTGGTCACGTGATTAACATGTAAACGAGACTAAGGTACAGATACCACAGTTATGTGGATTTCATCAAAATAATGTTAGATGTCTTAATTGCGTACGACCTTTGTCGAACTTTTGTCGTGTTCTTATTTACAGAAACTTAGGCAAAGACATCTTCATCATCATCTCCCTCCATCTCCTCATCATCAGATAACTCGTCGTTGTCCTCATTGTTTTGAGCAATGTTTTCACAGGGCTCATCGTCATTATCGCTGCAGCTGCAGAGATCAGTGCAATTAAGCCCAGCCTTGAGACACTGACATCTTTTAGTGGAACATCTCTCCTTAACACAGCCACACTTAACTAGATGGATGACTGCATCAGGTGCTGGTTGTAGTCTTGTCATCACTGGAACCCAAACATCTGAAATGAAATATAGACAAAGTTCAATATTAACTTGACATTATTGTCATAAAACGTACAAATACGCTAGAAAATGTTTTAAACAAAACTAAATGTACACATCTAAAATCACCTTTCTCCATTGTCCATCCATAATTCTCTGGAGACGGCAGCTCTGGATTTGGCACCTCGTCGTTGTTCCATACCATTGTCTGATAATGCGCTCGCATTATGGCCTCTTTCAATGCCGCTTGAGTTGGAGGTAGCCTCTCTGATTCTGCTTGCTTCTTCCGGAACAGCCACCACCTCAGATCTTTCACCTCGGAAATGTGTGTCTTTGGTTAGTAAAGTTGGCAGACAAGCTTCTCAATTGCAGCAACAGTGCTTGGTGGGGAGTGTGCGGTTGTACCCAGATCTGCAAGTGCAGTGACGATATCTTCATCAGCGTTGAGGAATGCTTTCCAACACGTTAGTTTTCCTTTCCCTGCAAAACTACCGGTGTTATCGGCTCCACTCCAGGCATGAAATCCAGGAAGCGCTGCAGTTTTAGAAAGTCCAAGGGAGCGAACAATAGGACCAAGCTGTATCTTCCGATGGCGCTGCCCTCTCCCGGTCACAAAGGATGTGTTCCCACACAGCTCTGGAAATCGTCTGAGAGACAGTACAAAAACGTCAGTGTCTGGTGAGATAATGTCGATATTTGTGGCCCCATAGGCTGTAGCATCAATAGCGTGCAGCAATATCTTCGCATCTGCCTCCTCTTGGTTGCTCTCAAGGTACGCCATATCTTTGTGGGTTGTTTTACACCGGCTGCCCCATGCCACTATCACACTACTTCCCCTTTGATGCCCCCTCTCCAAGGTTTTTCTGGCGATATATTCGGTTAGTTCCATCTTGGTGTTGTTATGAGAAAGAAGTCTCTTCATTGGAGTCTTGGCGATGTGTGTTGTGTCTGTGATCTTGTAGTAAATGGGATCTTGCCCCTCCCCCTGTCTTGTCACCCGGGTAGCTGTCTTTAGGGACGATGGCACATCGTATCTAATAATAAAAAGTTGCTGCTATTTAAAAGGGAACTAAATTGTCAACATATGATACAATGGAAATTACATTTTACAACGATAAACAACGAACCTGTCTAAGATTAGTCGAAATTCATTGCTACTGTTGTACTTCTCAAAGATGCGTGCAGTGAAATAATCTGCTAGATGAGAACAGTTCTTAATCCAGTCTGGTTTATCAAGCCCCTGCACCTCAGCCATTGCGTCGACGATAGATACCTTCATCTGCATAGCTGCCATCTCTGTAGGTGCTTGCACAGTCTGTACAGTGTTTCCGCCAGTATATCTTTGCACATCCATCTTTTCAAGAATGTCCATTAAGATACTCTTTGAAGAACAGTGAAGCATGGTGCCATCCCCAGCAAACATTGACCTTGGCACTACAGAGAACTCGTACAGCCCAACAGCTTCCTTGATGTCAATCTCTGGGCGTGACTTACAAACCATCATCATCTTCGCAAAAAGGGAGCGATCTTCCTTCAGCTCAACCATTTTGCCATTAGCTGTCATACGCAGAACCTTTCCCGTACTTTTCCATGTAAGAAGTTTGCGTTTCTTCATTGGGGACCAGATGCTGCATTTTCCCGACTGGATTCGTTCTTTAACGAAGTTTACAAACAGCTTGTTTCCAATAGTGCCTTGCTGGCACAGATCTTGCTTTACATTACCAGGCATCACCACCTTCGTCACTAGGTTAAAGAGGGCCCCACTTTCCTCTGTGAATGGATTTGTGAAACTTCTGATGGTGGCGACCAACTGCCCAATGCTCTTTTCTTGGCGGGACCTTGCAGCAGTAGTGAGGTTGTGATGATGTTTCGGTATCTTAGGTGAAACACCTGCCATCTGTTTGGCTTGTTCTGCTAGTCGTGCAAGCTCAGGTGCAATCAGGAAGTACTTGGTGCGGGCGTAGGAGTTTAACGTTATGCCAACTAAACCACCAGATACTTTCATGGATCGGTTGATATGCTCCAGGGCATTATCTGCACCTATTGCACATAATGGTATATGGGCATTCTTATTCACAACCCAGTTTCCTTGTTGAAATTCTTCAAATATCTCTGGATCAGTTTCATGTAACATCTGCATCTCTGCTAAGTAGACGGGAATCATACGGGCATAGTTCAGCCTGTCGTGCGCGAAAAAGTAATTGGTGAACATCTCGAGAGCTTCTAAATGAAGAGCCCAGTCTCCAGTTCTAACTGATCTGATAAATGTCATCATCTCCATTACCATCTTCATGTACTGGCGCACAACCTTAAACAATGAAATCTTATCTTGCGTAGTATCAAACACCTTCATCTTCTCCATGATTTTCTTTGACTCAATGGCTTGAACCAGTTTGGAATGCACTTCTTCTACTTGCTCCTTGGAACCATTGATGCAAACATCACCAAGCTGCTTTGTCAACTGCTCAAGACAGCGGTAAGAATCCGGATCTTGCTGAAAAAAATGCTTCCTGGTACAATACGAACAGTGCCTGTAGGGTAATCATGTGGGCCGTCTCCCCTCTCTTTACGTGGTTACCATTGATAATTTGTTTGACCGTTGCTGGACCGTACAATTCCGATTCTATCCAACACGTGTCCAGACCACTGTTTTCAATAAACGCGCCGATTGTCCGTAGTTGGGCTATTACTATATGCAATTCTCCGGGACGTAATATTAAATGACTTAAATCCTGACGAGCCATTTGCAGCTTCTTTGCCGGTTGGTAAAGTCCCAAGTCAAGTGAAATGACCGTCTTTCTAGTCGGACTTACAACCTTTGTCTTGATATTCTGAGCCTGCATTAGAATAGTCAGTAAAATTGGCCATTCATGCACTGGTGCAGCAATCAGAGGTGGAGATCCTACTTGTGTCACAGGCATTGTATTGTAGACCAATGAGTTGTATCCAGACCATACCGGTCTGGGGTTCATGATATTCGCCTCTGTTTCTGTCACTTACGTGTTGTCAGTTGGAGTTCTGCTTAAACTACGGCCGAGAGGCCATGCAAAATCTTGCTTCATGACTCGTATCGGAAGTTCGTTCTCAGCAAACAGACCAAACCGTGGGTAGACAGGTCCTAAGGGCTTTTTAGGAGGATCAGGACATTCCAAAAGGCTCGTAATTGATTCAGGGAGATCTCTAATTGAGCGACTATGGTCTGGGGTATCGACGTTCAAGTCTGGTTCCTTGTCTGCATGATCACTCTTAGGTATATTGCCATTGCTGCTCCATGGAAGGTGCGTTTCCCGTCAGGAGTATCTTCATCAAAGTCTACGTTGTCCACCGCAAAAAAGACATGCCTTCCCTTCACTATGTCTGGAGGTAGATATACGCCATCATTCTGAGCCATACGCTTGAGAACACTTGATTCGATCTGTGACTCTACTCGGAGGAGTCTGTTATATTCAGCCGACATCCCATAACCGTGCAGCATTCTTATTAACTCTTTACTTCGGACCGCCTGGTGGACAGCTAGGCCAACAGCCAATTGTTGTGGCATTTCAGATGTTGACCTAAGAGTTCCTGACTTCTTGTTCTTAATTTGTCGCTCAGTTAAGCACATGGAAACGGTACTTTGAGCAAGACTCATTGTACGCTTATGCACCTCATCAGATTTCTTTTCAGCTGAAAGCAATTTCTTTGGACCTTGTATGATCCACCTGAAGAAGCTGTACAGTTCCACTGGCAAATATTGATCAGAAATACTTTCTAGAGAGCCTGTAAACTTCCACTTTGTACAGTTTGTGATAGCTTTTCGAAGTACTGCAGCGGCATCAAACAAAGTTTTCATCTCGGTATCAGTATCAGCACTGTGATCTTCTGCCAGTTGGATTGCAGCGTCCCTTGTCCTCTTTATGCTTACTCAGTTCAGATTCGTTAACTCTCTTAGCCCTATGAAAATCAATGCCAGGTATCTCAGTTTGGAGTAGCTGCTTCAGTGCTTTTCGGTTGTACTTGGAATCGGCAACATTGTTTGCGCCACAGCGGTCGTCGGTGCAAGTCACAAAATTGCCGACAACATTTTCCATGTTCCTTAGGGTCCTCTTAACACATGTAGACTAGTCGCTTGCTTTCATCACAAAATTCCCACGGGACTTTATTTCATTACATATGCTCCCTGACTAGTAGAGGTTATCGTCATGTCATAATCTTTCAGACTTTTTTTCGCTTTGACATACATCTATGGAGAGGAAGTGACGTCCACGTATGACGTGTACTTGCACATGCTTTATGTCGGTTCCATGCAGAGGTTCCTTTCTCTATCGGTAAAAGGAAGGGAAGGAATCTCTATCTAGCAGGGAAAAATGCAACCTAACCCCCAAATTAAATAAAATCTAACCATTTTAAATGCCATATCATTAATAGGATTAATAGAACGAGTCTAAATACACTTGAACAAGTTTTTAAGTGGCATTGCAGTGGCATGGCAGGATTCTGCAGGTTTTTTTTATAGCCGTATTGAACTTGTAAGGAATATAAAATCGTTTACTCACCGTTTGACTGGACTTGAGACGAGAAGTAAACAGACGAATCCAAAATAAAAGCCACACTTTCTCTGGTTTCCTTTCTCTAGGCTACTGAGTCTAGCTCAGAGGGAACTTTGATGACTGGTTGTTCGTTGAAATATTATTAAGCTTTGTGCAGATCTAGAAATGAAGAATTGCTCTCGCTATACAAAGCATTGCTGGTGGTTTCACTACGCTAGTGACTATGTCAAGGCTCCAACCATACCCAGAATAAGAGAGGAACCAGAACATCAGTCAGCAGAGCCAGAGGGACGTTTAAGCGTTGCCTTTCACCTCTGTGACCCAGGTTTGATTTTCCGGATGCGGCGTCATATGTGAGTTGAGTTTGCTGGTATCTCACTTTGCTGGTATCTCACCCTTGCTCCGAGGGTTTTTCTCCGGTTTTCTTCCTTTTCGATCCCTCCGCAAAAATCAACACGCTAAATTCCAATTCGATCTGTGGATTGGATCAGCCCCCAACCCCCGTTGTTTCAGGAATCAGGTATCTTCAGGTCTCGTATAAACTGACCGGGAAACTGAAGACGTTAGAAATTCAGAGTTCAGAGTTCCCTGGTATTTCGTGCTTTCCCAGGCCGACACAGCGCATCAGTTGAAGAGGAGTTGGTTAACCAGTTCTTTAGTGTATTAGTGTATGAGATACAGCCAGCCAGACCATTTTCCAATCTTTAGACGAAGCACTCATCGTCTCTGGAATTACAAACCAAAATGTCCGCCTTCTATCGATCCCATGATGCATTGTTTACATTGTTGTTGTTGGGCGGCCATCTTGGATTTAACAATGGAAACTGAGATATCCATCTCAGAGTGCACTGCAACGGCGGAGTTGCGTTATAGTCTATAGGCACAGCACCTTGTGTCATTTAACGACTCTGGCATGCTGCGAGTGCTTGAACAAGAGCAATAATAAACAAATTCTTACAACAAATTCACCACAGGAAGATAAAACCACATCTCCAAGTTGACACCTAATATTCTGTTTTTATCATTCCCTTAGTACTAGGTTTTATGCACATCATATATACAGTGTATATACAGGTATAAATGATATTTCACATTTTAAATATTAAAATACAATGTACATGGCTGTAACATACATTCAAGCCCAGTATTAAATTTATGTACTTATCAATTGAAATTTCAGAAAATTCCCCCCTTCCTCGGGACTACAATGTAGGTGTAGGTGGAGATATATGTGGGGCATATGTTGATGGTCATTGACAAGTTTCTGTGGCTGCAGGTAGTCAAGGATTTTACTTGATTTGCTTCACAAACATGTACTTTCAAAGTTTGTGGGAGGGGGTGGGGCAGTTGACTGGAGTCTGGTTCATCTCTATTTCAGTCATTCCATGTGGCCGTGGTGGCGACAGTCACGTAATACTGTTTTACTTTTCATTCATTTTTAGCTCAGTGATATCTGAGTAGCATAACGGTTGTATTGCTGCTTCCCGGCAAAATTCAAACGGTTTTGTTTTTGCACACTTTTCTCAAAATTCTGTCATATGTCATAAGGTCCCTGTTGGCGTGTTCATTAAAAATAATAACACTGAAGGAATTACATAATGTAGGTGAACAAAAATGGGTGTCCTAACCATATGAAATGAAATAACAATGAAACATTGTCTTGAAGAAATATTGTGGTATTGATACATTTACGTACAGGTCTATATAAGCAAATATTTTGTTTCAGTTACATGTACATTGTAAGTCTCAGAAATCCACAAGATCAATCACTGGGTGCCCTAACGAGTCTTTAACATTGACTGAAATGCAAAACGTTTATTAATTTAATACAAAGTATTTAACTTTTAGGTTCCTTAGAGCTTTGGAAGCAGCATTCCTCAGCAAGGATTCCTTAAAGTGAGTGTTGATGATGTCAGTAACTTCAACATGAAGGCATCAACAAGCACACAAGATGATGAAGCAGGTAGTGCTTCTGAGAACTGATGTGTTTTAGATCTTCATAACTTAAACACTCGGGGAAAACAAAAACGGTTTGAGTTTTAACCCTGTGCAACTAAATACATCACCATAGGGGATATATATAATTCAGTTTAATTAAACGGGTTTAGTTGATGTAAATCGGGTGTAATGGTTATATAATAGGGTGATTTGTCTTGTACAGGATAGGGAATTCCTGAATACTTTATCTTAAGCAGGTCAGGGTTTAAGACCTCCAGCAGCTCAACCCAAACTTTGGCAGAGTAACCCTTCCTCCCCTACAATGTTGTTATAATTGAAGGGCTCTGTGCAAAAAGGACGTAAGTGATTTCTGATCGTGTTCTAAATTCTCCCTTAGAAAACAAAGAAATTGAAGGAGAATTTAGAATGTGATCAAGAGTCACTTACGCCCTTTTTGCACACTGCCCTTCAATTTAAGAGTGGCATTACTGCCTGGTTTCCAACTACTTTTGACCCTTATTCGGTTAAGGGTCTAATGCCACTCAGATTATAACCACAATATGGGAATAAGTAGTCGGAAATTTCCGACTACTTTTGACTCTTATTCGGTTCTGGGTTTAATGCCACTCTTAGATTATAACCACAATATGGGAAGAAGTAGTCGGAAATTTCCGACTACTTTTGACCCTTATTCGGTTCTGGGTTTAATGCCACTCTTAGATTATAACCACATTATGGGAAGATGTAGTCGGAAATTTCCGACTACTTTTGACCCTTATTCGGTTAAGGGTCTAATACCACTCTTAGATTATAACCACAATATGGGAAGAAGTAGTCGGAAATTTCCGACTACTTTTGACCCTTATTCGGTTCTGGGTTTAATGCCACTCTTAGATTATAACCACATTATGGGAAGATGTAGTCGAAAATTTCCGACTACTTTTGACCCTTATTCGGTTAAGAATCTAATACCACTCTTAGATTATAACCACATTATGGGAAGCAGACAGGAATTTCTGACTACTTAGTGACTCTTATTCAGTTCAGGACTTAATGCTGCTGTTAAATTATAACCACGTTGTGTGGAGAAGTAGTCGGAAATTTCTGACTACTTAATGACCCTTATTCAGTTCAGGATCTGATGTAGATCTCGGATTATAACCACATGGTGGTTAAAAGGAGGATGTGCCTTGTCATTTACCCCTGAGTATGTAAGGGAAGAGAAAAATTGCTTACTCCTTTAAATTAACCATACTTCATTGGTAGGCTAATGCATGTAAAACCAATTGTCTTTCCTTTTCTCTATGTTGGCAACATTCATTGTTCCACATGTGTAATAAAACTTTTTAATTTTCATTGAAATTTGGTTCGATTTATTGTTTATCAATTAAATGCTTACCAGGGCTGCTGAAGTTGTGCAAAATTTAATCACCATGAAGATTTCTTACCATTTACCTGGTAAGAATCCTTAAAAACGAGATGAATTTTACCAAAAAACCTACTTCAGAATATCTGCACTTCAAAAATTACGTGTTTAGTGCACTGCTTTCCAATTTCTCCCCACTTTTTATTTTATGGTTGTACCACAATCGAAAAGGTATCATCGCCAGCTTTATTTGATGCCTTCAGTTCTCCTCGGAGAATGTCTTCTATCATATTATTTCTAAGTACAACCTGATCTATTAATGTGCTTGTCGTAGTCATTCCTAAGACATTTTCGGGAACGAAACGTAAAGATAAACTCCCACAGCTCACAACATCTTCTTGCTTTGGAAAATCTTTATCTATTTCTTTCGAAAATTCATCGAAAAAATCACAATAACCTCGCTCGAGAGAAAGCGCTTGCAAATAACACTTTATTGCAGTTGTTACCACCAGACAGATGGCATTGTTACCCAAGCATACTATTCGCTTGAACTGTATGTCGACCAAACACATCACCAGTGCCCTGGGAGGTGAACTGGGATAATTAGATAGTCAATGACTGTCATGTCGCATTTACGGAATTTATTCCTGCATATCTGTGACATTTTATGCAAGTCCTTTTTGCGAATTACCCTAGTGTGACCTGCCGGTTTACCGTAGTAAACTCAACTCCGACATCGGCGGCCGGAAGGAGATAAACCAAGTCTCTAGTCAGGATTTCGAGTCTGGGATCGGAGTCGGGATTTCAAGACAGGTTTCCCAGAAATTTATAATTATTCAATCACATACAAAAGGGGCTCTTAGATCTTAGATATTTTCTTCCATTTTAGTTTACACTTAAAATACTGGCTCGTCAAATAAATAAAACCATCGAATTGATCAAACGTTCAAACCGTTGTATTAAAAATCAATATATCGCGACCGTGTGAAACTGACGATCTTATTTAATACACGAACGCGGGTGTAGGAGGCGGGAAAATGCTAAAATACTAAAAACTCAAATAAAATGTTATTGCATGCACACAAATGCAAGCAGCATTAAACGGAAGTTAAACAGGGAAGAGCCCCGGGGAAATAAAGAAAGCCGCGAAAAGTTTCAGGGAAAAGAAATTTCTGCAGCGCTGACTCAACGGCACAATTCCCCTTAATTACTAGCTAGTATTGGAAAAATTATTACCAAATTTCCTAGTATGATTTTTTTTTTTGTTCTTGGATTTTTCTTGGATTTTCTCAGTTTTCCAAACTTGGTAAAACCAAACTCGACTTTTTTTTCATCTTCGAAATTCTGCGGTTTTCCAATAATTATCCAAGATAAGTCATACTTGGAAATTTGATATTTTTCCAGTGTATATATGAGATTTGCCTCTGATCAAAAAAATTCATTCCGCCATTCCGTCAAGCCGCCAAGCCGTCAAGCCGCAAATTACACCATCCGATATGTCTTATCCATAAATGGATAGAATTTTTAAATGTTGGAATAGCGGTTGAGAGTGGGCGAGGAGAGGAGAATGGGTGATAATACGTAAAACTTTCTTCTGGCGTAGTAATAGGGGTTGTAAATGAGTTTTGTGGGTTGAAGCCCATATTAGGGTACAATATTGGAAGTAGGGAAGGATAAGTGAATTATAAAGAACATGTAAGGTAGTTTTATTCAGGTATTGTCGGGCTTTAAATAAAATTCCAGTACATTTAGAATTTTTTGTAGAGATAGTTTGGATGTGAGGAGTCCACAGAAGATTGTGGTGGATAATTACACCAAGAAATTTTGTCTGAAGTACTCTATCAATGTTATGTCCATCAATCTTTATGTCAATGTCATTTGAATTTCTTTTTTTCCTAGAAGGATGAAAAAGTATATATTTAGTTTTATCAGGGTGAAGGGTAAGTTTGTTGGCCTTAAGCCACGCACATACATTATTAAGCTCCTTGTTAATCATATAAATAAGAGATGGAATGTCTTTACTGTTAAAGAAAATGTTAGTATCATCAGCAAACAGAATAAAGGAGAGATGTCTGGATGATTCAAAGATGTCATTTATGGAAATAAGGAAGAGTAGTGGTCCTAGAATGGACCCTTGGGGGACACCGCACTTAATAAGCCGATAGTTTGATGTAGTACTGAGAATCTGGACACACTGATATCTATTATGGAGGAAACTTTTTAGCCAAGAATGGGCAATCCCACGAAATCCATAAAAAAATAGTTTATCAAGAAGTATTTCATGGTTAACTGTGTCGAAGGCTTTTTTGAGGTCAATAAAAATACCAAGGGTGAAATTATTATTTTCGAAAGATTGATAGATATTGTCAATCAATTCAAGAATAGCCATAAATGTAGAGTTTTTTTCCTCAAACCATGCATATTGGTGATTATTTAGAATGTTGTGTTTATTCAAATAATCAAGAACTCGTTTGTACATGACCTTTTCAAGAATTTTAGAAAAGCAAGGTAAGATGGAAATAGGTCTAAACTTTGGCAATTTTTAGATTATCAGGTACGATACCCGAGGTGATTGAAGAATTACAAATAATGCTTAGGGGTAGAGCAAGTGAATGAATATTAGATTTTATAACAGAAATATTGACTCCATCTACCCCTTCGCTATTAGAATGTTTAAGAGAGTTGACAATAGTTATGATTTCAGATTCATTGGTAGGAGCTAAGAATATACTGTCATTGAATGAGCCAGTTAAATATTCTCTAGTGTTGACGAGTTGATTGAGGAATTTTTTTAGAGAGTGAAGGTCCAATATTAATGAAAAAGTCATTAAATGTATTAGTTATTGTGAGAGGGTCAGAATATTAGATAAATAGCTACAAATATTGCTAGAGTAGTTTTCACATGACTGTCGGAAGTGTTTTGGTTTTGTGTTTACTAAGCACTCCTATTGGCTAAGAAAATAAACCAACCAATCAGATTCCAAAGTAAAACCAAACGTAAATTGGTTTTGCTTTGGTTTGTCATTGGCTCACAGGGAAGCCATTTATTTATGAGTTACTTGTGATTACTCACTCCTATGATTGGCTGGCTGTAAGTAATTTGCGTTTGGTGTTTCGACTCGTGTGAAATTCGCTCTATTGAATAATTTCACCCACTGTCAGTACTGTGCACGATATTCCATGAATTCCTCAAAGGCGCAGTTGCACAGTTATAACCACAACCATTTCGATCTGGTAATGTCGTGTTTCCCCTTGCCTATGAATTACCTCCATTAAACAAGTATACACAATTGGAACATGGCATGACTTGTATAAATAATACATTTCATTTTTTCATTCAGATCTTGTGTCTCAAAAGATATGAAAACAAAGCCCTCACCAAAGGTTGTGACAATCGGAAGTCTTTACCATCAGGATGTCCCTGATGGATACCTATTCCCGGAGTACCCATCTACCTTCCAGAAAAATGCACCTTCTCTGAATGACGAAAAGTACCTTATCCATGACTACCCCGCACCACCGGTATCGTACCTTGAGTACTTGCGACCTATCCGGGTCTGCCCCGTTATGGGCAATGAGATCCCCTTGTTACTTAGGCGTCAGCCTAGCAACCCACTGCAGGATCACTGGAAGAAATGGGTACCATTTTTTGAGGAGCCAGACTATAGAAACATGAGCAAGGAATATACTGAGGACGCACCACTGATAATGGTATTTCCACATCAAAATATCCCACCAGAGAAACACGCGTTGAATCCTGATCTTCATTACAAAATCCTATCAAAGGAGACTATTCCGGAGATGGGAGCCCCTTGCCCAAAGCACTTGTCCTTGGAGGATTACACTGTTCCTTGCATGCTGAAAGCTACACATGGACTCTTCTGCTACGGAACCTATATGGCAAAGACTGAAGAGGAAGCAAAGGAAGCCATACGGCAACTGGATGAAGAACTTTGCTGCCCAGCTCCTGTTGTAACCGAAGTGATCCCAGAAGTGACAGGGAATTTTTGTGTGCAATTTTACTTGCACAAGTCTGGTGAGATGTACTGGATTGGTGTCTCCCGGCAAATTATTGGTGAAAGCCTAAGCTGGGGTGGTGGAATTGTGGATGCAAATGAGCAAGATCGCCTCAAGGACTTACTATTCAAAACGATCCAGCCTATTATGGAGTATCTTCACAAGAAGAGGTTCTTCGGCTTTGTTGGTATCGATGTTCTTACCAACAAAGATGGCCAATACGTCATAGACCTGAACCCTCGCATTAATGGGTCCACCCCACTTCTGATGATGTCGCCCCAGATGGCTGACCTCGGCTTCAACATTGGACTTATGCTTAGCAACTGCAAGTTTTCATTTGACACCAAGACACTGGTAACCGTCGTGGACGAGCTGAACTCGACAGGGGAGGCCGTGGTGATCATTTTAGGGACAGACGACGTTGTGGGGGGATGTGAGGGTTACATTGCGATTTATGCTAAGAGTGAGATCGAGGCAAGGGGAATCCATGAGCGCTTGCTCATTGAGGCTAAGTAGTCATCCTTTTAAATGTACAGGTATTAATCGAATTGCTGTGTGCCACAAAGGACCAAGTGCCCTTTTTAGGACGTTTTTTTTAAGCTACTGTTTATTTAATTTTGGTGTTTTTAATCGAAATTTCGAAAGAAAGAAAATGGCCAGAAAAGGCACTTGGTCCCTTGTGTCACACAGCCCTTCATATAATGTAGGTATTAATTATTATAACAGGTATTAATTCAGTGCAACAGATCAGTGAATTCGTAGAAATCGTAAAATAGAGCAATGCAAGAAAAGTAGAAGTGATAACAATTTATAGTGCGACTACTGAACCCGGGGCCACTTAGAAGACAAGAACCAATCACATTGCAGAATGAAACAAAGCACTCCAACTTACGGTTACTTGAACCAATCTGTGTCGAGTACAAGACAATACACTGTAGCATTTCAACTTGCTTGAGAAGTCAGTCTTTTGAATGAAGAAAACCGCATGGATATGCTAGCATTTGTACTGTGGAATACTTTATTTCAGGATTTTCAATAACATTTGAAGTAAGTGGCAACACTTGAAGAGTAGGCGGCGAGCATCGAGGCGCAAATATAAAATTTTGGGGGAATTTTTCAATCAAAGCGATTTCTATTGAAAACCGGCTTCTGAAAACCCTGTTTATTTTCGTTTTGCAATGTGTTTAGCTATCGTTGTCTAAGTGGCCCGGGTTACAGTAGTCACACTGTGAAAGTGCAATGCTAAATGAAATGTGTTATGCCCATGTGTAATGATATCATTCTTGCATTGTTTTATTGTACAACATTTGTACTAATTTCCTATTTATGCAACACAGATAAGAGTGACCGTACTTACGCTGTTAAACAGGTTCTTTTGGTTACAGCCCAAAATGAAAAGAAAAGAAAAATAATATATAGAATTAGCATAGCTATGTAGCTTTATATGGCTATTGAGAATTTTTTTTTTCTTTCCATGCCATGCAGTCTCAAACAAATAAAACAAACTATGAACTTAGATCGAACTTATCAATAAGTAGATTGCTCCTGGGGAGGGGGGGGGGGAGAGAGTGTGCCGCCCTGGTCTCAAAACCCTGACCCTGTTTCAGACCAAAATATAAGATTTTCCATACCCTTTTTCAGACCTGTACTCTATTTCATAACGAGAAATATATGAAAAGTGCGGTCTCTTACTTCCCTGTCAAGATCATACCCTATTCCAGACTAAAAATGCGAAATTTATTGCCCTTTTGCAGATTAAAACAGCTCTAAAACCACACCCTTTGGGGTGGCACATACCTGTATAGCTTATATATGGGAGTTTCCCCACCCCACTCCCCCCCTCTCCCACCACCCCTCCCCCCCCCCCCCCCCCGGAGCCCCCCCCCCCCCCCCCCCCCGGAGTTTGCTGAAGCTAGATTATGAATTTTAGGTACCTAACGACCGAGTTCTGTAAGTATTTAAACTGGTGTTAACTGTAATACATGTATATTGGGATATACAGAGCTGTGCAATTCATGGAAGGAGCATGATTATTTATTCACCCACGTTTCTTTGCCTATAATACAACGAATGCCTCTTTGAAATACTTGGTGGGGATCCCCTTGTGTTATTCAAGAAGTAGCTTTTCTATTGGCTGTGAGAAATGTTTTCCAGTTCAATCAAGTTCTAAACTAAAACCAAACGCAATCAGGTTTTCTTTTAGCGACAGAATTGACGACTGTGTTTACTTTGCCTCGTGAGTGGTCGACTTGTAGCAAGTCTATATTCTCCCATACAGACCTCCCGCTTGGTTAAGAATAACTAAATATAACTAATAACAAAAGTCTCGTACAGATCAAACATAGCATAGCGCAGTTTCCTTACAAATCCAAATGCACTTTACAATGCCTTTAAAAACTAATTAATTTAAAGCTAATTTAAAAAGATGTGTATTCAGTTTACATTTATAAGTTACGACCGAGGTACTGGCCCTTAGCTCCATGGGTAGCGCATTCCATAAAGTCGGCGCACAGACACTAAACGCCCTCAATCCATACGTTTTCAGTTGATAAGTTGTAGGTCTATGTAGAAATTTATCGGCAGATCTTAATTTTCTTGTTGGTACACATGGAGCAATTAGGTCACTCGAGTATGCTGGTTCCAGACCATTAACTACCTTAAAAGTGTATAATAAAATCTTAAATATTACGCGCTGCTCTACTGGAAGCCAATGCAATTCAATAAGGACAGGTGTGATATGTTCGGTCTTGCGAGACAAGGTAACGAGTGCTTGGGAAGACCATACAATAGTGCATTCCAGTTGTCAATCCTAGAAGTGACAAATCCATTTTTACATTCTATTCAGTATTTTTATTGTCTCGTATACATTTTTTTAATAGTCTACACTCATTTCAACAACGTAAGTCACTCGATAATGTATAAAGGCGTCAAAGGACCGGAGAGGATTATTGTAAGCGGCGCGGGGTATTTGTCTATCAATTCCAAACCTGCCTGTCCTCCCACCACCGGGCATTTGTGGGGTATTCGACAGACTGACATATTTTTTTTATTGGTGTGTTGTGTTGTACACGAATCTAATAAATGTTAGATTGTGCTGCTAGTGGGAATATGTTTTTTTTACTCTCTTGAACCAACTCCAAAGTGATAATGCAAATCTGTTTGCCTGAGGTTTAATGTCTTAAGAATTCCTCTTAAATTATCGTTTGTTATTAAACAGACATAGCATCAGAACAAGTCTCTGCAATCCGTGCTTGTCTGAGAACTGATAATACTTCCCGTGATCCTTGACGGTCTCGCCTTTGATGCTCTGCCTAGCTTTTCCGGCAACTAACTTTAGTGTTGTGTTCAATTAAGTAATGGTCCAGATAAGAACTGTAGTAGTCTATTGTTCTGCGGCAATGAGCCTCTCCCACATACGATTTTGCTTGAATATGCCTTAAGTGCTTTAGGAGGTATCTACAGTCCAAACTACATCTCGAAAATACAGTATTTTTTATGCCATTGGCTTTTTTCTGTGAAAACGCAGAGAAGCCACCATCTAGCCAATCGTATATAGAGAAAACAAAGGATTTTTCAATCGCAAATTTGAGAACTTTCCCCCCACACACGATATTCTTCGAAATTAAACCATAGTTAGTTTGATCAAACATAAATTCAAACCACAAAAAATATCGAATAAAAATGTATTATTTCGGTGGGTTTCTATTGAATTTATAAGTATCAACCAATGAAATTACGAGAGAGAATAATAGAAAATTAACACCTTTTAACATTCCTTACCGTAGACACTACAGTTCTTATCTGGACCATTACTTAAAACTGACTCCCTATCTATTATCTTGTTAATGGTATCTGATCTGATTACCACATGGCTATAACTGGTACAGATAACCATTTTATTCTTAAATGTTGTAATTTTTCAATTAAATGGTACTAAACTTCACCAATTGATAAAAAGACATCTATATTAGGTCTAGAACACTATCTATATATATATCTACATATATATAGCTAAACTTAATCTGTAATTCTATCTATTTATATCAATATACATATACTGGATATTTGACTAAGCAATTATTGTTTTTGTATAAACAAAAACTCGTGAGTTAAATGTTGTAACTGGTACAGATAACCATTTTATTCTTAAATGTTGTAATTTTTCAATTAAATGGTACTAAACTTCACCAATTGATAAAAAGACATCTATATTAGGTCTAGAACACTATATATCTATCTACATATATATAGCTAAACTTAATCTGTAATTCTATCTATTTATATCAATATACATATACTGGATATTTGACTAAGCAATTATTGTTTTTGTATAAACAAAAACTCATGATTTATCTGCGAGATGAAATACACATCTTGTTGGCAGCCACTCGTTTTGTTGAAAAGATTGTAAAGCACTGGATTTTATGCATGGCAAAATCGGGAACACGAAGGTATGAGAACATATTCGTAAAACTAAGAGATTGTTTCATTCGTGAAACGAAGCAAGCACTTTAAACAAAACGGGACCATTATTTTCGAGTTCGTTCTCGATGCGGTACCATTTTAAGGTGATGTTATACGGGATGATTTTTAGCGTAACATATAACGAGCGCCTAGGCTCTTACTCCCGACACCCTCGTTAACAAAATGTAGCTTTCTGGGACGACGTTGCACGAAAAGTCTACGGCGAGTGTGTTATACGAAGCAACTCCAACAAAATTCGGGCAAAAATGTTGCAGGTTTTTGAAGGTAATTCAAAAACTTGCAACATGTTTCTGGAACGAAGATTGCGTTAAAAATCGTCCAAGCGCGCCATGTTAAGTTATACTATGCGAAAAATCGTCGCGCGTAACGTCGCCTTTAAACTTTGAAAGTGTTCGTCTCTGGATAAACCGTGTTCTTTGTCCTCGGGTAGAACCCGACGGCCGTGAAGCTGAGCACTGTACAACAATTGTTTCATTGAAGAAAAAATAAAGAGTTACTGAACTTCATGTAATGTTGAATGAACAGTAGCGAGTGTTGTTAGACCTGATACCGGGGTAGAGGTGAACCCTTGGAGCACGGGACATCTCCCCCTTGCAAGAAATAAAAAAAACCTTTGAAATGATGCAGAAAGGCAACGCAAAACAAGATATTATGACTTACAAAATGCACAGAAATGTATTTCTTGGAGTGCCTACTATTTCGAAACGTTCTGGAAGAGAGAAAGTCTGACACCCTGATTAACTAGAAGTGCACCCGATTAAAGCTTTCTAAAGTAAAGTTTATCGAATTCCTATTGCCGGAAACTTGATTGGACTGCTTGCAGCCCTTTTTTGGCGAAGTATCGGAGTTAGGGTTGGCTGCGCGAGGGCTGGAGCCAAATGCAAGGGCAATAGTGCTCAAAACCCCATTATGATTACTGGCCAGGTTAATAGGGCTTCTACGAAGAATGAGCCGTGGAATAAATATTAATAGCCAGTGTCTAATACACCTTTTATAAGGTGGCAAGCCTGGATTTTCCAGGGACGCACCTATATAGCCGCCTCCGCAGGCATCTCTAATTTTTGAAGAAATTAGATTATGGGCTCCCTATGGCAGTTGAAGAAAAGAGATTGGAGCCGGTAACCCAATTCACGATTTTTTAATCTGATTTCTTCGAAAATTAGAGATGCCTGCGGAAGAGGTTAGGACGCACCATACCCACTTTGAATGGCTGATACTCTGCTGTCGTAGTTCGGTCGGGCTAGCCACTTCACTCATTTACTAGAAACAATAAACTTCCAAAAATGTAGGTTTGTTTGACATCGGTATTACCATAGCAACACAGCGTTGACGTCATGTATTTTCTCGAACCTAAACTTTTAAAACGATCTAGTGTCCCTTGTAGTCTAAATGTAGGCCTTCAAGACTGCAAAGCGTGCACGGTAAACTTGTTAGTTCAAAAGCACACAAGTATGTAGAATCTAGACAAGAGAAATTTGGGAAAGACAAGCTATCAACAAAATGATACAGCAATGAAGCTTGCGTGGATGAATGTAAAAGTTCCTTTGTTTTTATTCCGCGTCCTTAAATTGACTCCATGATCTTGAAATTTACGGGGACAGGGTAGTACATGTTGAATTTAAGGTGAAAAGATTAAAACAAATATTTATCGACTAGTTTTCGAATTACAACTTCCTTAGCAAATACGTAGTAAATACGTATTTTGAGTAAAATGAGCATATTTATGACATTACTTATGATTCTATAAACCGAAATCGAATAAAGCAAATGGAATCAAAATTTTCATGGCAAGTAGTCCTATGCCACAGGTATGAAATATGCTAAAAACATCGCTTGAATCGGTCCGGAAAACACAGTACTTGACGACTAAACAGGAAATAAGGCGAATTGTTTATTTTTTTAAACCGATAAGCAAGTACCGCATACAAAAATCCTGCAAAAACACCGGATCCGAGGTATGGACCTAACCAGCCAAAATATAAAATTATGACTACAGTAGCAAAGCTGATACGGTGTGATATTTCAAAAATGGCACTACGGCTAGCTAAGCCTGACACAAAAAGGTGCTCGTACCAGAATGCAGCCATGGACAGCTGTTTCGTCCTCATTAGGACTCGTCAGCATGGCATAGCAAGCACATTATTTTATGCAGTGACATGAGCAGGGCCACTTGAATAATAAATGGCCGGTCCCTAAAGAAGAAAATAGAATTATAAGTAAAACAGCTAGAAGATACCGACCAGCTAAATTTCATAACAGTTTGTTTGGACTTCGAGTCTTTGTCTCTGCCTGTAAAGCTATGAAATAAAAGAAATAAAAATTGAAAAGATAAAGATAAAAAATATGGAGAAAACTTATGTTTCCCGAATTCTACAAAAATAGTGGTTATTACTAATCTCATTGTCCTCAGCCGTTTGAACGGATTTTGTTGTAAACTGTCTGTCGCGTGACCAACCACATGATTACAAGATCTGGAAATTTCATCTCGAAATGGGCCGGTCATGTGCATTTTTAAAGTAACGATTTCTTCCTTATCTGATTACACTTCTGGTCAGTGTTTCGAAAGATATGTTTGGAATGGTTGATCCAGATCGATTCTTAAGGTTACTGGATACCTTCAAAAGTGATTTCCGCAAAAATGCGTTTACGCGGGCGCTCAGAGAACAAAATATGGGAAACTATATATCAATGGAAAGGTTGATAACTGAAGAATACCAGTAAAAGGTTATTTTATACGGAATTACTCTAGATTTAAAACTACAGTCACTTTAACCCGATGTCGAAGACGTTTATAAACGCGAATTACCAGCGCCGTGTTTTTATACTTGTGTCAAGTTAAGCGGTCATTGATCTCCAAAAGCGTGTGTGCGATTTTTGATATTTATTTTCTATGCGAAATTATTGCAGTTTAAAGTCGAGTCATTGATTATTTTTGCCAAGCCATCACGCTTGGACCGATATCTTTAAAACAAAAAACAAATCGGAAAAAGCACACACGCTTTTGGAGATTAGTTATCGTAGTATCACTGGACGAAATTTCAAAAATTTCCAGTAAATTCTTATATGCAATCAATTCACTTGAAGACTGCAGAAACGTTGAAAATTGTAGCCGATAAATCGGCATTTGAAGTTCAGCAACTGATTCACACCTACTTAGAGCGGCTTTCCGGAATCGACACCCATTCTCCAATCAGAAACAACCTCCTGGAGTCTCCCAAAATTCCGCGGGAAAAACTAAAGGTAGCGTTTCAATATGTAGTAGTCTCTTGCTTTAATATGTGGGTTCCAGAGGATATTGCAGTCTGAAGGTGTAGTTTACACACATGCACATATATTTTATGTTCTACACTGGAGTGTAATCAATCACTGACACTTACTTAGTCAGTATTATGGAGACAGCCTTGGTCATGAAAACTGGGATGCAGTTTATACACATCTGAATAGGTATCTGTTTTATACTAACTATTATGCACTATTTAAAACACTAATTGGAGTGCTATAACAAATGTTGAGAAAGCAATTGAAACCCGAGAGGCATTAGTTCTCATACAAAAAAATATGTCGAACGCATTTTGATAATCTATGATTACTTCCGGGGGGGGGGGGGGGGGGGTACTTACATGAAAAATGGGTATGTATGTGAGGCCAAGAGACTCAAATCCTGACCCTGTTTGACCCAATCCGAGCTCCAAAACCCTGATTGCCCCCTTTTTAGGGAAAAAAAAACTTATTGCCCCTTCTTTAAATTGTTTTCAAAACACGGTCGGATATATATCCCGGCCGGTATACCGCGTACCGGGATTGCATGCAAAATACGGAACATTTCAAGTCGGGACGTGGTATTGGGTAAACAAATCAGCAGATGGAGTACATAGATAAGTACTGAAGTACGAATTAGCGGCGTCACAATGTAAGGGAACCTCAGTGCTTGCATGTGGACAGGCGATCAAAATGCGGCAACAGAATGTATTTTTTTCGACATAGTAGCAAAAGAAACTTAACCCTAACTGCCTAAAAAATACTGAACCCCGACCCTGACTGCACCCAAATTATACTCCAATCCTGACCCTGATCTGCCCAAATCAGGTCAAAACCCTGACCCTACCTGCCCAAACTGAGCTCAAAACCCTGACCCACCCGGGCGGCACATACATAATACGTCACAAACAGGAGTACCCCCCCCCCGGGGATTACTTCTAGTCTAGGAATTAAAGAAATATATATATTTGCCGAGATGAATATTGTATGTTGATTTCCGATCAAAGTTACGCGCCGTATCTATAGCCGGCTTGTTTGACTTGAAAAAAAAAAAAGACAAAAAGGTGAACCGTCAGACTTTACGTTTCCATCTAAGCTTTCTTGGAAACAAATATTCTCTCGGCTGACTCCTATCAATTCTTCTTTATGTTCAGATGTGGATCACTCGGCACTTCGTTTGAAAGTACGAACCCTTGTCGGGTTTTGCGAGGACTTCTATTTGGCTCGAAGTCGTACGCGTTGTTTGGCCTTATTTTGCTTTTCATTTTTCTTTGTTTTCCAAGCTAAGGGCATCCTGCTTGTGTCATGTGTTAATTGATCTTCTGTCAATCAAACAGAACCTTTTACTTCCGGTTAAAAACATTCTTTTGGTATTTCTCCGTCAATATTATTTATTTTTGAACGGAGTTTTTAGTATATCAAACACTGCTACTAAAACTACATTTCTGTGCGAAAAAATTTTTTTTACCATCTTTTACGTTTTGAAGGTATCCAGTAACCTTAAGGCGAAAATAGAGAAAACAGGTCACATGACATGTTCTTGGAACCAGTTTACCCCAATTTTCTCACCTACAATGTCAACCATTCCAAACAGAGCTTCAGAAACAACCAGAAGTGTAATCAGACAAGCCAGAAATTGTTACTTTAAAAATGCACTGTGACTGGCCCATTTTAGCCTGCGTCGCATCAGAACTGAACCCCGGTTAAGACGGTTAAGTTCGTCTCAGCGAACCAGCGACGGAAAGCTTTTTCAGGCTATACCCCCAGCAGCGCTTTTAAAAATGCTTTTTCTGACACGTCTTCTGACTGGCTATTTTGAAATGACTAGGATAGTCACGCCATAGACCTTATGCGATAATAGTTTTTATTTCATTGGACACTGATAAAATTATGATCACATGAGGAAATCAACCTTGTCAGATTAAACAGCATGCGAAAATAAGTAATCCTGTGAAATAGCCCACTTCCGCGATATGCTTTACTTGTCACGCACAAAGGTTTCAATACGAGACCCCGTGCTAAATTTAATTTATTCTTTTTACAGAGAAAAGAATAAAAACCGAACTGAAAAACGTATGTAAAACGTCGAGTTCGTATTAGTAGCATGATTTGTAGTGATATTTGGCATAAATACTGTTCGGGATATTTCAAAATTGTGACACGGTTCGCATCCCCTGGGTACCAGGGGTTCCATTGCGGCGGTTTGTGAGACCACAGGCAGCCCAGTCAGTAAACGAGTGAAGCTTTGAGACTCTGGTACCCAGGGCAGGTACGGTTCGCGTGGTGAACCGTTGCAATAAAAATCATACTTAACTTTTCTTTCAAACTACTGTTCAGCATGTGAAACGTGTCACAGTGCGCGAAAATGTTCGCTAGATCGAGGCATTATTAATAAGGCCAGATAAAAAAAAATACTTGTTTAGCGTCCACCCATTTCAATTTTTTCAGGGAGGGAGGGAGGTTTTTTTTCTTTTCTATGTGATGCTTATTTTGTCTTGACCAGTGATTTAGAAACAAAATGGCGTCGATGTTAAAATATTTAATGCGCCGGCGCATATTTTAACTGCTGCATGTAGGGGTCTGGGTCAAGAATTGGTGTTCGCGGGCGCATTTACACTTTCTAAAGTTTTTTATGAAAAAATAAAATAGAGGTCGGGGACATTTCTCAGGTCGGGCGTGGACGCTAAACAAGTATATTTTTTTTCTTGATCTGGCCTAATTTGAGAGTGAAATTAAAAAAACTCCAACGAACCCGCTTCATCTCTGTTTCGGTCTCCTTCAACACACCTCCGCGAACAAAGGTTAGTTCTCAGTTCTTTACCGGTACAAAGTATCGGTGTGTCCTTCGTGAAGGCAATGTCAAACTTTCAACAGTGCTTTCCGAAGGAGTGTTGGGTCTCAGATGGCTGAAATGAAATGTACAACCCGTGTCGCGACATATGTTGCAAGTTTAAAATCTCCCGCTCTCCCTACGAGCTTGTTATTTATTTTTAAATGTCAATGCAATCTCCATAGCCAGGAGCCCATTGGCTCCTGCCACAGCCTAGTATCGCAACTGATTTTTTGTTGTTGAATATTGCTATACCTATTAATTGCAGCTTCATTAAAAAGGATTGTATCTATTTGACTGAATTATTTCTTGTAATTGCAATTATCAAACTCATTAATAATTCATGAAGCAAAAACAAAGGAAATCACCGACCGAAAAGTGATTTTTAAATCTGATACAGATTTCGTCCTGATTTACATAAACTTTGGCTTCGATTTTCTCGGCCAAAATAAGTCGTATCGCCAAAATAACTGAAAACATGACTCTCTACATCTAGACGTTTGATAAGTAAGATAAGGCTCTCAAGGAAGGAGGGGAGGGGGACGGGAAGCCACTGCGCCACGCTGGCTTTCCAATGGTCAACAACCGCTGGTCCATAGATTTCGTCGTCCACTTGAAGTTTTATAAAATTAAAACTTCTGGTTGTATCACGCGTATAAGCAGAAGTTTTAAAAAATGCCACAGATTTAAGTCAGGATTCGTTAATAGATTTATATTTAAATATAACTTCGCTTTAAAACCACAATCAGAGATCAGTCTGGTGAACTTTCTGATCTTATATTTCATGTATTTACCGGCTGGCTACACATGTATTTAAAGTGCCACTACGATCAAATTTTGAGATAGTGATATTTTTTCATATTTGAAAAGAAAAGTTGCTATATTTTTTGTCTACCCACACCGTTTTTTGATATGACGATGGGAAGTCTTATTTTTTGGGGGTCAGACGGAGCTCATTTACGATCCAGCGAACGTGTCGACGTCTATGAAAAAAATCGATTCCGTTTTTAATTTATTCTATTAAATTATAGACTTCCCTTAGCCATTTTGTGCAATTAAAAATCAATTTGGAGAGCGCGAACATAATTTTATTTCGTATCGAAGTCATATGGAATTGCCAAAATCTGGCGACAATTTTTACGCTGTTAAAGATATGCTAATCACAAGGTGTACTAATTTATATTCACAAAGCCGACTGCAAGGATTCTATAAAAAAAATATGGCCATCTTCAAGGTTTCTCGAAGTATTACATATTTAAATTGAAAACTGGCCAAAAATTCTCTTCTTTTGTAGTATTTATGGGACGAATACTTGTGACGTCACGCCTGTGATTACCATACCTTAACGGCATAAAAATTATCGCCAGAGTTTGGCAATTCCACTTGACTTCGATACGAAAAACAATATGTTCGCGTTCTCCATATTGATTTTTATTTGTACAAAATGACTAAGAGAAACCTAGGATTTAATAAAATAAAATAAAAACGGGATCCATTTTTTCATTTCATTGGCACTTTTGTTAATACCATTTTTTTCCAAAAAGGAAACGAAAGAACGAAGTTTTGAATGGAAATACGCATTTACAAGAGCAACGCGTTGAGAAGGTGACGTCACGACAGCAAACCGCTAGCTGGTCGAAAATCTCGAAGTGTTTGGAACACACTTCAGTAATGGCGGACGTGATTTCAATGGTAAACTCTCTGCAAAATTCATAGGCAGTTAATTTGGTCCTTTGGTAATATTTTTCAATGATTTGGATCGATTTTCGACACTGTGTGTCGTTTTGAAAGACAACAAAGTAGAAAAGAAAATGGTCGAATTTCGTCGTAGTGTGAGGATCTCAACCTCGTGACCAACCGAGAAGACCCTGGTCACGAGGTTGGGAGGATCTTGGTAAACTCTGTCAATGCTTGTCTGCTAACTCAACCCTCCCCCCTCAGTTCAAGTTTGGCTATCCCCAAGCCCGGGGTAGTTACATCAGTGTTGACTGTTTAGCCAAGGGCTCAAACTTTCCGGCTACAATGCCATTCAGGAGAATGGACAAACAAGCCACTCTAAGAGAGCCGAGGCCATCATTAAGACTGACGAAGGCTGAAAATTAATAATAATAATAACTTTATTTAAACTGATAAGACCGATCAGCTAATCGAAAAGGATTAGCTGGTATAAACCGGTGACCAGTAATATAGATAATGTATCTACAAAATCTCAATATACTAATAGTATAATAACAAATGTATGAATGAATAATATTATTATAATAAAAAATACATATAACTGTACAAAGCTTAAAAAGGATATCTAAAATAATTATCGTAAACTACATTGATGATTGTTGTCATCAAGTTCTAAAAAATACTTGAAAACGCCAGACTTAAAACAGTTAAAAGTTGATAGTGTTTGTAATTAACACTATCTTGGCTTGCTTTTAGTAGGCTTTGTGAGGGGATTTCAGTGTGTTTTTCTGTTGTGTTTCTGCTTTGAGACACATCGAAAATTATTCAATGAAATCCTTGAAATTCTGTAGTTGGTGATGTTTTTCCCCTGCTAAACCTATTAGGATGTGTTTTTGTCACTTTAAAGCAACGGCTTGAGTACAAATTACCTACAGGAGGGGTGGACCCTTTGTGAATTTGTGTTGATTACCTTGACAGTCATTTGGTGTGTTTTGTGCAAACAAACCTGGTAGTTGGAAAGATTAAGGGCCCATTGACATATTTAAAATGGCCGTTGCTAGGGAAAGTTTGCAGCCTCGTAAAACCCGGAAAATTAAAGACTGAGCAGTAATTATTGTCAAAGTGACTCCTAGGGTAAAGTATTGTAATCTGATGACGTCATGATGACGTCATCAAAATCAGAAAATTTCTAAACTATCCAAGGATTTTTAATCTACTGTACTAGTAATTTACGAATATTTTCCGAACCTACGAATTAAGGCGCCTAAAACCGAGCATGCGTTTGCCATTTTACAACACTTTTCAGTCCAATTTTAAGCTTTTTCGGCGAACGAAAAGCCATAACTTTGGCATTTATTGTCGGTTTCCGAAATCCATGCTCCTATTTGTGGAGAACGTGGTCAACAACATTTTAACGGGAAAAAGTTTGGTGTTTAGTGAAAGCGCGCAAAATGTTTAGAATTTTTAGAAACCGGAAGTGAAAAATAACGCATGCGCAAAAGTGCCTGTTTTGTTGTCGTGAAATTGTCGCAGAACTGTTGTTGCAGTAAAGTGTACAATAATTGGTCGAACAGGATATGCATTTTCTCCTATTTCATCCGACAATGGCCAGTTTTGGGGCTTGGCTGAATACTCCAGTCTGCAATGAGCTAGCTTGATTGTCTGCAATGACCTTCGGACTGTGTCAGAGGTCAGGTCAGAGGCAGTGGAGCACATACCAGGAACCCATTTCGCGGCAAACCGAAGAGCCAATAGAAATCAAACTAAAATTAGACCGATATTCGACAACTTTCACTTGAAGTTGAATCTCATGGCGTTCACAACAGTTTGTTTTCCGACATCAAAAATACTTTTTTAAGGATGAAAACTGACCTGTATTTTAATTAGTTGCACTGAGGTTCGATCACAACTTTACCAGGAACCCGAAAGCATTATCTGGAAACAAAAGTGTGCATGTTTGTGGAAGATTTGAGTTGAAAATCTGCCGGTCGAAAATCACTTCACTTCTCAGTTGAGTGGCGCACAGGCAGCCCAAGCTCACGATTTGTGGCTCTTACAAATCCTACGTAGATTACGTGATCACTCGCGCAAGATCGATTGCGTGATAGCGCGCGCTAGTGTCACCGTTTTCTCCTTAGCAAATTTCCTCTGGTTTTCCGTGGTGTGGACTCTTATTTACCACGATTTACGTCATCACATGGTCAAAATTTGTTGTGGACTCACGAGGCGGAGCGAGATCTCAAAAATCAAAAATCAAAAACTCTCTAAAACCGATCCAAAATAGCAGAGAATACCCAAGGACATAAGAAAAGGACACTCGAGGTACATTTATTGCAAAATGTTATTTCATTACCTTTATTTTACCACGATAAGAAATCAATACAAACTCTATTTATAGTGAGATGACCAGGAAAATTTATGGAGAAAACGGTGACACTAGCGCGCGCTATCACGCAATCGATCTTGCGCGAGTGATCACGTAATCTACCGTAGGATTTGTAAGAGCCACAAATCGTGAGCTTGGGCTGCCTGTGAGTGGTGGTACTTTTCTTCGTGTTTTTAGAAGCCATGTTCTCGCTGAAATCCATGCTGGAAGCAACCATTTCATCTTCTATTTCTTTGACAACTATAGATATTATTTACAAGATGTTCTTTCAATCTATCAACAGTGGGAAGAGCCCGGCTACATCTGAGAATCCAATACAAGTTTGCTTTCCCATTCATCGGCTTTCACTCATCACTGTGTTGGCGGCGCCGTATATGCTTGCCGTTACTTTTTTGCTCGGTACAAATTATTAATTATTCCTTTTCTCTAGGTTCAAGTACAGTTAGGCGCCTTTCGAGTCCTGAACGATTCCTTCAAAATTATCGGATTGAGTTTCTTGTCAAGTGATACTGGGCGATTCGAAGTTGAGTTGTCTACTGTATGCTGATGACTTGGTACTGCTATCTGAGTCCGAGAGTGGATTGCAAGGTTGCATTCGTAGGCTTGAGCGTTATACTAAGAAATGGAAGTTAAAGGTCAACTTGAAAAAGTCCAAGATTTTAGTATTTGGCACGAGAGCCCAGCGACGCTCGTTTATAACTTCTAAATGGTATTTTGGCAAGGATTTGTTGGATTGTGTCGATGAGTACACATATTTGGGCATAACTTTCCATTTTGGTGGTGGTTTTAAAATCGCCCAAAAGGCTTTGTACAATAAGGCGTTACGCGCGTATCACGGTCTATTTAAAAGTTTTTCTAACGTGGAGAATGTTCCAGTGAAAGTGCTGTTGAAACTGTATTCAACTGTTGTAGTTCCGGTGCTGCTGTATGGTTGTGAGATTTGGGGAGTTTACGCTTTGGGAAGGATATCTAGTTTTGACATGTTCAAGACAAAGTTTTTTAGTATGGTTACCGACATAGAAAAACTGCATTTGAAGTTTTGCAAACGTATTTTAGGCGTTCACTCTAAGTCTACAAACTTAGCAGTGTATGCAGAATTGGGCAGAGTACCAATGGTTGTGCAACTTTCTGTTTTGGTAGTTAAATACTGGGTACGGGTGAAGGATTCGTTGTACGGGGATGAAATAGTTGGGAGAGCTGCACGTGTGTGCATACAATCAAATTTTCAGGGCGTTAAGTTTACGAATTATCTGTTAGAGATGTGCAATGTTAAATCTCTTGAGGATCTTGTTATATCCACTAAGAATATTAGAGTTCTGGCTAAATATCTGAAATCTGAATTATATAATTCCTTTAATAAGCGGTGGAAGGACCAGGTTCAAGAGTGCAGTAAGTTGCGTACGTTTAATCTAGTGAAGCCAAATACAGGTTTTGAGAACTACCTGTCGTATGTCTCGAGCGTTAAGCATCGTCAGGCGGTGACAAGATTTAGGATTTCTGCGCACAAATTCCCTGTTGAAACTGGTCGCTACGCAAACATTACTTATGATGCACGCGTTTGCCCTCTTTGTAACCTTAATGAGTTAGGTGATGAATTGCATTACTTCACCAGTTGTAATAATATAAAATTTGTAAATCTTAGAGAACGTTTTTGGGGCAATTTGTTAGCTATCAATGATTCATTTAGTTGTTTTAGTCGGCGAGAATTATTTTCGTACTGCTTGTCAATGAAGGATGAGTCTGTAATGAGGTGTACAGCAAAATATTGCCACGACATTATGACTATGTTTAATGATTGTACCTAGCTGCCTACTTGTGTACTTCCAGTACTTCCTATGTATCTTTGATGGTATTTTTGGAATAAAGTATTATTATAGTATTATTTTCTTTTACACGATAAACCAAGCTTTTCATTTTCCAGAGACAAAAGCGCTAGCACCCGCTACGGCTTGCTCCGACTTTTGGACACTTTACTTCATTCATTCATGAAAACACGCATAAAACCACAGGCAGCCCAAGCTCAAAGTTTGAATTTATTTGACAGTTGCCGACTACGAAGGTTCAAACATCCAGAATATCTGGTATTTTATCGCACTAAATGGCAAATGAATAACACAATAAACTTGCTTTGATGAGGATTAAGTTGTTGTGTCTTGAATTTGGGGGTTTGGGGCCCGATTTAACGAGTTTCTAGGAAACATGGATTCACTCTACCTAAAGAGTGGAAAGGCCGGCAAGCCGATCGCGATGGCGTGTCACATACCTGTCATCTCCACGGCAAAATCCACTCAATCGACGTGATACTTCTGGATCCCGTAGACAGATCTCCTTGCTGCGTATCCTCCAAGTTTCATGACCAAACATTCAAAGAGTACCGAGAAATGATTTTTGTCACCTAGAATTTCGCCGTCCCAAACACCTCTTCACACTTTGATGAGACACCGGAAGTCCAATCGAAAGGATGCCTCATTTTGGAGCTTTCCCATCCAATTGGTGCGGCGGTGATTTTCAACTCCATATGCGGGTGCAATTCATCTGCACGCACGCATAGACTATATCGCAACCCCGCCGTCGCAGTGCACTCTGGGATGGATATCTCAGTTTTCCATTGTTGTTGTTGGGCGGCCATCTTGGATTTAACAATAACTGAGATATCCATCCCAGAGTGCACTGCGACGGCGGAGTTGCGATATAGTCTATTACATATCCGTTACTTATGCGCTTTTTATTTTCGTAATTTAATTGCCATTACATATAATGCGCGTGCATCTCTTCATATTAAATTGGGAGCTCCGCAAGGGTCACATGACATTGGAACGGTGGTGCGGGGTTCCTGTGTTATTCCAAAATCAGGGTGGTGCGTTGCCGTGATCCTTTAAAATTGATCGTTTCAACCGCAGAACTGCAGAGCAGCCAACCTGCTCTTCTTGGGATTGATATAAACAAGCCAATTCTAGGTCATAAGAGGGGAAATGGAGGTATTATGCCGCGGGCCGATCGAGCCTTGTATAGTGGTTCACGGCGGTGCTAGTTTGCTGTCAGATAACAAAATCTTCCCGATGCTCATCAATGGAGTGAAAAAGTCCGCTAGAACCGGCTATGATGTTCTTATGAAAGGTGAAAAGGATGCTGCTTTGGACGCTGTCGAAGCAGCCATTAAGGTAAGACTAAGACTAGCTAGTATGAAAGAGGATATATCTCCAACTTGAACTACTCTGACTACCTCTACTCCAAGGTCTAGCCCTAAAAGGGCTAGAAGCTACATGGGGCTATTGCACTTAATTTTCGTACCCCCCCTGTTGAGGACCATATTTTGAGTTGTACCCTAAAGAATTCCTCTGAAATTAAAAACACCTGAAGAATTCCATGGTGGAAAGTAGTGTTACCCTGAAGAATTGACTTCAACCCCTGAAGAATTGTCCAAATATTCACTTTATCCCCAAAGAATTCCTCTAAATTTGATATGTGCCCCCAAAGAATTCCTCTCTATTTATATGGTATCCCCAAAGAATTCCTTGAAAAATTATCTGGTGACCCTGCAGAATTCCTTGGTCCTCAACAGGGGGGGTACGAAAATTAAGTGCAATAGCCCATGTATAAATAAGTGCATGGCAATAGTTTTAACCCTGCTTTCGAAAACCCCTGGTATATATTCTCTGTGGAAAAAAATCCGAATCTTATAATAAATATTAGTAATAAACGGCATTCCCTTTCAGTTTCATTTGATCAACTCGTGTATAATTTCATTTGCGACCATTGTTTTCGTATTGGGCTATTGCACTTAAATATGCGTACCCCCCCTGTTGAGGACCACATGGAATTCTTCAAGTGTTTTTAATTTCAGAGGAATTCTTCAGGGTACAACTCAAAATAAGGTCCTCAACAGGGGGGATATTAAGTGCAATAGCCCATTATACAATTTGAATTCTTAAAAACATGCCCCCCGAATATGTCCTGTACAAACTGTACCCTGATTTTGGAAATTGTACCCCTCCCCCCACTCTGAACTTTAGCTCTTCCCTAGCTATAATTAACAAACAGTCTCAGTGTCAAGTCAATGTTTTTATCATCTTTAGATTTATAAGTAGTTCTTAGCATTGTAATATAGTGTTTATTATTGTCAGAAGTCACATTGTAATTTTTTTTATTGTTTTTATTATTTTGAGGGCCACAAATTTATCAGTTTTATCTACTGTCAAGTGCTTATCCTTGTTAAATAAAGCCTATTGTATTGTATTGTATTGTAGTCCCTTATAAAGCAAAGATGTTCATAGAACAGCAACTGGAAGTCAAAATTTCTTTTTTGGCATAGTTTGACGTCATCGCTTGCATAAGCATGTAATGCAAAGTCACAAGTATCAATCTGAACAAGGGTCTTCCCGTATGTGTTGGTCCCATTAGTAAGATTTAATTACCACCATTTTCAGTCCAATCTTCCCTCAGTTTTATGATGTCCATGTTGTGAAAAACTCTAATATTCTACTCTGGGACAGTGTTGGTAGGGCATTTTACACTACTGAAAAGAATTATTGGAAAGAAACTACATGTATAGCTTCATAGTTTCCCTTAATTGTTGTCTGCAACTACAGTACCGCCTGGAATTATTGAAGCATCGGGTCGCGGTCAAACCGCGGTAATACTGCGGTCATTGGACGCGGTATTACCGCACCATGGACGAGGTTTTACTGCGGTAAAGCCGAGGCTTTATCGCGGTCAAATTATTCACCGCAATGAAAGCCGCGGTCAAAATCCGCGGTCATGACACAATACAAGTCATGCAAACGTATTTCGACGAATTTCGCTCTTTGTTCCTACGAATGTCGCCGAAATTTCGACGAAGAATTGATCGGATACGCGAAAATTCGAATGCCAAGGCGAAATATCGCCAACCTGCGAGCGACATTTCGAAGATATTTCGTTCAGATTGTCAAACGAAAATTCGGACCAGGTTATCGAAATATCGTGATCCGAAATTTCGCGTACGTGTTCATTGCCCAGTTTTGTATTTTAACCTTTCTTTCACTAGGATTAACGCGTGACAAATTCGAATTCATGACAAACAGTTTTACAAGCGTACAGTAAGATGGTTTTGGTAAATAACCTGCGTGCCAGAGGCGTCAAAAAGTCAAGATTCTTAATAAAAGTCCCCGTCAATCGTGAACTGTCAGCCAGACGCGTGTCTCATTTCTGACACAAATACCGCGGGGGCGCAATTAATTTCCATTTACGCGAACTGACTGATCTGATCCGATGCATTAAAGCTCTTTTAATTCAAAAGGAATTGCACTTTCCCAGTAGAAATTTTCTGGTAAGAGTATAGAAGTTTTTGCACGTCTTTCAATATCACCAATATGACAAATGTTGCTTCATAACTCTGTTGATGTTCTATAAAATTTCAGACTGACACGTTCACGCCTGACTGATTGCACGTGGAAATTCATTTACAATGATTTCTGCCGAAACCTTTTAATACTAGTAACAAGACAAGGATCTGCCGTAAATGTGAAACTACACTGAAGCAAAAGTTTATTTGGTGTTATGTTTTGCGCTCAGCGGAGAATCTTTTAGAATCTTTTATTTTCGCCGTTCATTCAGAACTCTAACGGCGGGTTAGAATCTTAAAGATTCTAAAGTCTTAATTAGTTTCACCGATGAGTGCTTCTTTACCCGCCGTTTGAGTTCTGAATGAAGCGAAAATAAAAGATTCTAAAGTCTTAGTTTCACCGATGAGTGCTTCTCTACCCGCCGTTTGAGTTCTGAATGAAGCGAAAATAAAAGATTCTAAAGTCTTTGTTTCACCGAATAGTATTTCTTTACCCGCCGTTTGAGTTCTGAATGAAGCGAAAATAAAAGATTCTAAAGTCTTAGTTTCACCGATGAGTGCTTCTTTACCCGCCGTTTGAGTTCTGAATGAAGCGAAAATAAAAGATTCTAAAGTCTTAGTTTCACCGAATAGTACTTCTTTACCCGCCGTTTGAGTTCTGAATGAAGCGAAAATAAAAGATTCTAAAGTCTTAGTTTCACCGATGAGTACTTCTTTACCCGCCGTTTGAGTTCTGAATGAAGCGAAAATAAAAGATTCTAAAGTCTTAGTTTCACCGATGAGTGCTTCTTTACCCGCCGTTGGAGTTCTGAATGAAGCGAAAATAGATTCTAAAGTCTTAGTTTCACCGACGAGTTCTTCTTTACCCGCCGTTTGAGTTCTGAATGAAGCGAAAATAAAAGATTCTAAATCTAAAGTCTTAGTTTCACCGATGAGTGCTTCTTTACCCGCCGTTTGAGTTCTGAATGAAACGAAAATAAAAGATTCTAAAGTTAACAGCGGTGTTCAATAAAGAATGAAAAGAACGCCGAGTCATCGCTACATCTTCACACTAAAGTCAATGATTTCGGCGTGATACAAATCTCAGTTTACCGCAGTTTACCGCGGTTTTACCGAGGTATTACCGCGGTAATACTGCGGTCATTCTGAGGTCAAACCGCGGTATTACCGCGGTCATTGGACGCGGTAAAACCGCGGTAAATGCTTCAATAATTCCAGGCGGTACTGTACATACATGTAAGTAAACAATATAAATGGAAGCACGTTTATTGGCAGAAGCGAGGACATTGTGGCTGACTGGCTTGTCCAACAAGGCCAGCTACAAAAGCTTGTGGGTGTATTTAAAGGCCATATTTTACTGCCATATTTTACTGTTAATGCTAGTTTTGAACTTTTATAAAGTCACTCCCAACTCATGCGATCATATTCATTTCACTTTGTTTAAAAAAAAACTTGTATTTAGGGAGGTACATATATGGATGTGCTCACTGGGTGAGGTGTTTTCCTTATTTTCTTTGGCTCCACCATGGGGCATTTTAACACCTTGCTTATCTCCACCATGGAGAATTTGGAATAATGCCCGGGCAAGGCTAGAATTGTCTGGTGCAATAACCTACATTGTCCTATAAATATAATATTTCAGCCAATCAGAGCTCAGCTTTACTATGAAATACAGGATGGTATTTCATAGTTTTTCTATGAAATACATGTACGTACAGATCAGAGCGGTATTTCATAGCTAGATCAAGGCCAATCAAAATGCAGAAAATTTAGCACCCTTTCTTAATCAATTTATGGTATTTATGCAGAATACCAGTTTGTTTTTCTCTCAAGCAATAAGTAGCTCTGTATAAAAAAAATTCAATTGAATATTGTTATCAGAAATGCACCTTTTTAATTTACATTTGTAGATACATGTACATATTGCTTGGGTAATAAATTGATATGATTTATCAATATACATAATTTTTTGTAAGATCATCTATTGGCTCAGTAATACCCAGAATAACTTCTATTTCGCTTAAATTATTGAGATATAAATTATATGTGCTTAAATTTCGTTGTAACAAGAGCCAAAATGATTTAACCAAAGTACATTCATTTGATAAAGAAGATGTTCAAACGATTCATCCTCAGTGTGACAGAAAGAACAGAGGGGAGACTCTTGGTCTATCTTTTTAATTTTGCAAAGTAGACAATATAATTATGGTTTAGGATTCTTGAATTGAAATGTGCATGTATATGCACATTCGAAAGGAATGATGTAGATTTTTTTCCAGTCAAGCTGCATTCCTTGTGATGCATAAGAATTATCACAATATTTGTTTTTGCAGTGGGAAATACTGCAACTTTAAAGATAAAATGGTCGTAAATATTTTTCGATGGAATTTTGCTTAAAAGATTAAGGTTATCATTAGATCTAAGATAACAATTTAAATGTCAAGGGGTTGAGTCAGATTTGAGATTAAAGTAGAGTGTTCTTTCCATTATTTTTTCCATTCTTTTGGAAAGGAGTCTTATAGTCAGGGCTTATGGAATTATGCGCGGATGCGGACCCGCATAATTTGGCTTGCTCCGCATAATCCGCATAATCTGCCAATTCCCGCATAATCCCGCATAATTTGGAGAAATTTATAGAAAATCATAAAACGGGTATCTATTTTCGCTATTTCTCAAAGACTCTTATCCAATCTATCCGAAGTTAACAGTAGATTTCCTTCCCAAATCGTCGAACATTGAGCAATCGAAACGACGATTCACAACGGGAATAACAAGGCGTTGTATGTTGAAAATCGTGGGGGCCTGTTGTCTAAATTTCGATAGAACGTGTCTCATTATTGGTGGAAAATCTAGAGACAAGGTTTCCTAAGTGGCGAATCACAATTTGGAATAGAAAAAAACTCTGTTTTTACGTTTTCAGCGGGAAAACATGAATTATTTTCAGATCAAGTTCCTCCATAGCATTTTGCGAGTTTAATTATGGTTTAAAAACATGGATAATTTGTTGTAAGAGAATCAGCAGAGGAAATTAAACGGAAACGTCACGAAGCGATAAATGTTTCAGCTCTAAAACTGTTAGTGCAGACAGCTGTCTATGTGGACATGATCGTCGAAGACTATAGCTAGGCCTAGACAGAATAAATGTAAAGGAAATATCAACTTGCGTTTATTAGTCTATGCTCATACGGTACGTCGAACGGTAAGTATATATTTTTTTAAACAGAGATTTCTTATTTATACAAATAAATCTGTTATTCCATATAATCTGATTTGATAGTTCCTCGTAGGTATATATATATGTGAGTTTGAGTTATTTAGATAAGACCAGGATACCAAACATTCTTTGTAATATTTTGGTAGGTCCAAGGGGAGCTTTGAATATTCAAAATTACATTGAAATCATAAGTTGCCCCCTTCTATTTTTAAAATAGTGATTAAAGATAGTTTTCCAGAAACATGGCGATTTCTCAATAATTTTTTTGATACATGTACATACAATAATATTTATTGGTTGCAATTGGATTAATGAGTCAATATTGGACATCCTCAGCCCTCCATTTTTGGTATCATTTATTAGGGCAATTAAGTCTCTTGATTTTATCTTTACCGTTCCAACAAAATAATTTTATAGAACAACTGGTTGATTTCCTTAATACAATTCTTATCGATAGAATTAGGAATTAGACAGTAGAGAGCTTTTGGGATAGCGAACGTTTTGATATAATTTATTTGTATTTTTCCTAGTAACGTTAGACCTCTCCATTTCCAGCTATTTAGGATGTTTTTCAGCGATTTTAAGACAACATTGAAATTTAGTTTCTTTGAAAGTGTCATATTGTATGTAAAATAAATCCCAAGGATATTTACTAGTGTTTTTATTTGTTGAAGGTTTAACTCCTTTGCTGAGGCTGTCATAGATCCAAGACAAAGCGCTTAGAACTGTCTTGAAGTTCATGGCTGTGTAATTCCAAGTTTCTTTAATATCTTTGGAATGAGATGAGATATTGACAAACAGAAAATGGCATTCTTCCTCATTTTGAAAGAACTTTCACATGAGATCTTAATTTCAAAAATGGAAATTTTGCTTCATTAGCACTTTAATTATCTTGCATTATGAGTTATCCTTTTGATTACACAGTACAATGTATATCCACAGTATACTAGTATTAAACCCATCAAATATTTCCTCTTGTGCATGATTGCATGGTGGAATATGTTATGTGAGCTGATATTTGCTCACAGAATGAACTAGCTAGTCTGCCAAATGACAATTAAATATCAGCAAATGCACCCCCTGTGAGCATATACATGTAGTGCATGCAAGGAGTCCTGTAAGAGAAAATATTTGAATGATTATAAAGCCAAAAACGTATGTGTACTTTGGTGCATTGAAATATGAACATCTACATGTAATATTTGTCATTGGACATTACTTGTATCTGTTCCTCGAATGTCACAGTTTTCTTCAAGCTTTGCTTGCTGAAAAACAGCCTGATGTGAGGGTGGTATAGCCATTGAAAAGCTGCAGGGCATAACAAAAGCCACATCTGATAGCCTGGGGCTACTGGTGTTTCCTGCTGGGCTATAAAAAGTAGATTGGTTTGATACTTCTCTGAGCTGGCCCAAATTTTAATAATGAATTTCAGTTTGATAAACCATGGCCTTATTAAAGTGAAATAAAGTTGAAGCTTGCCCAAAGGGCATGCAAGCATTAACTTTAATTTATGTTCTTCTCGCCCTGAGCTGTATGTGCTCTGATTGGTCAGCTGGTTTACATGGCGTAGTAATACCATGATCACCTCGGTTTTCTTTGTTTGTTCAAGGACATATACATGTACATATTTGATTTCTTTAAATTCCCTCATCAGCATGCGTACTAATAATGGTCTAATTTTTCCTCATTAACATGCAAGAGGCAAGAGGTAAAATTAGAAGGGCATGCACATTTGACGAGGGAACATTGGACTGCCCCTTGGGTTCCTATTTTATGGCTCAAGAAAGTTCTTCTCTTCATATCTCAAATCGTCTTCTTCCATGTGGGATACTTAAAGTGCAAGTAAAAAGTTAACCGAATCGTGGGATTGATTCATCTTGTGATGTCACAATAATATGAAAGCTATGGGATTCTATTTTTAGAGTTGATTCATCTTAATATGACGTCCCGACACAAATCCTCCCTTGGCTCTCAGGGAAATTTAATCACTAATTTCCCTCATGCCATGCTATTACTTATAATAAAAATACTTTTTAGGTAATGGAAGATGATTCCAATTTTAATGCTGGACATGGCTCTAAACTAAATACTAGAGGGGAGGTAGAGATGGATGCAATGATTATGGATGGCAGAGATCTCAACTATGGTAAGCAACATAACATTAAGCGTGACGTGTTTGATGGTCCATGCATATTCTGAAATAAAAATACATGTACACACAGAATAATCACTACAAATACCGTAAAAAAAATGATTTAGTGCTATTATTTAATAATATCGAATTTTTACGGTATCTTAAAATTTCGGGATTTTTAGCCACTAGTATACTAAATAATCCTAAATAACATGTCAGCAATCATTTGTAGCTTACAGTGTAAAATGTGCATGAATCGGGATCTCCACAAAGTCAGACTACTCCATCTATTCTTATTTTGGACTGTGGTCAATAGAATGATATGAGCGCTGCCGTCAGGGTTACACCTGTCAGTAAAAATTGAAATAGGAGGTTACAGTATAGTGTTTTACAGGTGGCTACAAGAGTAGGTTCTTAAATAAATGAAGGGAAATTTGGGCAAAACAGGCAGCTTAAATTCTATGTGACAGCTGGTGGAAATCTGTCAGTTGCTGGCTTCTGCTGACAATTAACCCAGCCTAAATGCATAAAAAATTATGTATGGTACATAGTTTTTATTATGTACATGTACATGTATGTGCAATATATTTAATGTACTTTCTGATTGGAATGGAGCCTAAACCCATAGGGGTGTATAGAATGGTCAAATCCTAGACTTGCAGAGATGCAGAGACCCTTGTTTCAAAATCCAAGACTCTTTTGAAATGCCACGATTTCGAGACTTGCTTGAATTTTGCCAAGACAAAAGTTTGCCAATTTTTTTGTCACCATTCTATATATATCCCTCATAGGGGAAAGTTTAACTCTTCCCATTAATGTCAAATGAGTTTTGGTGAATTACATGTACATGTACCATTACATGTTTATGGGGACACTTCAAAACTTTCATGGCAGCTAAAACAAATGTATGCTTAATTGTATCTTTTAAGGTTACCGGATACCTTCAAAACAAAAAAGATGGGAAAACATTTTTTACGCACAGAAATGGGCTATTCCACATTGCGGACATGACATTTGGAGATCAAATTAGTGTTTTAAATGTCCAATAAGTCCAGATACAAATTGTTTTGAAGGAAATGAGACATTTCCTTATAACACCTTTAATGATCCCTTCTTTTTAGCTACAATTCATTTTGACTACCTTTTGAAACTCTGGAGTAAATAATTTTAAAAAGTGTGTTGCGGACATGACACAAAAAAACAACTATCATTCTAGTTGTGCTTAAGAAAATTAAATTTCCTGTGAGTTGAAAGCCTTCTGAAATATTCAACACTGACTATAACTTAGTAGTAATTGTACTTCAAAAACTCATGAATAATTAATGAGCATTTTGTCCAATCAGATGAAGCAAATCAGTCACGTGCATGCTCCTTTATACCTGATAAAATCTCATCATTCTAAAAGGCCCGCGGAGGGATTTGAATTCTGTCCCAGAGGGAAACGGGGTTAATGATTGAGACAATGGAATTTCTATTGATGTTTCAGCTTTCTCACTGAATTGCTAATTAGGATGAACGTTTTATATAAAGAATATTAATGAACATGAAATTTTATATAAAGTTTCATCCTAATTAAGAATTCACTGATAAAGACCCAAAGATAGCAAAAAGTACACGGAACATAAGGTACCTAGATAATAATTTTTGCACTCAATTTACTAATATCAGCAGACTACCGAGATACACAGATAATATTTTTTAAATGAAGTTGTCCAACTACCATTACTTGTTTACCGAGCCACTGTTTAGTTCCAATTATTAAACCAAACTCAAAGCCGTAAAATTATAAAAACGTGCATTAAACTTACATATTTTGTGCCGGAGTCAAAAATTTAGAGTCTGCCGTCATGTCAGTCACATCGCTTTCCAAGTCTTGAACTTTATCGAGGTAAACCACGACACCAAATCCTTCAAGTGCAGATTCTTCTTGCCGATTGCGAAACGCCGCTTCAAACAACATAGTATGGTAATTTCTTCATGTCATTCCCTTGAGATGTTCGTAATTGCAGGCGGTGATTACTCGAATATTTTGCATGGCGTTGTGAATACAAAGGTTCAATGGTTCATTAAGTAACCATTCCCTTGAGATGTGCGTCTTTCTTTCATTGCATTCTTAAAGCGTTTTTGAAGCCGTTTAAAACACTCACAGCACGTGTTTTATCAAGTCTAAAAATTCTCAGGCTTCGCCCTCGAATTTTTAAACTTGATAAAACACTGCTGTTCGTGTTTTAAACAGTACTTAACATGTCATGTTAAAGAAACCAATAAAAATCTCTTTTTCTAATGGATTTATTAAGCAAAATATTGTGTTGCGGACATGACCACAAATTGTTGCGGACATGACATTTTTGGAAACTTTATAATAATGCTTTTCTTTCATTGAAAACTTAGTCATCTGATGTCTGTGAAGTGAAATCAGTTGTTTTATGTATAATTATACTTTAAATTAGTCTCTTGAGAAGGAAAAAATAATATCAACACAATGTGTTTTCTATGGTCCTGTTACTCTATTGGAGAATGGCCCTTTTGAGATTGAGGAACTGGATGAAATAGAATCTATTTTTAGAAATGTTATTAAAAAGGCCAATTAAACATGACATACGGTGCACATTTCATGTGCATGCAGCTTTCTTTAAGACAGAGGTTTCTACATACATGACTGTATATTTGTTGTTACAGTACTTTAAATTTGCTCTTTTAGGTTGCCTGGTTGTTATGATTGTTGATCATCTTACAAGTTTGAAATTTAAAAACTAGAGATTCATTTGTAGATATGTTCAAATGAGCAGAAAAGCTTATGTCTTTATATAAAACATTATAAATTTCTTTTAGTTAATTGTAGCATGTGTTAAACAAATAATGATGTTAAATTGTAGAGCACATTTTAAAATGTAATATTTTTTCAAAAATTGTCATGTTGCAACACAATAACTACTAGTGGGTAATTATATCTAATAATAGCTAACATTTTATATTACTTTCATTAAATCTCATTAGATGTTAGTGAATCTGTAGGTTTTTTAGCGGATTTTGATTTTTTCCAAAATTGTCATGTCCGCAACGGTCATGTCCGCAACGCAATATCTCTTAATGCATTAACATAGTTGAGCAAATTAGGGTGGTAAAATTATCACAATGCCAAACTAAAAGAGCAGCATAAACAATATATGAAATAGTTGAAAATCTATTTGTAGAAATAAAAAAGAATTGATTTGGGCATACCGTGAATGTCATGTCCGCAACACATTTTTATGTCTTTATAAATCAAAGAAAATAAGATTTTTTTATTTTTTTATTTTTTTTCATTGAAAGGCCTACTCAAATGGATAGTTGACATCTAAGTATTAAGTTCACTGCATTTCTTTTCTTTATGTTATAACAATTCAATCATTTGCAAGTAAAAATGGTTTATTTTGCAAATTAAAACCTCCAAAAACATAGGCACAGCCCACTTTGGGCGTGGCCATCAGCCTCAATTTAACTTCAGATTCTTATAGCCCAATGTATTGGCTTTAAGTTAAATTGATTTTGACTGCCAGATTTTGAATTTTAAAAATTGTTATTTTTCCATGTCTCATGTGGAATTGCCCAAATGTAGTTTTAGTAGTAGTGTCTCATATACATGTACCAAAAACTCCGTTCCAAAAAAATATATATTGACGGAGAAATACCAAAAGGAAGTTTTTAACCGGAAGTGAAAGGTTCTTTTTGATTTACAGCAGATCAATAAACACATGACAAGCGCTCACTCGCCCGTAACGACCACTATGGGAATAGCACATATTAAATTCATTTCATATACCAATGTTTACGTTTATTGAGAAACGTTTTTCCACACACGATTCCATAATTCCATTGGTTGTTGGCCTTAATTATATCTTACAAAAAGCAAGCAGGATGCCCTAATAGCTTGAAAAACAAAGAAAAGCAAAACGAGGCCAAACAATGCATACGACTACAAAGCCAAATAGGAGTCCTCGCAAAACCCGACAAGCGTTCGTATTTTCACTTTCAGACGGAGTGCCGAGTGGTCCACATCTGAACATAAAGAAGAATTGATAAGAGCCAGCCGAGAGAATATTTGTTTCCAAGAAAGCTTAGATGGAAACGTAGTCTGACGGTGACCCTGAATCGGTTGAACCACGATCTCGCTGTGGTGTTTCAGACGCCTGAAAATCGTTCTCTCCTCTACTAACTATGCTGGCATTCAAGGCGTTCACCTTGGCTTTAATTGCCCCTCAACGTTTCCCCTCAACGTTTCCCGGATATATCTACTCCCATTATTTTTCACCTTTTCACGGAAAGCATGATAACTTTTGAACTAAATCGAATTTTGAAATTCGTTTTTGTAATACGATTCCTCTGAAATACGACAAAGCAAACTTGATTTTTAAACTTTAAAATATTTTTGGAGTTGGAGCTTCTGAAAGCCATCTCACTAGAGCGGAGAAACGGGATGGCAGAAAATTCGAGATTTTCAAAGAACTAAAAACTTTTTATGTATCCTTGTAGCCAATTTTATAAACTTTAAAATGATACATGAATGATTTATCTACTATGTTTCCTCGAGGCAATACATAATTTAGACCTGAAACACACCCTGAAGGTATCCGGTAACCTTAAACTTATACAATTAAGCCATACTGTTTCAAAATTCAAAGCGAACAATTATTTCCATAAAATATATTTTCATCTAGAGATGAGCATTTATATTATTAAGCCTTATATGTTTGGAATCAGAGTCATGTTTTAGCTAATAAATTATTATCTAACAGATGTAAAATACAAATTTCATTACTCAACCTCTCCTGTCGTTGCATGTTGATGTTGTGGTTCAAATTATATTTGGTTCAATTTTTTTGATTTCAAAAAAATTGAACTGGTTCTGTAATTTTCTGTTTTCACAAGTGTGCTTGAACTTGTCTTGTAGTTTGGGGTTTAGGATAGGATTTCCATGTAAGAAAATAGTATAATACATTCTGCTGAAGTACTTTGGGAAAAAATACCTTAATTTACACCTTAATTAATAATTGTTTCCATTGTTCATATCTTTCCATAAACAATATTTACATTTTGGGTTTTGTTTGAAGGGAGGGTTTGTGCACAACTTCTTTGCTATCAGGTTAGAAGCTGGTTTACAAAGTACATAATTTTCTTGTCAAGTACGTCAGTCATGGTGTAGCAAGGCACCACATTATGTCATTTTTTCCCTCTCTAGAATATTCATTGAAAAGCACCAGATGACATATCATATCCGTGTTGAGTATAGTGAAATAATTCTAAGTCTCCAGTCGTTGTTCCACTGTCCCAGGACAACCGGACAACCATTGTTTATGCAATTACTAATGAGTATAGCTGAGAGACCGGGACAATGGGACAACCACTTCGACAAAATAATTCTAAGTCTCTTGTCGTTGTCCCACTGTCCCGGTACAACGGGACAACCATTGTTTATGCATACTAATGAGTATAGCTGAGAGACCGGGACAACGGGACAACCACTTCGTTGTCCCCAATGTCCCAGGATGGGACAACCATTGTACTGGTTAAATTGTACTGGTTAAAAAAAATTGTATCAGAGGTAAAAATTGAACCACAACATTAACATTCAGTCTCAAAACAAATAAAGCATGCATACAATGTAGATAACAAGTGAACTGTTCACTTTGCACAAGAATTGAATTTTGTTGCAATAAAACCCATCTGCAAATTCCTTGAGATGACGAAATGTTCAAACTTTCTATATATGCAACTAAGTTTTACCTCCAACTAAGGTTATCATCATTTAGGATGGATGCCGAGCATCTACTGTAGTTTGAGTAGCTATAGCTAGTTTATTTAATGGCAATGAGTCAATATTTAATGCAATTAAGGTTTAAGAGCGGCCGTCTGTAAATATCGCCTAAAGTGTTTAGGATGAAAAAAAATGAAATTCCTAAAACTTTCTCAGAATAATGGCCTGGGTGAGTGATTCATATAAATATAACTTTTAGTTGAATCTGGTTTTTATTTTAGCCAAACGGCGACAAAATCGGTTTTACGACTCTCAGACCGGTTTTTAGGAGTTCGATACCACACATCGTTAACGGCTCGCCTAAAAATGAAAATAGAAATTTATAGCAATACTGTGCAGCTAAATACAAAGAAAAGATAATGATTTCTCTTTTCATGGGTTTATTACAAATTAAATATTTTATCAATTTTTCATTATTGTGTTAATTTTAGACATTTTTGGTACGCAAAATAATGACCAAATTGAGAAGCCAAAATCTCCAATGATACATGACCTGGCTATATTAGAGTATAACCTAGCGAAAGAGCAATGTTTCTTCTTCAAATAAATGCAATAAAAATTTTGGGCAATTAAAACTACGAATTTTCAGGGCACCAAACGCAAGTGGCACTGACGTAAGAATACTCTCTTTTCTCACAGCGTTCGAATGCACAGAATCTGAGATGAACAGAGGAAAAAAATATTATATCAACTTCTATCAGGTTAAATTTAATACTAAAGAAGCCTGGGTACTTTCAGATAGATTATATATCGGTTTCTACCAATTATGTACAAAATCAGTGGCTTTTAGTGGTATTTTTGCGATGACATATTGTTGAATCTTTACTCATGCCGGAGCGCCGACAACTTTCAATTGATAGACTACCTTTATGAGACTTCTAAGTCAATCCGAATGATCTACAGTTGAACTATTCACTGTTAGGAATGTTAAAAAGTAATTGTAATAGCTTCATATGTACCTTTCATGTGGTTTTGTAGAGAATCGGTAGCTTTATAAACAGTCTGCCGTAGTTCAACTGTCAACAGCTGAGATTGCGTTACACACAGGAAGCCCGCTTTTTCGGAACAAATGAACAACGTGTTTACGAAGAAATCTATAACTGTGATTTCTGATTTACATCAGTTCCGATCTGGGGAACTAGTTATATTCGATATAGGATCTCAGTGTAACTGGATTTGGCTTTTATTTTTGTCTTTGAGTTTCAAACTGTATATTGGACGGCAAAGGGTACTTGTGCGGCGTCGGCCAGGTGTGCGGAAAGTAGCTATAAGACTGTCAGAAATCTTTTTCCAAAATGTCGAAGAAAAGAGTGCCGGAAGTCTCATTATCTGAGTACGAGGTCCGTACCATACGTTATGGAGAATGAAATGAAAAAGTCTAAAAATATATAACCCTACCAATAAGTATGAAATATTTTGCCCTTCCCCCAACAGCCAACCCTTTTTTACGACCCTCTATTTTGGGGGGTTTGAAATTGTATGACACTCCCCATGCTAAATTATATCCCATATGCCCGTTTCTCCGATCGCAGCGACCGCTGAAAAAAAGTACTTGTCAATCGTAGCGATTATATCTTGCTATCAAATGGAACTGAACCGAACTATCGGGTACAATAATAAATTATATCCTGGCGATCGTAATCGCTATGACCGCTTGAGAGTAGATTCCATGTTACCACTACGATCGCTATAAGGGACCGAACATTATTTAGGGGGGAGGGGGGCTACTAGATTCGTAGGGGGTCACGATTTTTTATGCTCCCATTTAAGGGGGGGTCAATTTTTTTATGCTCCTCTTTTATAGGTTAAATATATTTATAGGCTTATCTAAGGGGAGGGTCATTATTTTGTGAGACCAGAGAACTGCAAGGTCACATTGTTTGGGTCAAGCCACAATGCAGAATTAGCAGAACTAGTAGCCCCCCCCCCCCCTCTCCCGCTAAATAATGTCCGGTCCCTAAAGCCGACTCACCTTTACAGCGATCGCAGCGAACGACCAAATCAAAACCAGCCTACATTCGCGATGAAAGCAAACAATATGTATGGCATTATATATAAAATCTAAAATAAACGATAACGATCCGGGTAATGGTCGGCCTGTTTATGTCTAAAGTATGATTTGTTTCGCTAAACACGCTGGAGAATGCAGGCACCGACTGTAGGAGGAAAAGTGTATCATGTGCCAAGCAGTACTAGTAGTAGTATAGAAGTATTTTTCTGGAAGTAGCTATTCAGTCTTTATCAGCAGTGAATATATTACTTTGATGTTAAAGAGATGTTGAGTTATGTTCAAGTTCTGCCCAAAAAGACCGCAAAAATGTACCGAAGGCGCTTAGGACTTAGTATTCTGTTCTTCGTTCTATCTAAGCGCTTGTGGGATCGTTTTGCGTTTTTATTAGCCGATCTAGAGTCATCCACTACTAATGAAGAAGACAGCTCATTCAGGGACGGATCCAGGATTTTGTAAAAGGTGGGTTAAGCGAGTCATGGGGGGGGGGGGGGGGGGGGGGGGGGGTGCAAAATAATAGTGTCATACTAGAGAACTATACTTACAATATGTAACAGGTTTCATATGATATTTCTATGTTAATTTTTCATGTCTGAGTAGCATACATTGAAATATGTATTTAGCTATTCATTTCTGAGTGATATCCAGGAGTAAGGGGGAACCCACTCCCTGGATCCGGCACTGTATGTCATCTATCATTTACCAATCATAAATGTAGTTCTTTGGTACCTTACCTACAATGTAAGTCAATATTCTTGCAAGTTTCCATCAATATTGAGTCTTTTGGGTTCGCGAGAGATTATCAAATTCAGCAAGTTTACTATCAATCAGCTGTTTTAATACCAGGCATGGAAATATCCGGGATGGGGGACTGAAGGGTAGCACTTGCAAAATTAATTAAATGTTAGAGGTGTGTGAAAAACGTAGCTGTGTTGGCTAGAAATAACTGACACCATAACTGTACGGTATACGCGTTGGTATAGAGCATGGGAGTCCGTTGTGTGGCCATGGCTGTATCCTTTTTATTGAATTATAATTAAAATAATTTAAGGGGACAACATAAGAATGAAGTTGACCACAATAGTAATCCGTGTAAGGCTCAGAAGACTGAGAATAATAGACTGAGAAGAATGTCTGTAGACCGCATCGGACGATTTAGCCTTTGCTGGTATCTATACCATTTTGGCAGAGTCTAAACATAAATAAGCGTCCCTTTTTAAAATAGCAAAGTAATGTCAGTATCTACTATTGATGAAGAATAACTAGTCGGGTACGAACTCAGGGGTTGTCACAACTTGATTCATTCAGTCTGTTTTATGCTCAGTTTAGTGCTTTCGAATCTACATATTGTTTTAGGATATTTAGTTCTTCCCATTTTCTATTCAATAGAAATTGTCGCATTCAGATGTAGTTTACTTTTAGAGACATTTTGTATGATGCATATGGCATCGACAACGACTAGACCTTCGATCTTATAATGCATGTAATATGGTGGCTCAACTGGCCATGGTAAATTCGAAATCCGGTCACTATGCTAAATAAATCAGTCAGATATATGAACAATATATTAATCACAATACGGGTACGTACGTATGTGCCGCCATGGGGTCCGATCCAGATCCGGTTTTCAGAGAAAGTATAGTTCCAAAACCCGATTTTCCAAGTTATTGTGAAAACGACCCCGGATTTATGTTTTATTATTCCGAGTCGTCTATAACCTGTCTTTTGTGAAAAACTCGTACCCGGAAATCATAACCGCCACACAGTCCTCCTCCCACGGGCTCCATGGATTGTACAATCGGTAGGATAGAACTATAGATCGGTTTCCATATGTAGATCGTTACGATCGCTATCTATGATCGCTGCGATCACTGCGATCGTAACGATCCTATGGTAAACCGGCTTTATAAAGTATGACTCGTTATCTCTCTAGCAATTCCAAACCTGCCCACTCCCCGCCCACTCCCCCCCCCCGTCTATAACCTGTCTTTTTGTGAAAAACTCGTACCCGGAAATCATAACCGCCACACAGTCCTCCAAACCTGCCCCGCCCACTCCCGCCCACTCCCCCCCCCCCCCCCCCCCCCGTCTATAACCTGTCTTTTTGTGAAAAACTCGTACCCGGAAATCATAACCGCCACACAGTCCTCCTCCCACGGGCTCCATGGATTGTACAATCGGTAGGATAGAACTATAGATCGGTTTCCATATGTAGATCGTTACGATCGCTATCTATGATCGCTGCGATCACTGCGATCGTAACGATCCTATGGTAAACCGGGCTTTATAAAGTATGACTCGTTATCTCTCTAGCAATTCCAAACCTGCCCACTCCCCGCCCACTCCCCCCCCCCCCCCCCATTTGTGGAGCATTTGACTTTTGGGAATCAGAGCTTTGTAAATACCTAACCGTGGGGCTTAGGAACGAGTGCAAATCTCTAATAAATATTGATGTAAAATCCGCAACTTTGACTCTCTTTCACCAATACACCACTTTCAATATATGCTCCACTCGTCACACACAAAGGTTTCAGTATAATGATGCTCCAGGGTAATTAAATTATTTTTATTCTTTGTTCAAATAATATAATATATTTAGTTTACCCCGGAGACACATGTTGAAACCTTTGTGCGTGATAAGTGAAACATATATCGAACGTGGGCTATTCACCACCCCAACTATTATTTGTTGGTAAAATGCCCCACCCTGGGACAGACTGCGCGGCCAAATGCTACACGTATACCGGGGGGGGGGGGAGATTTGGAATTGATAGATACATTAACTTCTCTTGTTTGGTCAACCTACATGGCCATGGCTGCAACACCATTAATCATAAAATTACGCTTGTGATACACACTATGCATAACTCGCGCGGTCACAACACGAAAAAGAGGCCAGTAGGTCCTCTGGAATGTTGAAGTTAAAATACTAGCAGGAGGTGTGAAACGTGTTGAACATGATTGTTTAGTTGAAAAATGTTTCTTTATAGTACAACCAGCCAGGCGCATAGCAAATTAACGGCATTGTTTCACTGAACATTCGTTCAGTGCATTTCACAATCTCCCCGGGCGCTTCAATTTCAACATTCCAGAGGACCTACTGGCCTCGTTGACATGCTAGTTACCAGGACTTATGCATAGGGTCTATAGGCAAGCGAAAAGTAAACTCACGGAAACCGAACCATAAATAACGCGGTTGCATTCACGTTTTTTTCACTCGGTGGCCATATTGGATCCAATGCGAGGTTTTGCTTGGCTAAACTCGTTCTAATATCCCTCAGTGCGAGGTTATAGCGTTACTAAAAACAAAACTGATTTTCTCGTTTTCGATCCAAGATGGCCACTGGGTGAAAAGATTGAATATACGTAATTGCCGTTTTAGAACTCCCGAGAGATTTTTATGCGGCCGGCGTCAGCTTCGGAACCTGACCAGGTGTGCGGAAAGTAGCTATAAAACACTTTTTTCCAAAATTTTGAGAAAAAAAGTGTAACGGATTGCTATATTTTTGCTTCAGAACCGTACTTGGGTTGCGAATTATAATAATCGGTCGGGCTCGCCAACTGGTCATACCAAAAGAGTCAAGAGACATAACATAAGTACCCCCGTCTCCCCCTAAGGGAGATAAGATTACGTGAAGCTTTGATTTCAATTGGCGACCAAACTCAAAGACAAAAATTAAAAATAAATCCAGTGATACTGAGATCCTATATAAAATATAACTAGTTCCCCGGATCGGAACGTAAACCAAAAGTCCATATATAGTTATATTACGCGTTCATATTTTCTGATAAAGCGGGCTTCCTGTGTGTAACGCAATCTCAGCTGTTGAACTACGGCAGTCTTGCATTTGACAACCTCTGTTTATACAACCGATTCTCTACAAAACCACATGAAAGGTACATATTAAGCCATTACAATTACTTTTTAACATTCCTAACAGTGAATAGTTCAACTGTAGATCATTCGGATTGACTTAGAAGTCTCATAAAGGTAGTCTATCAATTGAAAGTTGTCGGCGCTCCGGCATGAGTAAAGATTCAACAATATGTCATCGCAAAAATACCGCTAAAAGCCACTGATTTTGTACATAATTGGTAGAAACCGATATATAATCTATCTGAAAGTACCCAGGCTTCTTTAGTATTAAATTTAACCTGATAGAAGTTGATATAATATTTTTTTCCTCTGTTCATCTCAGATTCTGTGCATTCGAACGCTGTGAGAAAAGAGAGTATTCTTACGTCAGTGCCACTTGCGTTTGGTGCCCTGAAAATTCGTAGTTTTAATTGCCCAAAAATTTTATTGCATTTATTTGAAGAAGAAACATTGCTCTTTCGCTAGGTTATACTCTAATATAGCCAGGTCATGTATCATTGGAGATTTTGGCTTCTCAATTTGGTCATTATTTTGCGTACCAAAAATGTCTAAAATTAACACAATAATGAAAAATTGATAAAATATTTAATTTGTAATAAACAACCCATGAAAAGAGAAATCATTATCTTTTCTTTGTATTTAGCTGCACAGTATTGCTATAAATTTCTATTTTCATTTTTAGGCGAGCCGTTAACGATGTGTGGTATCGAACTCCTAAAAACCGGTCTGAGAGTCGTAAAACCGATTTTGTCGCCGTTTGGCTAAAATAAAAATCAGATTCAACTAAAAGTTATATTTATATGCCTCACTCACCCAGGCCATTATTCTGAGAAAGTTTTAGGAATTTCATTTTTTCTCATCCTAAACACTTTAGGCGATATTTACAGACGGCCGCTCTTAATATTCCAGTGTGTCTCAGGATCCCGATGGTAGCCTGAGTTCAGTAGGCTTGTATGGGAGTTTAAATAAGGATGCTGTATTACAAAAAGGTTTCTCCTTGTTGTCACTTGGCCTTTGTCAAGTGAACATCTGTATTTAAAGCTCTGCATGCAACATATGATGCTCCGCTGGAGTGATCTCTGGCTTTTATCACATGAAATTCAAATCAAACACTTGGTTTTCTAGGGTAGCCCTGGAATCCTGGCCTGAAGTTCTCAAGAACTGACCAAATGATCAGCCCTTGACTGAACCTCAAACTTTATCATTCTTCTCATTCACTTTGGGATTGCATTTTCGCATTTTAGCTGGTTTAAATATACAGGGCTCGAAATTAATACTCGCAAAATGCTCTGAGATTTTCTAAGTTGAGAGAGAAACAAATTTTCACTAGCAAATTTCTGTGAGTCAATCTTTGTTTAGGGAACAACAGAGATTGAGCCACAAATTGAGCCAGAAGGGACAATTTGACCCTTTTTTGCTAGTGATCTGGCATTTAAGTTCCTTTGGAAATGGACAAAACAGGACAATAATTTGACCTTTAACGTATAATCTTTTTTTCAAGGGACAAATCTGTTTTTAATGAGGGAATGGTGCAGCCTGGCTGACATTCCATGGAACAACTTGAAGTCTGAAAGCTTCAAACAAATATGGCATAAAATTATTTACAAGTGTTTATAAGCCTCATTCTTACCCAATGCACGTCGATTAATAGTATGACGTATCTTAAGTGCAGTAGTTGTGTACATTGTATAAAATAGGTTTTGGCTTCGTGTTGTTAAAAACGAATGTACTTCTAATTATTTAAATAAAGTCCTAGCTAATTATTGTGAATGTATAGAATTTATGTCAGTATATAGCATTCCATTTTGCCAGTTAACCCTCCAGATTTTTGTTGTGGAAAAAATCCTTAACCAGCAGACTTTTGCTAGTGGATTTACATGTATAGCTAGAAGTTAAGTTTGAGCTCTGTATAATAGATTTACAGTGCACAACAACTGAAACCCTGGACCAGTTGGACATTATGATCGAGAACTATAAACATGTACACATTGCAAAATTAAAATAAAACATTCCAAAGTATAAATTGTAACATATCTGTGATTTTCTTCATTCAAAAGACTTTTATTTCAGAACTAGTTGACCAAATTTGCCTAATTTACCTGATCAAAACTTGAGCAAGTCCAAATGTTATTGTCTTGTAATCGACACGACTGTTCTGATTGGCTCAATATGCAAGTACATGTAACTGTAAGTTGAAAAGCTTTGTTTTCGTTCTGCAATGTGATTGGTTCTTGTTGTCTATAAAGTGGCCCAGTTTCAGTAGTCGTATTGTACTGTAACTTTGAATTATTATTTTCCAGGTGGTGTTGGTGGAATAAGAAGTATTGCCAATCCAGTGTCTGTAGCCAGGATGGTCATGGAGAAATCTAACCACTGCTTATTGATTGGAGCGGGAGCTGATTTGTTTGCAAGAGAATTGAAGGTGCCATGTATACCTAACAAAGAACTTATTACTGAAGCTCGCAGGCGGCAGCTGGCTCGGGCATTAGAGGCCATGGAAATGGCTGACCAGAGTGGAGAGGAATCGGACAGTGGTGATGAGGATGACAGCAAGAGAAAACTGATTAGGCAAGAAAGTAAGGCAGGACTTTTGAAAATGGTGAGGTTATATATTAACCATTTAGCTAATTTTGTACATGAACTTTTTGAACAAATAATATTATAACAACTAAAAACTACATACAAGAGAAAACTGAAGAGGCAAGAAAGTAAGGCAGGACTTTTGAAACAACGTTATATATTAACCAGTTGGCTAGATGAAAATAATATAACTAGTAGACTAAACAAAGCACCACAATGGCAAACTTGTGGATGTAAAGTGTATTTTAGTGTGTTCTCAAGGGTAAACATGTGGAAATGTTCACAGTTTGATTAAGTCATTATTGCTGTTGTGATAGCCTGTGTAGGCTGTAGAACCATGTGACCGATGACGTCATTGTTACGTCATCACCACTAAGTGCTTTATGGGACCCAGTACCTTGTCTGTTATAGTTTGAGCCACCTGGCATTAAACATGAGGGATCGAGATACAGGCATGTACTAAAAATCACATGACATCATCATTACGACATCACCACTAAGTGATTCAAGGGGACCCAATTATATACCTTGTCTGTCAAAGTTTGAGCCACCTGGCATTAGACACGAGGGAGATACGGGCATGTACTAAAAATCACATGATGTCATTGTTACAACATCACCACTAAGTGATTCAAGGGGACCCAATTATATACCTTGTCTGTCAAAGTTTGAGCCACCTGGCATTAGGCACGAGGGAGATACGGGCATGTACTAAAAATCACATGACATCATCATTACGACATCACCACTAAGTGATTCAAGGGAACCCAATTATTTACCTTGTCTGTCAAAGTTTGAGCCACCTGGCATTAGTCACGAGGGAGATACGGGCATGTACTAAAAATCACATGACATCATCATTATGACATCACCACTAAGTGATTCAAGGGGACCCAATTATTTACCTTGTCTGTCAAAGTTTGAGCCACCTGGCATTAGGCACGAGGGAGATACGGGCATGTACTAAAAATCACATGACATCATCATTACGACATCACCACTAAGTGATTCAAGAGGACCCAATTATTTACCTTGTCTGTCAAATTAAAGTTTGAGCCACCTGGCATTAGGCACGAGGGAGATACGGGCATGTACTAAAAATTACATGATGTCATCGTTACAACACTAAGTGATTCATGGGAACCCAATACCATGTCTGTCAAAGTTTGAGCCGCCAAATGCATTATAAGTGAGGGACATACCAGCATGTATTTAAAAGCATGATAAATTATAATCATTACAACATCACCACTAAGTAATTTATGGGGACCTAATACCATGTCTGTCAAAGTTTGAGCGATTTAGGCATGAAAACGTACAAGGATTTGCATCAGTATCGGTGGTACCCAAATGCGCATGCCTACTGGTTTATCGCTTGAGCACACACATCTCCCACATGGCAAAATATTTGGTCCAAGAAGGGAACCCAACGAAATTATTGAAGGGCTGTGTGCAAGAAAGGGGCTAAGTGACTCTTGATCACGTTCCAAATTCTTCCTTGGAGAACAAAGAAATCGAAGGAGAATTTAGAATGTGATCAGTAGACCAACAGGTTATAAACGTCCCTGTCCAACGACTTGGCCGGGATTCGAACCCCTGACCTCCCACACTCTAGACCGTGCTCAACCAACTGAGCTACCCAGTGAGGCCTTAAGTGAATGCAACACTCAAATCAAGACATAGATTTTACTATTCACCCATTTACTTGCTGTAGAATCGATTTTATTGATAACAAATTGAGCGTATAGGCACTTTAAATATACAGCACCCCACTATCCATGATAGTCATGCCAACAAACATGACGGTATGACTTGTAATTCATTATAACGAATTATAGTTTACATTTATTCTGCATTTTCAGGTTGAAGAAATCAAAGGAAAGGAACTCCATGATACTGTAAGTTCATTATTACTTTTTATAAATTTGTGAGGTTAGACTTCCATGTGGTTATATACATGTACTTTAACTCACACATAATGTTACTTGCAGTGCCATGATGGTATACAGTTATTTGCGAGGTTAGGCTTCCATGTGGTTATATACATGTACTTTAACTCACACAGAATGTTACTTACAGTGCCATTATGGTATACAGTTATGTGGGAGGTTAGGCTTCTATGTGGTTATATGCATGTACTTTAACTCACACAGAATGTTACTTACAGTGCCATTATGGTATACAGTTATGTGGGAGGTTAGGCTTCCATGTGGTTATATGCATGTACTTTAACTCACACAGAATGTTACTTACAGTGCCATTATGGTATACAGTTATGTGGGAGGTTAGGCTTCTATGTGGTTATATGCATGTACTTTAACTCACACAGAATGTTACTTACAGTGCCATTATGGTATACAGTTATGTGGGAGGTTAGGCTTCCATGTGGTTATATACATGTACTTTAACTCACACAGAATGTTACTTACAGTGCCATTATGGTATACAGTTATGTGGGAGGTTAGGCTTCTATGTGGTTATATGCATGTACTTTAACTCACACAGAATGTTACTTACAGTGCCATTATGGTATACAGTTATGTGGGAGGTTAGGCTTCCATGTGGTTATATGCATGTACTTTAACTCACACAGAATGTTACTTACAGTGCCATTATGGTATACAGTTATTTGGGAGGTTAGGCTTCAATGTGGTTATATACATGTACTTTAACTCACACAGAATGTTACTTACAGTGCCATTATGGTATACAGTTATTTGGGAGGTTAGGCTTCCATGTGGTTATATACATGTACTTTAACTCACACAGAATGTTACTTACAGTGCCATTATGGTATACAGTTATTTGGGAGGTTAGGCTTCCATGTGGTTATATGCATGTACTTTAACTCACACAGAATGTTACTTACAGTGCCATTATGGTATACAGTTATTTGGGAGGTTAGGCTTCTATGTGGTTATATACATGTACTTTAACTCACACAGAATGTTACTTACAGTGCCATTATGGTATACAGTTATTTGCGAGGTTAGGCTTCAATGTGGTTATATACATGTACTTTAACTCACACAGAATGTTACTTACAGTGCCATTATGGTATACAGTTATTTGGGAGGTTAGGCTTCTATGTGGTTATATACATGTACTTTAACTCACACAGAATGTTACTTACAGTGCCATTATGGTATACAGTTATTTGGGAGGTTAGGCTTCTATGTGGTTATATACATGTACTTTAACTCACACAGAATGTTACTAATACAGTGCCATTTGGTATACAGTTATTTAACAAACACGTTGGATTAAAGTCTACTACTAATGACAAAACCGAAACGTAGTATGGATATAGATCACTACATGTGACGTAAGATCAAGAAAAAGCCAGCACTTGTTGTAAGTTCTATTGTTATGGATTCTTTATCTTACGTCACACACAATGCACAATGTACTAGGCCAATGCTTCTAATTAGTGTACTGCGACTCAGTCATGAATAGAGCCTGGTCGCTTTTCGCAAACTTCAACACGTAGACAATCAAGGATTCAAGCAAACACACAACTTTTTTCGCCGAATTACTCTAAATATTATAAGAATTTATGTGGAAAAAAAAAGGGGGTTAGTGGCACTTTAAGGCTTTTTGTCAACAACATTTGGGTACATTTGTATATACATGTACTTCATGGTAGTGTTTCGTTCCATATAGTCTCCCTGCATAATACTGTAAAACAGTAGAGAAAATGATTATGCAGGGAGATTATATGGAACGAAACACTACCATGAAGTATATACCAACATTTGTGTTGACGAAATAGCTACATGTATATAAAAGTAGTTCCAGATATACAATGTATACCTTAACCTGAGATCTTCATGAACAACCTCTTATTCTACCTCACCATTACGTCAATTGAAGATCATGTGAGATCAGCTGGCATTCCAATAAACTGCTTTGATGCTGTCTTGTTATTGTCTTGTCAAGATACATATGTATTGCTTTAAAGTCTCACATGATCTTTGAATGACATAATGGTAGAATTTAAAATTAAACAAGACGTTTAATTTAATCTCCTCGTGCCTTCATGGATCGCTAGAATTACAATCAAAATTAAATTTACAGGTAACTGGGGGGTTATAGAACCAGACTGCATCGTCACGATTTTAGATACGTGAACAGAGTCGGTGGGCGTACTTCCGTTTCTGGCGGTCGCTGTTCATATTCAGATGCTGTCGCGCAAATTGGTGCACTCTGACTAGTCTCTCTTATACCTCATTAACATAACTGCCTGTCTCGTCATGGTTCCGAGACTCTGCCGGGCAACCAAACAGAAGGTCAACGGGAAGACATATTTCTCGACCAAACATCATCGCACTTGGAGAGCAGCCTGTCATCTCTTGTACGGCGGAACGGTATGAATTGCGATGGGGAACTACAAAGTGCCAAGACACCTTATCTCCAGCTTCGGACTCCCATCCCCTGTACAGAATGCCTCCTCGAAGAGACAATTAAGCGCTCCCACTGAGCCCAGTATAATTTGACAGGCCCAATCCTGAAACTTCTGACGAGGCGGGACGTTCAGCGCTGCGTTCTTTCCACTTTATAATCGCGCAGATCGGCCATCTGTCCATCACGGATCTCATCTTGGGTCCACTGTTCTACCCAGAGCGTGGGTTCTTTAGAAGTCTTCATCAATGTTCCTGCCACTCCCGCCTTGCGGAATACATTACCAAGGTAAATGTTAGTCTCTGCTTCGGATCGGATTAGCCTGTCCTCTTTCCTCTGACATTCTTTTCACTCCCCACATGGTCTTCTTGACAGTCCATCTGCATTTCCATGGTCAGTTCCCTTCTGGTAATGGATATCGAACTCGTACATCAAGAGATCTTCGATCCACCTTGCAGTTTGACCAGCTGTGTTCCAGAAGTCTAAGAGCCACTGTAACACTCCGTGGTCAGTTCTATAATTAGGAATCACTTCCCACACAAATAGTGGCGAAAATGGCGCATGGCTGAGACGATGGCCAGGAGTTCCTTTCGTGTGACACAGTAGTTCCTGTCTGACTTCGCAAGAGAACGACTGAAGTACGCAATGACCTTCTGCTGGCCCTCCTGTTCTTGAGAAAGAACTGCGCCGATGCCCACGTTACTGGCATCAGTATCCACGCTAGGGTGGGGGAAGTAACGAGGCGCGCCTCCTTTTCAATACTCGGAAGGAATGGTCGCATGTTTCTTTCCAGACATAGCGACTCCCTTTCTCTGTTAATTGGTAGAGTAGTTTGCAATCTCAGCGAATCCTTTCACAAGCAAAGGAATGCTAGTACATCCTTGGGCAAGTAGGGTGTTGGCCAGTCATGAAAAGCAGACAGTTTTCTGCGATCGGTAGAGATTCCTTCGCTGCTGACTGTGGGAAAACATGCACCAAAAAAACTGCATTTCGAAGCAAAATGAAGCATCTTACTAAACCCTGGATATCAAATGGCTTCCTAAAGTCAATAAAAACTAAACAAAAAATGCACAAATCACACACTCTCTCTCTCTCTCTCTCTCTCTCTCTCTCTCTCTAATAATCCAATCAAAATAAAGGAATATAAGAAGTATGCAAATAAACTCAATCAACTTAAATCCCACAATCCCGGGGGGGGGGGGGGGTACTCCTGTTTGTGACGTATTATGTATGTGCCGCCCGGGTGGGTCAGGGTTTTGAGCTCAGTTTGGGCAGGTAGGGTCAGGGTTTTGACCTGATTTGGGCAGATCAGGGTCAGGATTGGAGTATAATTTGGGTGCAGTCAGGGTCGGGGTTCAGTATTTTTTAGGCAGTTAGGGTTCAGTTTTTTTTAGCTACTATGTCGAAAAAAATGCATTCTGTTGCCGCATTTTGATCGCCTGTCCACATGCAAGCACTGAGGTCCCTTACATTGTGACGCCGCTAATTCGTACTTCAGTACTTATCTATGTACTCCATCTGCTGATTTGTTTACCCAATACCACGTCCCGACTTGAAATGTTCCGTATTTTGCATGCAATCCCGGTACGCGGTATACCGGCCGGGATATATATCCGACCGTGTTTTTTTTTCCCAAAAAGGGGGCAATCAGGGTTTTGGAGCTCGGATTGGGTCAAACAGGTTCAGGGTTTGAGTCTCTTGGCCTCACATACATACCCATTTTTCATGTAGGTACCCCCCCCCCCCCCCGGGCCCACAATAAGACGATGTACTATCAAAAACACTTTGATCTCTGTAAAAACAACTTAAAAACACATGGAAATTAATTGGTACACTGATAAGACGAAAAACAAAGGGTCAGACATATCCAACAAGAGTTCTAAAAAATAACAAAAATAATATATACCACCGATAATAAATTCGATATTGCAGAACAATTTAATCTGCGTTTTATCAATGTAGGCCCTAATTTAGCTAGCTGTATCGTGCATACCATTGAACATCCAACAAAATAACATCAGTAAATCTCCAATTGGTAGTTTTTTATGTCCCCTGTTAACGAGACTCAAGTCAGTAAGCTATTCCTAAACCTAAATGAGAACAAAACATCATTAGATATTCCAAATAAACGAATTAAAATAGCAAGCGATCCATTATCAAAACCATTTACAGATAATTATCTACAACCAATCAATTATAACTGGTGTGGTGCCTGACATCTTAAAAATATCAAGAGTTACCCCCATCTATAAGAATGGCGAGGTTACTGATACTGGAAACTATAGACTCATCGCAATAATATCTCCCTTTAGTAAAGTATTCGAACGACTGATATACAACCAATTATATGCATTTTTAGAGAAACATGATATTTTGTACAAATATGAATTTGGATTTAGGAAAGGCTAATCTACCGAACAAGCTATTTAGAAATTACTGACAACCTAAACCTATCAATTGATAAAAAGAAAATTACTTGTGGCCTTTTTCTGGACTTCTCCAAGGCATTCGATACTGTTCACCGCAAAATTCTGCTTTCTAAACTATATGCCTATGGAATTCGTGGCACTCCACTCCAATGGAAAATTACCTACATAACCGTACTCGGTACGTAAAAATCGATGAAGTCCAATCCAGTGTGGAAACTATTAGCCTGAATTTCAGCCGTCTCCTCTGGTTCGTTCCTCCCGAGAGAGACGTCTGAATCCAATAGCCGATAATGCCGTCCAGTGACGTCAAGGCGGATTAACAATTTTATTTATGCAAATAAACTGTCACGGCGGTAGTAAGAGTTCGTGAGAAATATTTATTTCAGATTATGCCGACCAAAATAAAAGCCTTACCTATATTATATATCTCCATCCCATTTGCCTCTCAAGTGCCTCTTATGTTGTTAAAGCCTTTCCGAAGCAACAAATCGTTATTATATTTGGAGGCAAAGTACAGTTGATCTTTGTCTTGCCGTTGATCTTTGTACATGTCTCGCGATCTGCCGTTCGAATCGACACAGCTACGAGATATTACCTATGTAAATGATGCAACAGAAAAGTAGAAAACATGAAAGGTTAATGGAGAATTTTCGGAGAAATACGAAGACTCTTTTACGGGAAAGAACAGTTCCTTGAAGAGAGTAGCGACATTCTTTACCACTGCGAGTGTGAACAAATAATCGATTGTCAACAACCCCGAGGACGCGACGCGATAAAATGTACATGTTTACAGGTTAGTCGGCCGGTTATTGTGCAGGACACTTTCAATCCATTTCCAGATGTTTTCCTTACGAATTCAAGGTCTTTGCCAAAGACAATCACTCCACTGAAACTCAACGATCAACAATCGCGAGTCCAAAGTGAATCCTGCCGTCTTCTCGGCTGATAATTATGATAATTATGCGAAATTATAGAATATGAACCAATCAAAAATCACTACCAGGTTTTCTGGTACTGACGTCACTGGACGGCATTAGCGGCTATTGGATTCAGACGTCTCTCTCGGGAGGAACGAACCCAGAGGAGACGGCTGAAATTCAGGCTAGGAAACTATTAAATTATCTGTCTAACCTCTTTCTTTCTTTATACATGTCTTTTTTGTTTTCTGAAAACAACCTTAGTCATTTTATTAATACTTAAAGGAGCAGTGTCACGATTCTGATTGGTTGTTATAGACAATGGCAAAATCACGCTATGTCACGCGCCGCTGCAAATTTCCCTTTCGATTGAAATAAATATAATGCTGCTTTATAAAATATAACATCAAACCTAACCATATAATACTGAAGTATAGTTTTAAAGCAATTTCGGCTCGAGATATCGTGCAAATACGCCGATGCAAGCGGATTACTCACGGACTTCTACTTCTGTCACAGCTTTTGATTTCTTTTCCGCCTGACACATTTTCAAAACTTTGGGCATGAATACTAATCGTGACACTGCTCCTTTAACTAGCAGGGACCCGCGGAACTTACATGAAATCAACAAATATGATATAGTAACATAGTCTAGCCGGCTGACCGACTCCTGACACAATGCAATGGCGCCAGATTGTGTACTGGAGGTTTTTAGCGTGTTGATATTTTGATAAAAAAGGCAATAATATCGTACGGATCGCAGTTAATTTCTCAAACCAATGAATACAATTATATCTATTGTCGAGAAAGTGCCAAAACTGACGGTCACAGGTAGCTCAAGTCATGAATTCCTGTGACGAAACCAAATATGGTCGCCGAAAGAGCATTGATCGAAGCAGGAAAACGGAATAAAAACAATGAAAAGCCAAGTTATTTGAATGTCTGGTTGTAGTGAGTTTATGGTCTGAAGAGCCTACGATAGTTGGGCGAGGAAACAGTTGGTTTTTATATCTAAGACACAGGAAACTACAGAGAACAGACATGGACAAAATATCTTGTTCTTAGAAATACCATAGAGATGTAAGATAAAAAATGAACAGCCTTTTCCACGGACAACATTTCTAACTGTGTTTATAATGTAACATAAACAGTGTGAAACAATTAAAAAGTGAAAAACTGACCACGTGGCCAAGGTATTTAACGCTTTTCTGAGAAAGGTTGCACTTTTTCGGATTTAATTTCAGCTTTGCTTTTCGGAGCCTTGTAAAGACACTCCATAATCTCTCGATCCCATCCCCGAAAGTCCGGGAATAGACTATCATGTCATCGAGGTAGATTAGAAGAACTTCGCAGAGTAAGGCTGTTAGTACTTGCTCAATAAACCTTTCAAAGGTTGCGGGCCATTGCACAACCCAAACGGCATCATAGTAAACTGGTAGAGGCCCATCCCAGCAGTTAATGCTGTTTCCGGTCTATCGTATCTTCACACACCTCCACCTGCCAATAGCCACTGGAAAGATCGAGCATTGAAAACCACTTGGATCCAGCTAGTAAATGCAGCGAGTCATCAATTCTGGGCAAAGGATACAAGTCCTTGGTTCTCACGTCATTGAGTTGTGGTAGTCAATGCAAAATCTGGTAGATCTGTCTTTCTTCCTGACCAGCACGATCGGGAAAGCCCAGGGACTAGATGATGTCTCTATAATTCCTTTTTGGAGCATGTCTGAATCTCTCTCCTGGCTTCAGCTCTTCAATGGATGGGTAGACGCCTCTGACGAATTGGAATTGCACCATCTGTATTAATGTGATGCATGACCACGCCAGTCCTTCCGATATTTACGGGTGCCGCTAAAAACACATCAGCAAACTCAACTAGAAGGGACTTGGTACTTTGTATCTGCTCATCATCAACATCATGATGGTGATCACTTCTTTCTGAAAGATGTCCCGGTACTCTGTTTGTCGGTGAGTTTTCCAATTCACTTCTTCTTACACAACGAGCTGCTGTGACCCATGTAGGTTCAGGCCCAATGTCCTTAACAGGCTCGCACCAAGCTGCTGTGGACTTCTTGTACACGGGTCGCGGCTGCTCTGTCGGGTTCAATAGCCTCAGGAAGACCGTGTTTTGGTCTTTGTCTACCGAGGTCGTTGCAACAATTAGCTGATTACCTTCCTGAAATCTGGCTGTCGTCTCCAGAAACTGATCTACAAACTGCACAGGTACAATGACTTCCGATCGAGTGGATACTATAAATTGTGGCTTCGCTAACCGCAACCCTCCAACAAACTGGGCTTCCATGTGAACCACGCCAAGAAACGTGTCCCTCCAGGACGGTCAACCAGTAACTGCCTTTCTGTAGTTTCAGCTCACAGTTATGACATGAAATCCATACGAAGGATCCCAGCAACTTTGATGTCTGCAATCCAGACATCCTGTTCTATGGTCGAAGCGCCGATGTGGATCTTAAACTTTCCCCAACCTCTCAACGGGAGAGATCTTCCATCTGCCAGGACCATGCTTTGTTTTGGATCGACTAGAGATGGTTGTGATGCCTCTGCTATTTTTTCATAAACTAAAGGGTTAACGATAGTAATGTTGGCTCCGGTATCTATAACAAACATAACGTGCACATCTTCCACATAACATTCCGCGAACAGTCCACCGTCCCCGTCATCTCCCACACAGATCTTCCGTACGGGAAACAAGGGCCTCTCAGTCGTAACCCCAACCGAGCTCAGGCCCGCGAGCTCGGCTGTTCGCCGTTTCCTGACGACCTGACCTGGTCTTGTGCTTTCTTGTCCTCGCCGTTTTTCACTAGCGGGCAGTTTCTCTGAAAATGATTTAAGTCCCCGTAGGCATAGCAACCTGTATAGGTTTTGCCTATCTGACCACGTGGGCGCCTCCTTTCTTCAAGAATACGCTCAAGCATCAAAACGCATTTCTTTGAGCTCTTGCGTTGTGTCACTTAAGGTGCCTTCTACCCTACTCAACTCTTGTCTATCCCACATTGCCCTCAGTGTTTATGATGGCTCGGGCAGGTTTTCCGTGTTGTTTTTCCGTGGATACAAATGCTTCCAGTTCAACCGCTATTGTTAATGTGTCATTAAGATGTTTGTACTCTCCAATGCACATCCAAGCACATCCACAAAATAGTCTTTGACAAGTGACTCCCGAAGACTTGGGGTAGCCCCAGGGTAGGCATGTCGCGTTAGCCTTCAGATAGACTGTGCTAGTTCTGGCAAGGATTCATCTTGGTGTCGCAATCAGCTCTTGAGGTAGCTCGGAACACTTTCGTTTGGTTTTCCACTCCGAACCTCGCCGATAGAGCTCTCATTAACGCACTGATATATTTCCGTTCTTTGCGGTCCACCAGTCCCCCAGCACAGCCCGTGCAAGTCCAACAAGGCTGACTGCAAGATAAGTGGGTTTTGTATCGTTGCGCTCAGCCACAATCTCAAATTGTGCCACATCCACTCAGGAGGTGGATTCGTGAAAGTTGGCAGGGCGAACTCGAGACTTCTCTATGCCGGCTTTCAATTCCTGTATACTTCCACTAACTTCCATGTCCTGGCTAAATTTTTCAATTCTGTTCATTTTCTTTGTGGCATCTATTAGTCAGTGTTTGCGCAATTTACGACGGACCTGGCCGGGAGGACTGGTGTCTAGCTGGCCAGATGGCATCTCCTGTTGGTTAAAAGATGCTCTGGTGGATGAATCCATTGCTTTTTAGTTCGGTTGCTGGCTTACTTTCGTTCGACTTAACCTTAATCATGGATTTGTCTGGATTTTTGCTTGTTTCTTGGATTGTTGTCCCTGACATTGGCGGGTTTTTCTGCTTTGAGTGTGTTGGTTTCGAAGGAAGAGACTCGAGTCTACTAGATTAACACGAGCAGATTAACACGAGCAGATTAACACGGTCCTTGAGTTGTCCACTCTGCTGATGGAGGTCCAGCATAAGACTATGGAACCACCTAAAGGATTGCTAGAGTGTATCACCTTCTGTTACAGTTTGCTGTGTCAATTGAACCGTCACTCCTAGAGCTTTCTTTCGGGGTTGATTGCCGAGGCGCTATGTTGTCCAAGTTCATGAATGGGTCAAACCGAACTTCGCTATCTGAGACCATATTGATTGCACCACATTGCCACCAATTGTAAGGTACACCAAAGGACGCCAGATCTGGTAGGGAAATCGTTTTATTTCTAGCGAGTGTTCGGTCAACACGAAAACACTAAAATACTGACAACTGTATCTCAAAACGAGGCAACTGGAAGTCAGTGATAAAAATATAAATTATATTTTGGAGCATCCCAAGAATGTGCGATTTCATTGGCTGCTCAGCTTGATTGTGTTCTAATGCACGCTCAGGCATTTCTTTCCAATAATGTAGATCAAATTTTATATTATAAAACAACTAGATGGTTCTCCTATGTCCAGTCCTATATAATGTAACAAAACAGTGCATGCTCGGTCATGAAAAGCTGCTAAGTGCACTTGCATTCAACTCGTGCATCTGCAGTCCTCGAGCGTGCATTATGTTGTTATAGAACACGGAGTCTGAGCCATCTTTTATTTGTTAAATATAAGTATTCTTGGTTTGCAATTAATTCCCAGAGATTCAAATAACAAAGATGTTGCATGTTGGTGGAACTAACAAGGAATCCTTTGTAGACATCCACCAACATGATAGGGTTAGCCATGGAGTGTTGATTCTCCAAAGTCTCATGTGAATGGGAGAGGATTGTGGGCACTGGAAACGAAGTATACCTTGCAAATGAACAGTATGGGCATGGGTACATACACATGTAGGGCACACTTTTTTGGAGAAAAACAAGGGCCAAAGTTGGGGGTATGGCTTATACACGGGTACGAGCATATCGTATTTTATCATGAACACTTGCCCAGGCCCCTCCTTCATAATCCAAGATGGCAGACTTTTAGAGTAGCACGGAACCTCTCGAGACCTGTATTCTGATTACACCCATCATACTATCCTTTATTGTTTTTGTACTGCACTTTCTAAAGGTTAGGGTGTTTTCTATTGTTGGGTAGGCCAATACTGTTGCTCGTTTCGAGAAGTTCCACCCGACCCGACTTTGGACTTGTGCGTTTATAGTTTCGCCAGAAAACCTCGCTTTCTCTTGCAATTAACGGAATTAGGTTCTTTGAAAATCTTGTCGGTTAATGGGGGAATAATAGAATAATAATTCTGGAGTGATGTAAAGACGGAAAGATTAAAATATATGCAACAAATGACTAGGAAAGTTGTAACCATATTAAATGTTGTAATTGTAGTACTGTTGTAGCATGACTTGGAATGACAATCTCTTCTGGAGAAGGACATTGGGGGACTCTCAATACCGCAACACCGCAAAAAAATCCGAATACACGGCATGTAACGTTGACAAAATACCGACACCGCAATGACGCAATATTTTTTTAAGAGTCCCGTGATTTACATGTATTTGACTTTGAAAATAAACCACAACACCGCAAACATATCGTTTCACCGAACACCGCAGGTTTGAAAACACAAACAGCGCACACCGCAGGATTTGAGATTACCGCAATATGGGATTTAATTCATCGAAATACCGCACTAAAAACTGACCCATACCGCAATACTGCAAAACCCAATTTCCCCCTCCTTCTGAAGATGTTTTATTTCAAGTACGAGCATTTATGAACCTTCTAATTTTTATTCAACAAAAAGGCACTCAGTTTCGTGTGCGGTCTATACGTGGATATTTATGGTGTTACAGAAATGTTAGCCTGCAGAACAGGCGCTTTGAGAAGAGACCCCAGAAAGTAGATATTGCGAGCGCTTTGAGAAGAGACCCCAGAAAGTAGGTCTTGCGAGCGAAGCGAGTTCGTTGTGATGTGAGCGGAGCTTACATTGTAAACTTCGTAAGGGTATAATAAAATTGTTGTTGTTGTTCTTGTCGCCGCCATTTCTGTCAGTTCGCTGGAGGAATGTGCGACATTTCGTGACACATGACAGCGATGACAGCTAATTGACCAATCAGTATTTCCCGTTCAGAATCTGAACGGGAAATGAAAATGTATAAGGCCTGGCTGCAGGCCCTCCTCTCTCGTGCCAGTTTCCTTTTTCCATTTTCACGCGGCCAAATTATTTTATCACTTCCTATGCGTTGAAATAACACTGAGGGCCTGTTTTGCAAGCAATAAAAATGTAATTATATTTAATTCTCCATTCAATAGGACCTCCATTTGGTAAAAGCCGGCACACTCGGTGTTGCCCACAAGTTTAATGAAATCTAGTATATAAATCCATAACATATATCCCTGCAGGTTGGTGCTGTAGCTGTGGATAGCTTTGGTAATGTTGCCTGTGCTACCTCTACAGGAGGTCTGACAGCTGTCCACCCTGGTCGTGTGGGTGACTCACCCATAGTAGGGTGTGGTGGTTATGCCGATAATCATGTGGCTGCTGCATCCTCCACTGGGACAGGAGAGATGATCTTGAGGGTTAACCTGGCAAGGTAATACTTCAGTTAGTAAGTGCCCTAGGCAGGGGTTTCATTAACTTTCAAAGACTACAAAAGTAGCCAATAATATCAGACGGACAGGCTATTCCAAGTAGCCACCAGACCCCCGATCGGAGTTGGGGTATTTTGAAAGCCCTGCCTAGCCTACCAGCGGTTCTTATGGGTGTTTTTTTGCTAATTTGTTTTGGATTGGGCTACCTGTGGCGCGCGGTCAAAATGGGGCGAGGAGAAAAGGGAAGGAGGGGGAGGGGAACCTAACCCCCTCCTTTCCTTTTCGCCCCATTTTGACCGCGCGCCACAGGTAGCCCAAAACAAAAGCAAAACAAAAAAAACACCCATAAAATCCGCTAGCAGGCTAAGCCCTGCCATAATAGGGGATCCTTGCAATATGTTTTGTACAGTATATATTAAGGAATTTATAGAAATGAATTATTCTGTAGCCAGGTTTTATTATTATTAATATTAAGTATAGTTTAATAAACGAGCTCACGTTTAAAACTCGAGGGCGCAACCCGAGAGTTTTAGACCTGATAAAACACGTGCTGCGAGTTTTTTTAAACGGCTTAAAAGCGTCTAGATTTATAGAGTCATGTAATTCAGTTATTTTGGCAATACAACCTATTTCGGCGGAGAAAATCCAAGTTAAAGTTTATGTAAATTAGGATGAAATCTTTATCACATTTAAAGATCGCTTCTCGCTCGGTGATTTCCTTTGTTTTTGCTTCATGAATTATTCATGAGTTTTATTATTATTATTTAATACCTTTAATTAACCTTTTTGACATGTTTTTAATTACTAGTATTTTGTTGGTCTCTCATTTGTTTAATTTCTTCAGTTTTTAGTGTTCAACTAATGGTCAATTTCTCGACCGCGCATCACAGGTAGCCCATTCTGAAAACAAATGAGTTAAAAAAACCTCCAAGAACTACTAGCGGGCTAGATCTCTAGGTACATGTAATCCTTTGGTATTTAGATCAAACATGAAGCTTTTATATGTTTAAGGAAAAATAACAAAAAAATTGCACTATTATTATAATTGTAACAATTACAAGCAACGAGTAATTGAAGGCGATCAGGTCTTGGGTGATTGTATCTAAAATTACTGTCTACTTTTGACCAATAATTGTATTATACATGATTGCTTTGTTTTTGTGCTCTTCAATGAACATTGTTTTCAGTTGTTTTAAAACAACAAGTTCCGGTATAACAGGTTTAGCCCCTGCTCTTTCCATGCCTTTGAAACTCGAAATTCAAGTTACAGTGCAATGAAGAAGGCATTAGCCTATGCATATCAGTGCTCTTCTGTTAGAATGCTAGTTTATAAGGTTTAACTAAAACAAGCCATACAAAATGAACAGAGGAAAGATAGTTGTTTCCGAACGCCTCACTTCGACGTAATCAAGCACTATTCAAGAGAATGATGGTTTCAATGGCGCTTCATTATACCGAAGAGAGGTGTTCGGGTCAATGGACCCTTTGCACGTTACGTCATAGCCGCCATGTTGGTGTACAGTTAACAATAGATCCCTCGTTAGCTTCTTTTGTTCTGTACACCAACATGGCCGCCATGCCCTTTGTCATTTGAATCTCTGGGGATTGAGTGCAAACCATCTATACAAAGGGTCAATACCACTGAATCTGATATTCGTAGACTCAACCGTAATATCAGCTATTGACATACGGATCTACAAATTAAATTGGTAGCCTTTGGTGCCTGGAATTCGCCACTCGCTCCTTAACTAATACGTTAAAAATAACAGGTCTTATTTCACTCGTGATGGAGAAGTTACAGATAAAAAAAAAATTATATACATTTCTGAGTTGGTAGATCCTTAAAAATAATTAGTGTTATCTAGGCAGGTCAACCCTAGCTAAGATATACGTTATGGTATGCAGAGCATTTATTAGAACTAAACTTGTTCAGTCATAGAGCAACCTCCATTGCCGATTTCCTCATCAAAATTAGTGACCTTAATTAAGCAACCCTGGACAGCGACCTCCATGACGGTAAACCTGAACGTACCGAGGATGGAATGCTTGCGCAAAACTAGAAACTAAACAAAGATGCGGTCTGGTTCCACTTTGCTATAGACCCTATACATAAGTTCTGGTAACTAGCATGTCAACGAGGCCGGTGGGTCCTCTGGAATGTTGAAATTGAAGCGCCCGGGGAGATTGTGAAATGCACTGAACGAATGTTCTGTGAAACAATGCCGTTAATTTGCTATGCGCCTGGCTGATTGTACTATAAAGAAAAATAAAGGATAAATGAGGACAGATTAGCAACATTTTTACTCGGACTGCCTGTGGCAGCACGAGTCTTAAAATGCAAGCCGTAATTATTTTTTTTGTTGGGTGTCGCAAAATTTCTGCGCATGCGTTAAAGGTCAAGTTCACACCAATCAGATTGCACTGTGCTGGTCACGCAACAATCGCCAGGTTAATTTATTTACATAATTTAATACAGTAAATCAAGATGGTGGAGGGCCCGCGAGGAACTTTTTCTCTCATTTGGAGTCCCATCTCTCAAATGTAAGCAGTTTAATGTTTTATTTAACTTCACTCGTGCGAAAGCCTTCCAACAGGCTCAGGATATTTCACTGAACTGGTGCTATTGTCGGAGCCGAAGGACCGCGTTTTTTACCCAGATGGCCAGTGATTTTATATACGACACGTAGGACGACCTGAAGCCAGTGAAGGGGCCAGGTTCCGGAAAGCTAAAATTCGAAGAAATAGATATTGGAATCTATAAGCCATCGGCTCGCTGTGCTGCATTTGAAGGCACTTCAAGACCGAGTCTCTTCAAAACTGTCAGAGATTTAAATTTACCGTAAGTTGGATCGACCACTTAAATGAGGCAGAGACACAGTCAGAGAGTATTGAGATCAAGTTATTTCGTTCCAGCGAGGATATTGACCTAGCGGAAACGGTACAAGCTGTCGAAGGATTTTACTTATTACCACGAATAGTTATGTGCCAAGGCATGGGCAAAGATTACAGATGAAAGTAGAGAACTTAATGAATGAAGAAACAGAGGTCACGCGCGACATGCTTGAGAACATGTTCAACACTTTATGTTATACTAAGAAAACAAAACAAGTTACAGAGCCTGCAAGTTCACAAGTCAATGAAAAACCCCAAGAGCCTGCATGTAGTTTTGGATCAACATATCCTTGAAACTCCAAAAGCAACATACACATGAGTCAAATTCAAACCGGAAGAGACGGAATTCTTTAGATTCTTCACGAGGATTGTTAGCCCGCAATAAGAATTGATTTAATGACCTTGATTTGTAACATGGAGGCTGACCTAACTGATATGCGTAATGAATTCTTACTCTCGTCAAAACATCAAAACACGAATCAAGAAACGAAACTCAGTCATTTGGAAGACAAATTAGTGCAGCAAGATAATATACAAGACCGAAATCAAGATGCTGTCATCACGTATTATTGACCTAGAAGTTGAAAATGGCGAGTTGAAAGCGGATATAATAAAGCTGAGATCCGAATCAATAATACAAAAAAGAAGACAATGAAAGACCAAGGTCTCCAGTGTTCCGAGACTACCCAACCTACTGAAGCTTATCAGTTTGTTCAAGAGCCATCTTTCTTACATGACAACCCGATCCCTATTCATCAGAATACATTTTCTGTGCTAAATGACGAGAGTTTACAATCACCTGACCGACAAAATCCACTACTAAAGAAAGGGACCATGAAGTACAGTAGTACGGTTAATTCTCGGGTTCAAAACAATGAATATATGCCTGCTCAAATGCAGTGTGTAACACGAATAAGTAGTGTTTAAATTAAAAGGTCAACAAAAATATTAAATTACATATATACAGTGGAACCTCGATTTAACGAACCTCTATATAACGAAGTCCTCGGTATAACGAACGATATTCTTCAGCCCGGCAAAATTACAAGTAAAATGTAACTATGTAACAGAACCTCGATATAACGAACCTCGATATAACGAAATCCTCGTTATAACGAACACAATCCGACAGCCCAAACGTAAAATCTCCCCCGATATAACGAATAAATGTCAACACGCGACAAAAGATAAATGCGGAACAGACCAATAGCGATGCAAATCCTTTAATCCTGTAACAAGACAAGTAAACCTCTCAGTCAACAGCTCATTAGATGTGTATATACAGTACAGACACTGGCACTATCGAGACATCTACAGATCCGCTTTATCCTCTTAGTGCGATGTAACACCGTTACAAAACAATTATTAACTATACCTCGATATAACGAACATTTTGGTTGTTTTTACACGAATTCGTTACAACGAGGTTTTCGATTTAACGAACCCTCGATATAACGAACCAATTTCCCCAGTCCCTTGGCACTTCGTTAAATCGAGGTTCCACTGTACTAGGGGAGCAGAGAATGAAAGTCACCGCGCTACCGGCCACTCCTAAAGACTGCTAAATTCAGCTAATACTTTTTCCCTTTGGTTATTACTAAGAGGATTTCAAATGAAAGTGTATTTCATCTTCAATCTCATGTGGCCCGAGTGAAAGCCCAGATGGGCTCTTGTTCAACTAAACAATCATGCTCAACACGTTTCACACCTTCTGCTGATATTTCAACTTCAACTCGCATTCGTGTTGTGACCACGCGAGTTATGCATTGTGTGTATGGCTTCCATGTTTCACATTTGTCAATGCCAGCTTTTGTTTTACTTAATTACAGACAAGTATTTACTACTTCATGTCGAAAAAAAATGATTTTCTCTACGATGAGTTTTGAAGATTTTATTTGGATGAGATTGAGTGCATTGCTGAGTGAAATAATACGACTGACGGGAAACTCCATAGTCTCAGTGAAAAGATGAAAAGAATAAGAACATCACTTGTGGTATCTCAAATCCTTATTAGATGGTTAGCTCAGTTGGTAGAGCACGAACTAGAGTGCGGGAGGTCAGGGGGTCGAATCCCTGCCGCGTCCTTGGGCAGGGACGTATAAGTCGTTAACGTTGTCTCCTTCCTCTTCTAATCTATACGAGGGGGACGTAAAAGAACCTGTTGTGTTATTTCGAGAAAGAGTAGGGGATTGTCTCCTGACACAACAGCCTGGTATTCTGAGGTACTAACAATCACTCATGATTGTAAACTGCACGGCAGCACATTGCGCCACAATAGCAGTCCGTATCACAAAAATAACCGTATCACATTTGAATATATTCATATAGAATATGCGCTATATAAATGAATACATTTTTTAGATATCAGAACCTTGATTTGCTTTAGAAAATAAAAAAATATTTATTAGGGCTCAGAATTAACTTCTAAATCCATTAGCAAATGTCTGGTTGTAGGATTTTTTTCCACTAGTAAGAATTTAGAGGATACTGGCAAAATGTCACGGCGGCCATGTTGGTGTACCTTTAACAATAGATTCTTCGTTAGCTTCTTTTGTTAGGTACACCAACATGGCCGCCATGCCCTTTGTCATTTGAATCTCTGGGGATTGAGTGCAACCCATCTATACGTTCACAGTATCACTGTTCTTCATTTGAAGTACATGTACCTGTAAACGATAATATATTTTATTCGGAATTTAAACTGCTACTACACTATAGAGGCTTAGTACTTTTAGCTGTGCATCTGCCATGCTTGTTCGAAGTTTTCGGACTCCAAGTTGTAGCTTAATTAAAGGAAGATCTGATCGACTTGCAGAAATTTGCTAGTAGCCTGCTTGCAGGCGGTACAGGGTGTTTTTTCGCGCAGAAAACGGATCGCAGAAGACGGAGACCGAAGCGGCCGCCATATTGGAACAGGATGTAGACCGGCCAATATGGTGGCCACTTCGATCTCCGTTTTCTTCGATAAACACCCTCTACCGCCTGCAAGCAGGCTAATTTGCCAGTGGAAATTCGTTTTACTGACTCAAAATTTTAAAACCTGCTAGCGTTTTGCCAATTTGCGAACATTAATTTCGAGCGGCCTGTTCATGATATAATTTAAAGTAAAACTCACGTTCTCGAGCCATTGCCAAACTCCTCAATTACATCAAGTACATTTCAAGCGATTATGATCATATGGGATATTTCTACTAAAAACGTCTTCACGTACACAAGATGAAAGTTATGTTTATCTTTGCGAGGTTGGCTACATTTTTATGCAAACTATTTTGCGCGACGTGGTTGTCGTGTTCAGTGTATGCAGGAGCCCATCATTACCAGGAGCGTCCATATATACTATACCCGTGAGTCAGCGTTGGACCAGTTTGAGCTATTTTTAGAACATGTTTCCCGGGTAACTGCCTTCTGACTCTGACTAACGCTGCAAATTGATAAGACAATTGTAATCGATAATTGATTTAATTAATAATTGGAGATCAATGTGGAATATTAATTTCCCCTGGAATTTACGTTACTCAAGTCCTCATCGTCAGTTCCCTTCTTGCTACTAACTATACAAGTTACCGCTACAGTATTTATAGGTGAGGTAGCAGTTGTGTTAACCATGTGGGAGATATGTGTGTTCATTTATGTTGGAGATGTGTGTGCTCGTGCACCGACAGTGATGTAAAACCTTGTATTTTTTCATGCCTAACTCGCCTAATATTAATGCCAGGCGGCTCAAACTCTAACAGACACTGTATTGGCTTCCCGTCAATCACTTATAATTAGTGGTGATGTCGTAATGATGACGTCATCGATCACATGATTTTGAGCATATCCCGGTATCTCCCTCATTTCTAATGGCAGGTAGCTCAAACTTTGACAGGCATGGTATTGAGTCCCCATAAATTACTTAGTGATGATGACATAATGACATCATCGGTTACGTGATTTTACAGGCTACACAGACTATCACGACAGCACTTCCACATATTTACCCTTGAGAAAACACTAATTACACTTTACATCCACGAGTTCGCCATTGCGGCGCTATGTTTATTTTGTTTTGGTTTTGCGTTTACTAAGCTCTCCTATTGGCTGAGAAAGTAAACCAACCAATCAGAATCCAAAGTAAAACCAAACGCAAATTAGTTTTGGCTTTGGTTTGTTTTGTCATTGGCTCACAGGGAAGCCATTTATGAGTTACTTGTGATTACTCGCTCCTATGATTGGCTGGCTGGCTGTGGGTAATTTGCGTTTGGTTTTACTACACTCAACTGAAAACCGCTCTAATATATTTTTTACACTATTGTATCGCATAATTACTTATTCTACTTATTTATGCTACGTTTGTAAATTTGATATAATAATAATAATAATAAGATTAATCAGTGGCATATCCACGAGGTGGCTCTTCATCCACTGATGGGCCTACGATTTAACGTCCTTATCCGAGATGACGTGAATGTCTAACCATTTGCAGCTCGTGAACGAAATTGTTTCACAAAGGCAGCACCTTCTACTCAGTTATTTTAAGACCCTGAGTGTTGGTCCGGCCGGGGTTTTAACCGTCGACCTTCCACACGACAGACCGGCACTTAACCACTGAGCTAATATGATTAACCATTACATTTAGGGTGAAACTGGGCGTGGTTAGGGGTTTCCCAGACACCGTGATTCATCCACTCTCTCTCAACTGTAGGTATGCACTCTTTATGATACAAATTGGCCAAACAGCTGCTGATGCTGCAGCAGCAGCACTAAAGTACATGGAGCAGCGTGTGGGTGGCCAGGCTGGTATTATCATCATCTCACGGGATGGAGAGGCAGGAATTGCCTTCAACACCAAACATATGCCATGGGCTCAGGTAAAGAATGGCATCACAAGCTATGGGTTAAACAGAGGAGAAGTGAAGACCATAAAAAAGAGGATTGGTAGAGGAGACAGTATCGTTATGAACCCTGAGAAGATGTACCCGGATATTGGTGCAGTAGGGTCCTCAGCCGACTCCGATATTCCAACGGAACATCCAGACAGTACAGTGGTATCTGTTGGCATGGACGCTAACAGCACTGGAAATGATCACGTCCATGTAGAGATGTGAGATATGCTTATGGAAATGTAGGTTTGTGTTAAGGTTGTCTCACTGGAACAGTGTTTATAGACACATGTAAGGCTTTCGATAGTGTCAATCACCAATTGCTGCTAGAAAAACTCACTGAATTTGGATCGTTCATAATGAACAGCATTGGTTTTCTAACTAGGTACTTGTCAAACTGAAAGCAATCAGTGCTTGAATAAGTATTCAAGCACTGATTGCATTTATAGGTTAAACCAACACGTTTAAAGAGCCTATAAGCCCTGCCCAGAAATAATTTATTTGGGCGCAGTAAAGTTTTTTAAATCTTGTTCAACCATCTTGGAGCGATTTATGGTCGTACTATTGCTATAAAAAGCATTACAAATCCTTGAAATGACGTCATTTAAGGGACGCTATGCTAATGAGTTGAACATGAATTGAATCATGACATTGATTTTTTTCATTTATACAGTTGTTTTTCAGGTATCAGACATTTGATACTTACAATCTTAGACAAAGATCTTTTAATAAGTTCCTAGCGCGGAGTTGACATAGAAACAGAGTATAAGGAACTATAATTAGGTTATCCTTATTACGTCATTGAAATGTGATTCCTTAATAAACGAAATTGGCAGACTAATATTATTTTTCCTATGTTGGTCAGTTTGTTTGCCGGTTTGACTTTTAACTCAAAGATAACTGGCAAGGGTTTATGGGCACTTTAAATGGAACTATTCCTTCCTTTTTACGAAATCTTTTTACTATTAAGAAATGTGGCCAATATTTAAGTTTACCAATATCTCATATTCTGGTTTTTGGTATATGCAAATGATTGACCTATGACATCATTTGATTTCGAACAGCCTTGAGACAAATCACAAATTGAAGAATACCTCTGCAAATAGTGGGTAAAAACAATTGAAACTTTGCACACCTATAGCAATAGCAAAATGATTGCTAACTCGTCGAGTGAATATTTATACTTTGGCATAAAGCAAGCAAGAAAACCCGGTAAAATCCAGTTAAATCAACCTTCCATGAACGGCTTTTTAACCTAGGATTAGCTAATCCTGGATTAGTTTAATCGGCCATTAAGGAATCGTGGCCTGGGACCAAGAGTGTTACCATGGCAACATAACAACATGCATAACAATGTGAGTATTCCTACCTGATTGATGTAGTGACGTCACATGCGCGTGTTGATGACTAGCCTACTCGGGAATTCATGGGACGTGGGTTCGATCCCTACTGCGGCCAGAATTTCTTTTTTTCTCTCGTAATTTGCTACTATTTATTGTTTTTCTCTCTCTTGCTGCATAATTATTTCAACATAAGACGAGACTGGATATCTATGAGGTTCGCTCAGCACGTCAGGTTTTTGATTTCAATAGCTTTTCTGCCTTGGAGTTGACGAATTGAATGTGGTACTGCTATACCGAGATTTCAGCTGTTTATTGGTAAATTCATCCAAGTTAATAGAACGTAGTCGAAATTGCCTTTCTACTCGTTTTCCCCGAATAACATGCAAATCACGAAAAAGTAAACAAGCCGCCATTTTGATTCTCGGCTCAACTTTACTCCACCGATTAACTAGTTAATCCACCTCGCTAGGTGGATTAAATTTAACCCACGGATTAAACTTGGATTAGCGCTAATCGTGCTTTCTGGAACCGAATCTAACCTAGGATTAATTTTAATCCTGGTTTAAGAGAAATTTAATCCTGGGTTTACTTAGCGCTAATCGGCCTTTCAGGAACCGCGCTCTGACCTCTTTCATCCTGAACATAAAATTGTAATAAATATAATAAATAATCTTTACTTTTAACTACTCACAAACAATGCCTATAAAATTATATACTTCCAAATCTTCTGATGCGCCCACACCAGTAAGTTTGTTTTTGGCAAAAATAGGGTATTTGTTTACCTCATGGCAGTAGCCTGGGACCAACATTGTTACCATGGAAACATGACTATTTGCAGATATTCATCATTTTCTGATTTTAGAGCAACTGACGTCATCAATCATCTCATTTGCATATTCCCCAAAAGATGTGAATATCTGTTACGAGATGAGATATTGACGAACGGAAAATGCCATCTTTAATAGACCCTTGCACGTGACGTCATAGCCGTCATGTTGGTGTAAGGTAACAACAGGTTCTTCGTTAGCTTTTGTTCTGTACACCAACATGGCTGCCATGCCCTTTGTCATTTAAATCTCTGGGGATTGAGTGCAAACCATCTATTACTTCGAAAGGATTGTCAAATGAGATCAACCTTAAAGTCTATATTATATGTTAATATGTGTTTTTTAAGTTTAGTTTAATAAACTCTCAGTAGTGTTTTATCAGGTTTTAAAAATACGAGGGCACAGCCCGAAATATTTACCTCTAAAAGATAATAATTTTTACAAATTTTGATGAAAATTGAAGAATTAGTTATATATATATATCTATGGTGTGCATTACTGAATTTATTGTAAAATGTTTGGGTCCCATAATGTTTGGCTGGTCTAGTAGGTATAACTGAGCCTTGGAGGCTTTGTGTTTGAGCTCCCATATCGGGTTGTCGTACCTGGGAGAACAACCCTGAGTCTAGTCTTATTGAGCCGAGGTTCTCCACACGGGTCTTTAATTATTCCGATGTTTACTGTATGAGCAAGGGACGTTTTATTTATTTAGATTCATTGGGATGGTCTTTATAGAGTTTTCACCAGTAAGAGTGAGGGATGTATGCAGCCAGGGCCTTCTGGCTGGTATTTTTTCCTAGTGGGTTCCCTGTGGTTTGTACTGGTTTGAGCGGTGACGTCACAAACCACAGGAATACCATTAACCCAATCAGACAAAATACAATTAGACTGCGAACAGTCCCTTAATTTTTCTTGGTCTCTAGTCACGAAAAAAAAAGTCACGAGCGCGGATTGGGCGTGAACGAAATCCCCGGAAACATCGTTTTTCGAGTTTTTCGTGACTAGGGACCAAGAAAAATAAAGAGACTGTTCGCAGTCAACCATGTGTCTTTATATAGACCCCCTCACTATTACTAGTCAAAATTGTATAAAGACCCTAGTGTTTTAATATCGGGTATAAATTGTTCATGTGACCTGTTATACTCCTTGTTATTGGTCAGTTCTCTCATGAATTATTAAAGAGTTTTGAAGGCTCCATAAAATCCTGAGTATATACACAGCCCACACTGCGGCAAATCGTCACGCGCATGCGCTTTCGATGAACCGGTCGCGAGCGTCTCTCCAGTTTCCCGCCGAAACTAAAAGAAAACAGCGGCAAACATCCCTGTTTCTAATTTATGGTACGAATGTGCAAGGTTTCGCCAAAAAAACAAACTAACAAGAAAACTACTGAAAGCAGATAAACTAAGCTAAGTCTCTAGTCAGGATTCCGAGTCAGGATTCGAGTCAGGATTCCGAGTCAGGATTTCGAGTCAGGAATTCCAAGAAATTTATAATTACTTCTAAATCGAGTGTGGATAACATGCGAGCCAGTGAGCCATGCGAGCCAACGATGCGAGCCATGCAAATAGAACATGGGAGCCATGAAAAAAAAAACTCTCATACAAAAAATAAATAAAATACTCACATACAATTGCTGAGAATTCCAGTTATGAAATTATTCTTGAATTTTGTTTATCAAAGTTGATGAAGATCTGGTGGATTCCCAGTCTGGACACAAATAGCGACAGGTTTAAATTAACATATTGCCGCGCCGCTGTAGTGATGAAAGATGTTTGATTTATCTCCTTTTAAATGAACACTGTTCACTTTTGAAAATTCTTTTTGAAAATCCCAAGCGTAGTTTATTGTATTCAGTAAAAGTACTGGAGAAGCCATTTGAGTGTTACACGCGCGCTGTACATGTAGCAATGCAAATTTAAAACAAATTCCCTGCCTTTAGGGACGGACCATTAGATTATTGATGGGGGGGGGGGTTGCGATAATTTTAGTTGCTCGATATTTTTTTTTCTGATTCTAGCCCTGCACGATATTTTTTTAAAGCGCCATGACCTTGCACGATATTTTTTTCTGAACTTACCTAAAGTAGTATTATAAGTGGGGGGACTGGGACACACACAACAAATTTCAACGAACAAATGCAACAAAAAAGCAACAAAGAGCAGCAAACGACTGGGACACGTACAACGATTTCCAACGAGCCCGCACAACGAAAAAACAACATACGACACAAGAAAGAACAACACATAATAAGACCCTCATTTTTTCGTTGTATTTTTTACATTTCAACGTCCTATTAGATAAACGTGTTTATAAGGTATTATTTACCATGGCCGAACATGTACTAACGTTCAGACGAACACTCAAGACCATTAAGGGTTATTTACAAGGATGGAAGATGGACGTTCCCGACGGCAATCCTCTAGGGGCAGACCCAGCTGCTTTCCTTACCGGTGTGCGAAAGCAGACTACCGAAAAGATAGATGAAGACCTACAAGACTTAAATAACATTAAGGTTCAGCTAGCTTTGAATATAACTCTCCGTCTCGACAAACCTGAAGGTTCGGTATACGATACGATCACATTTCGGAGTTCACAAGCGGTTCTGACCAACAGTTCTGATACCCGTAGAGTAATGGTAGAAGCGCACGCTCAGATCTACAACCACATTGAGAAATGGATCAGTCGAGGATCGAACTGGGTCATAGATAAAGTCAACGTTCTATGGGTGAACATCGCTCGATACCAACCACTACGCGGAGGTTCGTATTTGCCGCTGCCTACAGAAATCGCAAATAAGAAAGCCGTGATCAATGTAAAGAACTATGATGACCATTGCGCACTTTGGGTGATAACGGCAACGCTGCATCCAGTTGCAATACACCCCGAGAGAATATCAAACTATCGAAAGGAAGATTGGCCAAAGCGTGAAGGGGTGGACTCACCAACACCAATTTCGCAAATACCGCGCTTGGAGAAGCAAAACGAAATCTCCATCAACGTGTATGGTTGGGATCCAAAGGAAAAGTGTTTGATTGTACACCACATATCAGCGGAGACCTTTTCAAAACGCATCAACATGCTGCTTATAGAGTGCCCAAAGAGTGGTAAGCAGCACTACTGCAAGATCAAGGACTTCAACCGCCTACTATTCGATCAGACAAAACATAAGTGTAGGAAACACTTCTGCGAGCGATGTCTACATGGATATACTACCAAAGACCTCCTTACAAATCACACCCCAGAGTGTAACGGAATTAACGACCGAGCCATACGCATTGAAATGCCCACCAACGAGAATAACAAAGTATCGTTTCAGAATGTACACAAACAGCTCAAAGTTCCCCATGTTATCTATGCAGACCTTGAGGCTTTAACCACCAAGATCGAAGGACGCGCTAAAGATCCTACGAAAAGCAATACACTTAAAACGGAAGAACATATTCCCTGCGGATTTTGCTACATCGTCGTACGTTCTGACGGTCAAAGCGAACCACCAGTCTTCTATAGAGGTCCTGATACGATCGAGCGCTTTCTACGATGTGTACAAGATGAAGAAAGAAAGATCAAAGACATAGTAGCCAAACCACTATGTATGTCGTGGGAAAACAAGAGGTATTTCGATCAAGCGAGGATTTGCCATATTTGTCAGAAGCCTTTATTTGGTAAAGATAGAGTACGAGATCATTGTCACATCACTGGGGAGTTTCGAGGCGCAGCACATAAGGTATGTAATCTCAAATTACGTATCTCACCTATCATCCCAGTTGTATTCCACAATCTACGTGGATACGATTCTCACCTACTGATGCAATCTATTTCCAAGACAGAGGGCGATATCTCTTGCATTCCAAATAATATGGAGAAATATATTTCATTCTCACTTGGCAACCTACGGTTCATCGATAGCATACAATTTCTACCATCCTCTCTTGACAAGTTGGTAGCAAGTTCTACCCCATACACCTTTCAACAAACTTCAAAGCATACGCCAGACCCAGAGAAAAACAAGTTGCTACTACGCAAAGGTGTTTATCCATATGAGTACATGGACTATTGGGATAGATTCACTGAGACTTCTCTTCCACCGAAAGAATCATTCTATAGTAAGCTAAGCCTAGAGGATATATCCGATAAAGATTATGAACATGCATTAGAAGTTTGGAACGTATTTGATTGTAAGACATTAGGTGACTACCACGACCTTTACCTCCAAACTGACGTACTTCTTCTAGCGGATGTATTTGAGACCTTTCGTGCAACATGTATGCAAAACTACGGATTAGATCCAGCTCACTACTATACGAGTCCTGGTCTATCGTGGGATGCGTTGTTAAAGAAGACCGGAGCGGAGCTTGAACTATTAACCGACTACGACATGCATCTATTCATTGAGAAAGGTTTACGTGGCGGTATATCCATGGTGTCTCAACGCAAGGCCAAGGCAAACAATCCAAACGTGCCCGATTTCGACCCCGATAAGCCAAATAGCTATATACTCTATCTTGATGCCAACAACCTATATGGATGGGCGATGAGTCAGCCACTACCAACGGGGGGCTTTGAATGGTGTACACCAACAGAAGAGCAAATCACCATTCTTGCAACCGATTCCGATGTAGGTTACATCCTCGAAGTTGGCCTTGAATACCCTCGAGAACTTCACGATATGCATAACAGCTATCCGTTAGCTCCTGAAAGAATGCAAGTGAATAAAGCTTGGTTCTCAGAGTATCAGACAAATCTATTCGAGGAGCTATACGAAGGAAATGGATCCTTGAAAGCGGAAAAGCTTGTACCTAACTTGTATAACAAAGAACGATACGTGCTCCACTACCGCAATCTACAACTATATCTATCTCTTGGCATGCGTTTGAAAAAGATCCATAGAGCACTACGATTCGATCAATCACCATGGATGGAGCCATACATACGAATGAATACAGAATTACGAAAACAAGCGAAGAGCCCATTCGAGCAGGAACTCTACAAATTAATGAACAATAGTGTATTTGGTAAAACAATGGAGAATCTACGAAAGCGTGTAGATATCAAACTAATTCGCTCCTCAGAAGGAATCAGACTACAACGTCTCTTGAATAAACCTAGTTATGCTCGCTCTACGATATTTGACAACGATCTAGCCGCCGTACATAATTACAAAAGCAAGTTACTACTGAACCGTCCAGTATATGTTGGAATGTCGATTCTAGATCTCTCAAAACATTTAATGTATGACTTCTACTACAACGAGCTCAATCGGCAGTATGGACAACGTTGTAATCTACTATATACAGATACCGATAGCCTATTGCTACACATCGAAACTGAGGACATCTATACAGACATGAAAGCCATTAAACGTTTCTACGATACGAGCAACTACAGTAAAGACCACCCATCATACGACGTATCCAACAAGAAAGTACTTGGTAAAATGAAAGACGAATGTGGAGGTATTCCAATTGTTGAATACGTTGGACTACGATCAAAGCTCTACTCGATCTTGAAAGTAGATGGTGGGGAGATTCGGAAAGCTAAAGGTACGAAGAAGGCAGTTATGAAACATCGTATTCGACATGAACAATACAGGGAGTGCTTACTAGACAAGAAAGTGTTCCGCCATGGTATGGATATGCTTCGAAGTGAAGGTCATAGAATGTATGGCATACATATGAACAAAGTATCTCTATCACCATTCGATAGTAAGAGATGTATTTTAGCAAACGGAATAGATACAATAGCCTACGGTCATGGAGACTTCTTTCCAGATAATGAAGAAGTAGCCGATTTTATTAGCAATATAATATCGAACGCAATCGATACACTATCCTACAACCGTAAAAACGTCATTACAGAGGATGAAGATATGGACGACTTTATTCATGACTTGCTTCTATCTTAGAATACCTTTTGGTGGTAGTTCTGTATCTGGTGGTATCACTTGTATCTCTTCACGAACGAACCCTCGCTTTGGTGCATCTTTTCCTAAATAGTATAGAACTGGCTGGTTTGAAGATACCACACTTCGAGAAATATAATATGTCTGTAAACTCCATATGGGATCAGTTGCTCGTTTTACTCCACCTTCCAATTCTCCTGGTGAGTATAGATATCTAACTAAAACATCAAATGGTAGTCGCTTTTCTTTCAATCCAATAATTCTAGAATATGTGGGAGTTTTTATGTTAACCTTCTGCGATACAACGGAATTCGAAGGCTCCTTTCCTGTAAGTCGCGTTACTTCATTATTCATGGCCTCGATAACCTTTGGAAGTCGTAACACCCATTCTCTACTACGTGTATCTGATCCTTCAGATGTGAGTACCATTTCCTGTGCATATTGGTATCCAAATAATCTTTCAGCCAGTGTTCTATTTGCTCTTTCAACGAAGCTTTGTGATCTATGGTTACCAGCTTCACCACGTTGGACTTTCGTACCATGTAGTTCTAATGTTTCAGACATACGTCCCATGAATTCCCTACCAGGATCGACTTGCAGAGTTTTTGGCCATTCTAGTGGACTACGCTTGTATATTCGTTCGAAAGCTGCAGACACTTCACCACTATCTTTCGATGCTAATGGCTCAGATTCTTTATATCGAGAAGCAACGTCGATTACGACTAAAGCATACTTATACAGTTTCCTTCCACGACTAGGTCTATCATGAGGTAGAAATATCAAATCAGCTTGGTGAACCTCATTTGGTTTCGATACAGTCCAATGTGGTCTTGGTATATAACGTGGTGGTGGTAGGTATATTTGCCATAGTGCTTGTTTCTCTAACCAAATCTTAGCTGTATCTTCAGATACCTTTGCTGCTACTGATAGCTTACTAACTGCAGCGTAACCTTTCCAGTATCCCTCAGGACCATAGAAGATATTAGCAAGGCGAGAATCCATCTGATATCTATGCATAACGACTAGACTCCAATATGAAGACAAAAAAAGAAAAAAAAAAGATAAAGACTTATCTAGCTGACAAGTTCTTATCCTTTTTTTTTTTTTATGTAGATTCGTTTAGTAATCTTATAGTAATACTCTAGTAATTACCTAGTAATACTCTAGTAATCTAGTAAGTGATCTAGTAATTACGTTAAACGTAAGAAAGCTCGTTTTTTTAAAGCGTAGCTATAACCAATTCTTATAAGAATCGAGTGGCAACGTATCCAGTCGCGAATACGCTACCACCTAAGGCCACCAATTCGGCAGTTTTCCTCGAATTAGATGGTCGATAATAATCTGAGAGTTTAGGCTCTTCCAGTTTCATTTGTAGTATGTGATATATATGGAGTTTTCGCATTGCATCGATTCTATCTTTAAGTCCAACGTGTGCGTTATTTTCTTTCCAGTGGTTCCAGGTGGCTTGTGCTTCTAGTCGTTTTTCTCGATTTTTCTCATAGGTTGCAATAGCGGCATTTGCCTTCTCCTGAGCTTTATCATGTCTTACCATCTCTGCGGCAGCAGCATTAGGCCCGCTAGTTGCTTTTTCTATTTCGTGTGCGGCAATACTAGCGGCAGCACTAGTTATGGCGAAGACAAATCCCATAAATATTATTGATGCCATGGCTTCGAAGGCGAGGTAGAGTCGCCCCTGTTACTCAACAGGCTTCAAATACCCTTTGTCCTTTAGGTATTTCCTGGCAGCCAGACTACCAGATAACACTGCTATCCACTTCACGAAGTTCAAAACGCTAGACGAAGGATCGTTAGTCAGAGGTTCTTTGATTGCTTTCTTTCCGATCCAACCGATACCTGCCGCAAGTCCAGTCAATATAGCAGCTTCCTGTATTGTGTTCATAAGTTCTTTAGCCATCTAATTGGAACAACGTTTACATCACCGGCCAATGTTGGACGTTGCATATATGTCTACAGCGTGGCTTCAAATGCTATATCATGCCTTGAGTTTTTAGGTTACGACCTTTTGGGGTTTCTTTGGTAGCGGCAGCTGAGCTGTCTGTGGCGGCAGCAAAGCTGTCATTGGAGCTGTGGTTAACTTGTTGCGTTTGTTTGTATTGCTTATACTGATAGTACAAACCCACAAATGCTATGCTTACCCCAATTACAGCAAGTGTGGTATTAGTTGATATCAAACTTGGCTTATCGGTGGCAGCAAAGCTGCCATGACTGTCTACCTGCACCTGCGTTGCCGCCTGCGTTGCCGCCTGCGTTGCCGCCACATTGGCGATATTTTCTTTCCTCCTTTGCGCTATGAGTTTGCCTGCAGCGACTCGTTTTGGATTTGGTGGGGGCTTTACTGGTTCTTTCGTGATGGGATCATTTCGATCTTCGGAATGGGTATCAATTTCCATCTTGTTAAGAGTAATTACTTAGTGGTTGAGGTAACTTCAATACGTTAATTACATTTAAGATTCTTTTAAATTTGAATATACCTCAAGTACTTCATCAACTTCATTTTCGCTCGGCAATACTTGCTCCTCGGAGTCCTGTTCCGCCGACAAAGAATGTTTAGCAACGTGACAAAGGGCACTAGTTAGTGCCACAAGCGGACCTGCTTTGTAGGCCAATCGGCCAGCCAGTGCAGATAGCTCGTTTCGGACTAAGCAGGCCTACTCTGGGATCTAAACACGCCTTAACTCGCCTTAACTCGCCTTAACTCGCCCTAACTCGCAAAGCCAAAAAATGGAAATTTCCTTAAATCGCCTTAACCCGCCCTAACTCGCCCTAACTCGCCTTAACCCGCCCTAACTCGCAAAGCCAGAAAATGGATTTTTTTCTTAAATAACCTTAACCCACCCTAAATCGCCTTAACCCGCCTTAACCCACCCTAACTCACAAAGCCAGAAAATGGACATTCTCCTTAAATCGCCTTAACCCACCCTAAATCGCCTTAACCCGCCCTAACTCGCAAAGTCCCCCACCCCCCAAGTTTTCCTTAAATTGCCTTCATTGGCAAAGCTAAAAATGATAATCACTAAACATGACTTACAATTTGAGCCCCATTCACTGAAATACATGTCTACAAAGATGTTGATACATGTGATTTGTGTTCACACGTGTCAAAAATACACTAGTACTGTAGTCTGTGGCTGAAGTCAATGTACACTTTGTCACAAATGTAGTAACACCTAATTGTTTTATGATGTCCAACTATTGGATTTATCTGAGTCCAGTATGGCAAAATGTTTAAGTATAGAGATGGCGGGACAGAAGGTTGAGCCTAATATTTATAAAAGTTTTTTTTATTTTTATGCACCAGTCAATGTAAATCCCCACCTTCCCCAGGCTACAGATTAGTGGGACTTGGATTTTGAACCTGGCAAAATATGTTTTAGCCCTTGCCCACCAGGGTGTTTATATGAAGAAAATCCCTACTTTTGCTGTAAAATGCCTTGAACACATACTATCATACAATTTTGAGCCCCAATACTGAGGGGCAGAGATGATAAAACATAGATGATACTCAACACCCCAAGGTGTTACATTGGTCCTAAAGTAGAAACTTGTCCCTCGCAACCGGCAATGTCTTTGCTATCCCCACTAATCCAAGGCCTGGGAGGTATATACTTCATGGTAGTGTTTCATTCCATATAGCTCCCTGCATAATTATTTTCTCTACTGTTTTACAGTATTATGCAGGGAGACTATATGGAACGAAACACTACCATGAAGTATATACCGCCTGGCATGGGGTGAGGAGGTATTTATATTATTGACTAATGCATAACGAACAAATATTATCATCCAATCAATAAACACAATAATATAAACAGCTTGGGGGAACTATATTGGGCTTGCACGTGGCCCTAATACACACATCTGATTGGATGATTATTTGCAAGGACTATAATAAAAATAAATAAATAAAACGAATTGGTTATCTTCTCGTGTCAAAATCAACATTTATTTTCGCACTGTTCAATTGTGGTCACGTCACTCGGGAAATAAGTTCAAGTTTAAGCTTATTGCTACTGACCAAAGATCAGCAATAACTTTTCGGTTTAAATGTTTAAGTTTTTATAAACATATCATATATCGTCGAGCCAAATCCATTGTTTGCTAAAATCCCCGAGTATACTAATTGATGCTAATCAAAATAATGTTTCTTTAAATTGCTTACTTACCAGAAATGATGCAAATTTTCTGTTCCTTTTCGTATAAAACCAAAACCAAGCATGTACGTGCTACCAACACGCGCTTCACGTTCACCCGCCATCTTGAATACACGAAGCTGATCTAATTATCAATTTTATATTGATTGGAGTTTGATTGATTATTGATTGCCCGGATCCAAGATGGCTGCTATCGAAGTAGGAAGCGATAAAATTGTTTGTTCTCATATAAACGTTTCGGAAGAAAGGTTAGTCAATATACACGTAACAATATAACCTAGCTAATCTGCATAAAATAGTAGAGTGAAGAGGGGACACTAAATCTGGCCTCTGGGCAACACCAGAACATGCAAAACTATGTTTTTGTATGGTCCACAAAATGTTAAGATTATTTTTACAATTTTATACATGGAATTAATGATTGTGAATGAAAGTTAGTTGAAGTTAATTGGTTAAAAAATGTGAATCACAAGCAGCTGTTATTTTATTTGTTATTTTGCTTTGAAATTACGTAATCTGTTTCATGATTCTATAACAATATTACCTATGCTTGTTGAAACCAAACTGTCATGCAATGTCAAAGCTATAATTTTAATTAAAATAATTGTTGAGCTATTGATTTGTCATTTCCTTTAAAGCTAAAGGTGTGCTTCTTTATTATTAGCATGTGAGTGAGTTGAGTCACTGATAGTTCTTTAACTGAGCCATCATTTTGAATATAGATGTGTTAAGTTTATGCATGTGTGTATGTTAATGTTGTATATATGTATGGCTTGATTGGTGGAATTGGATGATTATGGATGGCTGCATGGATTGAATGATGAACACAGTTATGTATTCACTGAGTATGTGTTATATATTGTGTATTATGTATGCACATATATATTTACTAGTATATGTCATTAGAATGTATGTGCAGGTAGCCATGCAGTGTGCGCAAGTAGGATAGGTGTATGTCTATTAATCAATAATAAATATCGACTGACTATTTCAATATTAACCACTCAATTGTCTAACAGATAAATGACAAGGATATTTTTCTGACTTACCCTTAATTTTATAATTCATATAATAGTTAATATATATATTCATAAATATGTAGATATATACATGGGATGAATACAGATGTATATGTTTGCAGATGTGTTTTGCAGATGTTTTTGTAGATGTTACAGAAAATTGTTGGCTAGGTCATATATCATTTCTGTATTCCCTAACACAAATGAATTGTACATGTATTTATGATTTGGAGACCAATATGGCAATGGTGTAAAACAATAGATTGTGTTGGGGAATGCAGAATTAACCAGACAGCTTTTCTAAATTGCTGCTGTATAGGGTATTTATTTATAACGACTATACTGACTTACCATATAAGTTTAATAATTATTTAATTGGATCTGTATTTCATGTATATATTAATTATAATTGCAATTTTTATATTATTATGGCAGTGGTGAATTTCCTAAACCTGCCTTAACTCACCTTAGCTCACCACATACACTAAATAGTGTGAGGAGTTTCCCTAAACACCCTTAACCCACCCTAATTCGCCACATACAAATTTAAGTATTTTTCCTTATACTGCCTTAAATCGCCTTAACTCGCCTTAACTCGCCACAACTCGCCTTAACTCGCCACATACAAATTTAAGTATTTTTCTTTAAATCGCCTTAACTCGCCTTAACTCGCACAACCTCGCCTTAACTCGCTGCGAGTTTAGATCCCAGAGTAGGCCTCTAAGCGGTCTTTCTTTAGAGCTTTCAACAGCCTTCGTTGTTGTCGAGAATCTAGAGGCCTCATATATGCGACTACACAAGTTGCTAGACTTAGTGCTCTATCCACTAAGCAGTCATTTATTTGCTTCGCTAAGACGGCTTGGTATCTCCGATATAGGCGTTCTATGTCTTTATCAGGTAACTTAGAAATGTCTCCAAGAGAAAAATTCTTCCCTAGATATTCTTTTGTCGTACCAGTCACGGCTAGAATAGAAAGAGCTTCCCTATGTTCGATGATTTCTATGCTACGACGAAAGATTGCTGCCGCTTCATCGGTGGTAGCGGCGCAGTGTAGGTTCGTTTCGGCCTTTGGTGGAGGACCTGTCACATCTATTTCGCCGGATTCAGTTAGTATGTTCATTAATTCATCATCAAAATCTTTATCCATCTTACTTCAACGTATTGTGACATACCATAGGTGAAGGTATCTCTAATACGGTTGAAAAAGGATGTCGCAAACAGAAACATATATGTGCGAACTTAGTCTCAAGTTCTGAAATGAATAGCTTCTTATCATCTAAGGATATGCTAGCGCCGTAGTCATCGAATAGATCCTTTAATCCCGGTGCGCTTGCGATGCGAAATGCCACAACGATTGCGCAATTCTCGCGAAAGTTCTTACATATACTCTTTTGTGTTTGGGATGAGGCCCAAATCGAAATACCAATGTGGCGTGCAGAAAAGGCTAAATCGGATATCTTATTGGTCCTTCCCTTAACATCCTTGCTTGCCGCACAATCATCAAGGATAATAAGCGTATTCGTTCCTTCGAAAAAACAAGCACAGTCGCCTAGGGTTGCATCAATATCGTTCTGAGAAGGCGCTAGGACAATGAAGCGAGGATCTCCCTTACCAACGCCTTTATAGGTTTTATTGTTAGCATAGGTGGGACAAATCAATACGATGTATTCAAACTTAAAACGAAATGGACCTCTCAATTGATCAACTATGAACTGAGTCTTTCCGCAGTTTGTGGGGCCAATTATGAGTGCGTTAAAGGGAATTTGATCTGTCAATGTGTTCATATTAGTGATAAACATTTTGTAGCATTCCTTGTTCAATAGTTGCTTGTGCATCAGAAAGCACGAATATGTGCATGTTCACCTTACCTGAGCCTCCACTGCGATGAATCCTAAGGCGAATGGATGCTCCAGCATCTTGTTGAGCTAAACCATCTCCATGAACTATGCTGGTTTGCGAGGTGCGGCAATCGATGAGTGCGGCAAACTTGTTCTCAAAGAACTTCTTATGCGTCATGGATGTAGCGGCGGCAGCCTCTCCGAAACGCGGGACAAACCAATTCTTCGCTGACTTCCATAAATCCTTTGGTAGCATCCCAAAAGAATATAGAGCGTTAGGAATGCCATTGACATGTACCTCGACCTTGGTGATTCCTGGATTTACGAATTTCTCACTATCTCTAGTGCCTGCCACATGAGGATCCACAAATAGAAGAAGAATGCCATTGAGAGAGAGACGAAGTACGTTTATGCTTTCAGATACTAGTGTATCGGTGGCTAGATCGATCGAGACGGTTTTGAAGTACTCATAATGGTTATACAGAAAGGCTTTACCGCTGGCGTAGGTACTATTGGCCTGCGACGCAAGATCGAGACTTTCGATGACTTCATATTCTAGTTCAATGTTCGATAGTTTGTACGTTCCTACTTTCGTACTGTCGGATCCGACTATGACGTCTATGGCCGGTGCCAGTGTCAAATGAAATGACATCTTATCTCGAATCGCATGTGGATAAAAGACGCCATGGGTTGTGATAACTTCATGATCAATAGGTATCTTGTACACGCTACCATATGCCGCTAGTGTCGCATTATCAGCCGCATTAGATGTAGATGCGTTACTGGCCTTTGAACGAAGTTTGTTCACATTAGCAGATTGAATGCCCCGCTCTACGCTATTCTCTCGTTCTACATCAGATAGGTATAGATCGCTATATACCTGTAGTAGATCGGGTCGACTTAGATCTTCTAATCTAGTAGTTCCCATCCATACGACTCGCTTTGAGACTATGCAACGTCCAACGTTGGCTACCAAATAGTTGTCGGCATGACCCCCGGATAGAGTGATATTGGCACTAAGGGCTAGACTACCAGGTACTAGAAGTCTATTTTCGCCTAACGTAGGAACATTAACAATTAAAGTTTCCCCCGGATTGGCTGATGAAGGAGTGAAAGTTACGCGATGGAACACACGACTGGCTTTAAGAGATCTACCTTCTCTAGGAGAATAGTCAGGATGGAGCTTCGTCGATATCATGATGTTTGTTTCACAATTTAATATGTTTGTTCCACAATTGAATACTAATAGTATATCACATATCAAGTGTTCAATATGGCGGAAACTTTAGACTTCGATCCTATATCTGAAGAAGGTAGAGCCGATGTGAATGATCTTACTGCCGAAGAATGGGCGGAGATTAGACCTGATGATGGCGAGGCAGAAATGGATTGGTGGAATAGAGCTAAGCATAGCTTCAAAAATACGACGAAAAGCATACGCGATAGGTTATGGAAAAATCGTAGTAACTGGGGAACCAGTTCAGCTGAGTATATAGAATTAGTCAATCAAGGTGATGATGTGGAAACGCAATTTACGGCAGGCAGTAGCGGCAGCGGAGCTGCTACTGTGGAAACGCTATTTGAAAGACTGGAAAGACGGACTGAAAATGCACAGGACCAAACCACTATAAAGTTTCCAAAAGCAGATCTAACGAAGTTCACTGCTAGTTTGGATGACTATGATAGGGTCGTGATAAAACTAAATCGTAAAAATGCTGGACCATACTTACTGTCGGATGCCGTAGACACTCCCAACGCATTACCGAAAACGCTTAGGGACGCTCTTGGACCTACTGCGGAAAAGGAGATTAGTATGAAAGAGGATATGGCCACCGAAAAAGATAAACGAAAGGCCAAGGAAATAAAAAAGATGGATTCATTAACTAAGGGAACTCCAGAATATGAAGTGGCAAAGAATAAAGTAGTAGCACTAGAGGATCAGAAACAGGAGATCGAGAAAGAAATAGAAGCCATCAAAGATCGTATGTCGTTACGAGACCGCATAAAAGCCATCTTCAAGAAACATGGATTTACGGTGATTGGAGTGTTAGCTGTCGCTGGTGCCGTAATTGGTACTGTCGTTAGTATATTGACAAAAGGCTTGGCTTCCGTTGCTAAGGGAGTTGGTGGTGCTTTGAAGGATCTTGGAAAAAAGTTGGCTAACGTGCTACCTGCGGCGATAGGCGCTATTGCGAGTTTCATATTCCGTACAGCTGGAGAAGTTTTCGGCTTCCTTGCCAAGAATGCCTGGATACTCATTGTAGCTGTGGTCATATTCCTAGTAGAGCAATATAAATCGTCGAAACGTCAGCGCTAACGAAATATCATCCATGAGGCTACGCCGGCCACAATACCCACGATTGCTAAATTGGTTTCGTGACTCGTTGGTGATACGCCACTACTTTGTTGACTGTGTGGTGTCGTATCAATCGTAGCAGTCGTGGCTCCGCTGCCTGTAGCAGTCGTGGCTCCGCCGCCTGCGATAGGCTTATGCGTTACTGGCAGTTGCGAAGTACCTGGTTGCCCTTTTGGTGCTGGTCCTTCCATGTGGACTGGCGGTGGTGGTTTTTCATCGAGGTTGATACTATCATTTATTCCTAAACTTAGGCCTGGCTTATTAGACATTTTCAGGTAGTTGTTATAACCGACTATACTCTTTTTATTGATATTCATATTGCTGGGTATTAACATACAACCCTTAGCAATTGCTAGGTCGAGACGAGAGTTCGTGTCATTCAGAGCTTTGTTATATTGCACTAAACTATCCCAATCCTTTTCCATGATGGTATCTCTCAGCAGTTTTTTGAAGTCTTCTTGGACGCCGGGGGACAAGCCTGGCGACCCTACGATCGGGACAGTTCCCACACCCTGGGCTCCTAGGATACAAAACACGTAGACCTTTACGGATGCATTAATTCGGACTACCCCAGCCTTAGTCAGCCCCTTGCTCTGCTGCGGAACGAACCAATTGTGCTGCTTTTTCGCCATTTCGTCGCGATAGAACCGCGTCGGAATATCGAGTGGCCCACTCGTATCGAACCCCCACGACTTATCAGTAAATCTTGCTCGGCGCAGGGCGAAGTTAACTTTAATGACTCCAAACTCTCTCCTGAGCCTGTCGTATACGACTGAGTTCCATGGAACGTTGTCGTTCTTATTAAAGATGTTTTCTCTGGGGAGGGGGACTCCCAATTCAAACAGTAATCGCATGATTGTGTAGTACACGTGGAAGCGGTAAAAGCTACGAATGTAATCAATGATTGGTGCGTCATCTGAAAGATGGTCATCGAACGACACTCCACAGCCAGCCGTTGCGCACCAAACTACGAAACAGAATTGTTGTTGCCAATGCCTCATTGGTAGGGCATCTAACCATTCTTGTGATTTTTCGACCTTATCGTCTTCGCCTTCGTCATCATCATTGTCGTTACCGGTGTTAGTAGGAAAATCGAACCCCAGCCCTAGTAAGATATCTCGCGGCTCCGACGTGAAAAACTGATCCTTCGTTACGTAGATCTTGAGAATTCGCAGGAAAGGGTCTATGTCTTTGGCATCGATATTCCAGGGAACGGCTGGAACTGGATACTTCGCGTCGGTCCTTTTGAATGGGAGTGGGAAACCCACAAGTAGTGCGGCGTCAATGCGTTTTTGTATGTCTGGCTTATTATGATAACTCTCCAAACCATAAGCGATACCTAGACGTTCTTGACCTTTGCCTTTGAATATGACGTATGAATAACTCTCCCCATCGAACTCGGAGCCTTGAGTGCTAAATTGAGAATAGTCAGCGTTCGGATACTTCTTCTTAAACTCTTCCCATATAGACATATTATCCGTGGCGTCTTAGTCTAGGTGATCTGCAAATGGGAATTTCTTCAATTAATCCGTTCGATTCATCCACTTGACTAATCTGTTTGATATTGATACGTATTAAAGTTATGACATATGTTAATATCGCGAAGTAAAGAATATATGTTAGTATCATAATATGTTAATATCATATCGAAGTAAACTTCAGGCTTTAATATGGTAATCTTAAATGTCACCACTACCTCGTCCGATCATACGGTCTACTTTCAAGAACCTATTTACATCCATAATATTTCTCTAATCGAGGTCGCTTTTGAGAGCGGTTGGTGGAACCTATCAGAGAAAGCTTCATTCACTTGGAATGCCCCAGGTGAGATACGGATTCCTTATGAACTTAAGCCGGGGAATTACAATATAAACATCTTTATGGAAGCCCTCAAACCCGCGGTTACTGCTGGTTTATTGGAATTCATAGACCACAAATATAGGAAGTTTTGGATTCTAAAAATTAAGAAACCAATCCTGTTCAGTAAGAATCTCTGCGATTCGTTGAATATCGAGGGTACTCCAGAAGGGGATAATGTGTCACTCAAAGTAGGAGAATACAAACTGGTGGTACAACTTCTTCGCTATGTATATATCTACTGTGATGTGGTGGATCCTAGCTTCTCAATTCTTAATGGAAAGCAATCAAACGTACTGGCTATCTTTAATCTCGCGGGCCTTAGGTTTACAGAATCTACTTACATTCAATATCTTCCCTTGCCCATACGATCTCTAGGGACAAGACGAAACAGCCTTCGCCTGACACTTAGAGACGAAGAAGGAAATATTATAGACTTCCGTGGTCGACCTATACGATACCTATTGAAGATTGAGTAAGTTATGATATAACGTAATGGCAAGCGATTCAATTCAATTACTTCCAACGGCACCAGGTATTTATCCGCCGCTGGCTAGCGGGGCTAGCGGGGCTAATTTTAGGTTGCAAACAGTCCGAGATACTCTTTCAGATATCGAAACTCAAGAAAAACACTATGAGGGTGTGCGTAAGAAATACGCCCGCGCACAAGGAATTGTCCATGGTGTCGCTGTGGTAGCAGGAGGTCTATCCGTATTATTTTCGGGTTCAGGACTAGCAGCAGCTCTAACTGGTTTTGGTATAGTGCTTGGTTTACCATTCGGTGTTATTGGTGGGGCCTGTGGGATGATTTCAGCAGCTACGACCCTTGAGGCTAAAAAGCTTGGAAAAAAAGTTTCTAAACATGAGAAAACCGCTATGTTAGCTAAAGCGAAAATTAATACGATTCGCGATCTAGTATCAAAGGCCCTTCACGATGAAAATATATCTGACGTCGAATACAACCTAATCCTCGCTGAGGTAGATAAATACGAAACTATGAAGATTGAAATTCGTCACAAAACTTCGGCTAATTTAAGCCGAATGAGTGAAAAAAGGGTGGAACAAATTCGAGGCGAAGTCAAGCAAAAAATGCTAGAAGAAATGATAGCAAAATTGGGGTAAAAATTGACATCTCATATGAGAAAAGTGAGCGTGGGCGATATTTACGCTTTTCTAAGCGGTTCGTATAAATTAACTTGTATGGCGAGTTCGTATGCAAATTTCGAGACATAGCGTAGGCGGCGCTAATTAACATACGACAATTGCTTAAAACATAAGTAGGATATTTTTCGCCTACGTCACTGTCTAGCATGTATAGCCCTCGCGGTTCAGCGCTGGACTGGAAGGAAAATGGAGGCCCTTTCAGTTCAGAGTTCGAATCCGTCTGGGGACTATACATGGTAGACCGGTTTGTGGGGGGTAAAAAGCCTCCAGCCCCCCACAAGTCGTAGCGCGTCTGCCGATGTGGCAGAAGACGAACAAATACAGTACAAACAGTGTCAATCCTGGGTCGGGTGCTTGGGTAGAGCTTACAGATACTCGAATAGGGTTCCAAGGAGTGCCGGTTGTGCCTCAACCAGTTAGGACCAAATACAGTAGACCAAATACAGTAGACCAAATACAGTAGACCGAATACAGTGGACCAAATACAGTAGACCGAATACAGTAAGCCGGGCCCGGTAATAAGCAAAAACCTCTCTAGGAACGAAAAGGCGAAGTAAGGAAAAAGGAGAAAGTGGGTTCCTAGAGAGGTTCTGGAGACGTCCAGTTTTGCTTTTGGTCTTTTTCTTTGTTTTGATTTTTTCTTCTTAGAACTAAAATCATATGTTCTAGTTCGAAATTTTTCTATCTATATCGTGACCAGAAATGGGAAAGAAGTGCTTTTTATAGCGAGCGGGGTGCCTACCTTACCGGTATCGAATAGTGCACAATAAATGCATGGTTAAATAGGAAATGAGTTGTTAAATTTTGGTTGAGTGATCGCACGCGTCGGAATTATTTTAATAACATCACGAAAGTCTATCACCAGAAAGTTTCTCACGCGTTGGAATTATTTTAATATAGTCACGAAAGTCTATGAATAGAAAGTTTCTCAAGCGTCGGAAAAAAAAAAAAGAAAAAAAAGAAAAAAAAAAGAAGAAAAAGAATGAAGAGAGGTGGTATACGCAGTTTCTCTTCATTCTTTTTTTCTTTTTTCCTTATTATAAACTACTGGACTATCTTAAGGTTCTTAAAGTTCTCCAATTCGAGGTTATCCGATTCTACCAACGCATCTGGAAGGCAATCCTTAGTATCTTTCATATCTTTCATATCTTTCATATCTTTCACGTCTCGGGCTTTCTTATTGCGAATGATACGGCGCTCTGGTGCTCCACACTTCACACAAAGTCCATGACTCGTACGACAACCGCGACCACACTTCAAACATGGAACGAATATGGTGATACCTTTTAGTATCTGATAATTGTGTTGAGCACAGTACTCTGAAGTTTTCGTGCTATTCCTTACACATTTCGTATTCTTACCACGCATCAACCAATCGCAAGTCGTTATCTCAGTCATTGTGTGATATATACCTTATGATAGCGTATCTATAATTGTTGTCTTAATTATGATAATATATGGTATAATGCCTCATAACCACACGTCTCTAATAGATGTTAAAACGTAATAAATTCACTATGAACCAAGTGTTCGAATAAATGTTAATATATGCTAATCATTGATGTAATACCTTATAACTACACTACTTTAATAGAACGTATAAATACGATAAATGAACTATAGTAGTAAATAATACCTTATAAACATGTTTCTCTAATAGGGCGTTAAATGTAAAAATACAACAACAAAAATAGTACAACAAAACTGCTCTAATCCGTAAAGAAGCGGTAGAAACCGATCATTTAATATATCGTAAAAATACTATAAAATAGTATAACGAAACTGCCTTAATCCGGAAAGGGAAGAGCGGTAGGAACCGGAGCCGCGCTCGAGTTTGGATCTTTAGGTGTAAGAATGCCTAGGGACAATTTGGACGTTGCGAGAGATCCTATGTGGCGGCATAAGCATTTATGTAGTAATCTAGTAGAGCGTTTTCGTCCTCTATGGTGAGCTGGGAGCGCTTAATGAGCCACTCAACGATCCGTTTAGCGGTATTAAGATGACCATTGCTACTGGCGCATAGTAGAGCATGATGGGCGTATTCATACTCTATGGTTATCTGAAAGCGTCGAATGAGCCACTTAACGGTGTTGAGATGGCCATTCCTACAGGCATCTAGTATAGCAAACCCGACGGCTTTATCCTCTTTGGTGAACTGGAAGTGCTTAGTGAGCCACTTAGCGATATCAAGACAGCCATCCTTACAGGCGGCGCATAGAACGTAATCGGTGTGTCCACCCATTTTATCGAACCATAAGTGCTTAATGAGCCACTTAATAACGTTAAGATTACCATATTCACTGGCGTAGACAAGAGGAAAGCTATCATCGGTGTAGTTTGCGGAAATACCGAAAGTCCTAGCCAAATTATCTCGATCGTTGTCATTACGAGTAGACCTAAGACCGAAAGTGAGTACTCGTTTACGGAACTCTTGGTCTACGTTTTTGTAGCGCGCGAGAGATGCGGCACCGTTTAGGTGTTTCGATGTCCTTGCGATGCTTGCGAATGATTCTGGGCCTGCATGCTCTACTATCTTGACTAAGATTTCTATGGGAAGGCACGATATGCTATCCATAGTGAAAGAGATCGATATACTACATAGTAATCGTTTATCTAATAGGACGTTGAAATGTAAAAAATACAACGAAAAAATGAGGGTCTTATTATGTGTTGTTCTTTCTTGTGTCGTATGTTGTTTTTTCGTTGTGCGGGCTCGTTGGAAATCGTTGTACGTGTCCCAGTCGTTTGCTGCTCTTTGTTGCTTTTTTGTTGCATTTGTTCGTTGAAATTTGTTGTGTGTGTCCCAGTCCCCCCACTTATAATACTACTCCTAAAGATGTTTTCAGTTATATTAATGCAATATATTTTGTACCAACAATCCTATTTTTTTTAGCGTGACTGTTTTTTTTACATTGCACCACTCCCGCTCGCTCAAGTAGCATTCCTGTTTGGGCCTTGGAAATTAAAGAAAGCCACATAATTAATGGCAAATGCCAAAACAAAGCATGGATATTCTGTGGCTGACAAACTGGCTAAGAAAAAAGGGGGAAAAGGACAGTCGAAGCAAGAAATCACCACATAGAGATCAGCCCTCTATCAGCAGAAGTGATGAAACACAAACTGGTACCCAAAACCTATCATTACCATTTATATTTCATATAAATATTTCAACTTGATCTATTTTTTGATCAAAAATGTTACTGTTGCATTAAGATTACCAGCAGAAGTGAAACCAGAAGAGCCTTGTGTCCGGGCCTTGTGTATAAACCTGCGAACATTCATAACCCGGATCATGTGTGCTGTACGCAATGTCGGCCGACATGTCGACCGACGGTCAGCCGAGGGTCGGACGAGAGTCGAGCGCTACACGGCCGAGATTTGGCTATTCTGTATGTCGGCCGACATGGTTGATGATGCACCGACAGTCGTCCGATTAATCACCGACACTCAACAGCTATCGATAGTTTGCCGACAGTCGGCCGAGGCCACGGTGACTGTGATATTTTCAGCTACCGTATATGTACTTCAAAGGTTGTAGAGGCCACAACTATTAATGCTTTCGTAGAAGGCTAACCTTTTAAGATAGCACAAACTAGCAGCTCTTTATTTATTTTCCAGCCATGCGCCTCTGCATTATACTCCGATTGGAGTGCGCGGAGTATATATTAGAATTAGAACCTATTCTGTCCTCAAAACCTTTATTAAAATTAACTCAACTCGACTGTTTGCATTTCGCTGCTCTCGCTAAACTCCCTCTGTCTGTGAATTCCTTTTGCGTGTCTTTCTTAGTTCACGTGATAACCAAAACGTCCTGATGGGGGTGGGGTAGATACACTACAGAACCGAGCCCTACAGTAAAAAGATGAAGCTTATTAATAAATCGTAGCGACCCCAATATTTTCAAATGTTATTTTATGTCGAATACTGGGAGCCGGCGCGGGGTTTAAAGTATCGACGAATTCATTGGGATAGCTCGGTCAATACATGTGTCAGTATTAGTTGCGAACTTCAGTTTAAATTGACCCATTTATACGAATCGTTCGCTGCTTAGCTAAACGGTGCGGCTAACTTCCTCTCGTATAAATGGCCCAAGGCCTATTGCCCGGGGGGGGACTCCCTTATATGAGGGGTACATGGATGCTCGTCGTACCTTTTAGGGGTCAAAATCAGGAGTTTGGTACCACTTAGGGTATCCACCATCAAACACAGACATTTCTATGAAAAGCGGTACCTTTTAGGGGTCGGGTGTCAATTGAACAAAAAAGCTGTTATCAATTTACATTTTTATTATCTTTTAGGGGTCAAAATAACCTCGAGCCACGCCCATTTTAGTACCTCTTAGGGGTCAAATCAAAAATGTCCGACGAGCATCCCTACCACTTTTATATGGGAGTCCCCCCCCCCCCCCCCCCCCCCCCGGGGCCTATTGTTGCTACTCTATTCCAGATTGAAGGCGAAATCTCCCCTTCAGATTAAAAAAAATCGGTACCCTGTTCTAGACCAAAACGGTGCGATATAACGATTTATATACGCAATCGATCTTGCGCGAGCGGATGTATAAAAGACACTAAAAAAACACAAATTAAGATATTAAACGTTGCATTTGAAGTAATTTCATCAGTCACTATGAGAGATTTAATTGTATAAAGGAACATTTTATACCGCAACAGAAAGGAATATTACTATACTTAGACTGAATTATATTCAAACAGTAAACCTTCCAGGTAAACAAATTCCAAAAGAGTCCGTTTATTTGAGTGAAAACAGTATGCAGAATAGTTTAATTATAACTTAACATCTCACCGATACCCCACCGACATATAACCGACACCTTACCGATATACCACCGATCCACTATCGGCCGACACATACACAGCAGGAGGGGGGAAAATCGACCGACGTGTCGGCCGACACACGACCGACTGTCGACCGACATGTCGGCCACCCCTTGACCGATCCGCTACCAGCAGTCGCCCGCAGGTCGGTCGACAGTCGGCCGATATGTCGGCCAACCATCGACCGATACGTCGGCCAACATTGCGTACAGTACACATGATCCTATAACCCTATATCCACTAGGCCAGTGAGAACTCATCGTTTAATACCAGATAACTTCTTTCCGAAATATATACAGTCAGTTAATACAGGGTAAGTTTCGATTTATGAGTGCATGTGACTTTTTGCAATCGATCGTCCCATCAGTTTATCTGCTGTCTTGATTACGGCCATCTTGGATAATTTACATATGTTGACTGATTCCTGATAACCAGTCTGTGTGATCTTCAGATCTGTATTGGGTTTCCTGTGGAAATTGTTCATAACAACAAACCAGTCTTCTTCCCTGGTTTATTTCTTTGCCTTTATTAATTTAATTTGTAAATGCGTATGAGACCAGCTAGTGCTTGCTCGATTTTTTTTTTCTTGATTATTGTGTGCTCGATATTTTTTTTCCGATAGAAGACCTTGCTCGATATTTTTTTGGGGATTTGCGCAACCCCCCCATCAATAATCTAATGGTCCGTCCCTTACCTTTTATTTTAGATTTCAAAATAGCCATATAATAAAACTCTTATTAACCGATATACCTTTGTTATGTTTGAAAAGATTTATTCAACTGTTGCAAAAAGCTTTGCTAGCGCTATTGATATTTATAGCTGTTGGCTGGTGGCTCGAGTTACCATGTGCCTTTCAGGGCTAGGAGGTAAGTAATTCAGCTTCCGCCAGTGTGTGCTTTGCTTACCGGTTGTCGGTCAACTGGAGAATGGGAGTGATGCGAGTTGAAAAATGCGAGTTGCAAGAAAAAGTAAGAAAACTGAGATTAGAGTTCCTACAATGGTAAATGCTTTTTGAGATGGAAAAAAACAAATTTTCTGTATACAGAAACTCCAAGTCAGTCTGGGTCCGCGGACCCATAAATCTCAGTGCGCCTGGATCCCTAGAAAAATGAACCAGCGTATACATGTACCTCGCTGGACGTTTATTTTGTTCTCTTTACCCTCACAGTTATTCAGAGGTAAGTCCTTTCTAATTCTAATTTACAATATTTTGATTGCAATCACAATTCAGTTCAATTTATTACTTAGTTTAACTATTCTCTTTCTTCTATCTCATTCTTCCAGCGACGAAAAAAATGTGCATCTTGAGGAAGTCCTACCTCCACCCTCCACATTTCTAATGGTGCCTCCCTTGGACACTGAAAACAATTCCTTTATGGGAGTACCTCTTCCTCCATAAAGGTGAGACATACACTAGGGGACATGCAAAATGTCTCCTGGTGTGTGCTCACCTTAAAGAGTGGCTGGCTGCATTAATATATATATGTATAGAGATTAACTGAAGAGTGGATCGACTTCACGTCGGTCTACGAAACAGATTTGTATTAAATCTATGTACTCAAAAATTGAGTAGTCTACACATTGCCTTAATCCGCACCTTTATTGTAGAGCACTATCTTGGTTTCACCGGTGAACTTCACCTATATATATATATATATATATATATGTAAACACAAATGAAGTAAGACGATGTTTAAACGATAGCCACCTATATTTCGGCCGTGTAGAACGGCCTTCTTCAGGGTGAATGAATAAACCGTTACATTCGTGATTCTACAAGTAATGATGACAAATACATACAGAATTGAAAGTGCGCGCGCATAATATAACTGGAAAATGGAATACAACTCCAAACTATGCGCGCACTATATAACGCTCTACAAATTGCGCGCGTAACCATTTAGGAACTACTAGCATAAAATGAAATAATAAGTTAAGACCAAGAACTATATATATGAGCCTATCTTCGCGCACGGCTCTTGCGATTCTCGTCATAAAAGAAATCACTCTCGTTTAGTCCATTAGGCCTGACAGTGTTAAGCTTGTAAGCCCACTGTCCTTCTTTAACTCTAAGGTCCTCCTTAGCAAACACCTTATCTATAAGCTGAACGCTTAAATTATCCAATCCATTATGTCCTTGGCTGTAGAAATGTCTGTATATGAAATCATCGGTTTCCTTGTTACTAGGCGATAATTTGGCATGAGCCCGTAGTCGACTCTTGTGATTATTAAACCTTAATCTAAACTTAGTGGTAGTAGAGCCGACATATTGAATACCGCATACTTTACAACTGAGAAGATAAATAACATTACTAGAGTTACAGTCTAGTACATAGTTAATTGAATACGATTTCTTTGTAGTATTGCTATTGAAGGTGTTGATACAATGAATATAGTTGCAGACGTCGCATCTTTTGTCATTACATTTCCGTGTACCTGGAACTGTATTGGTGTTCTTTAATGGTTTCAGTTTAGCACGAACCAAGTAGTTCCGCAAGCTTTTCGGGCGTCGAAATGCCATTATCGGAGTTTCCGTAATGGCTCTCCTACATCTATCTGAGCTGTGTAGGAGCGGGTGCAACTCCCTAAGTATCCCTCCAATGTTAGGTAGGCCCGGGTGGTATGTAACAACAAACGGTGTCCTATTTTTCTGTACTTTGGCTTTAGGTGTTAATGCCTGTTCCCTGTCCATCATTCTTGCTCTTTGTATTTGGCTCTTCACATAACTTCTCTTGTATCCCCTTACTATCAAGAAGTTACATAACTCCGCAGCCCTCCGTTCAAATAATTCCAATGTTGAGCAAATGCGTCTAAGTCTCATGGCTTGTGCGTATGGTATACTCTTCTTGCAGCTATTGGGGTGGCATGACGTGTGGTACAGGTATTGATGTTTATCTGTTGGTTTCGTGTATAAGTCGGTATCAATGCTGCCATTATTGTTGATAATTTGAAGATCCAGAAAGTTAATACGATCTTGTGACCAGTCCCATGTAAATTTGATGGTATTATGAGCATGATTTATATACGTTAAGAATTCTTGGAGTTTCTCCTCACCCTCCGTCCAAATCATAAAGATGTCGTCTATATATCTCAACCAAGTATGAGGTTTTATCTCAGCCTCCGCGATAAGTTTGGTTTCCAGTCGATGCATAAACAGGTTTGCGTAAGTAGGTGCCATTTTTGTACCAATTGCCGTCCCTAGTTTTTGCAAGAAATGTTTATCATTAAATTGGAAATTGTTATTCTTCAATACCAACTCTGCTAGGTCTACTATGTCTTCTGTTGGTACTTCCTGGTTTACTCTGCTGTTAAGCGCCTCCCTGATAGCTTGCAATCCTTCAATCCTTCACTATATATATAGTGGCCCGAGTGAAAGCCCAGTGGGCGGCTTGTTCCAATATACATTCGATATAGCCGCTCTACGTAGCTGTATCGTAGCCGTATTTCAGTGCGTTCCCGAATCCATAGCGCTAAACCCATGAAACATCAACAGTTCTGTAACACACATGCGACTTCTAAATAAACTAAAACCTATAACAATCATCATTTCCGTGACAACCGTTGTTTCCATCGATTTTCCAGCGAGAATCGAAAAAAGTCACATTTTGTTGATGTTTCCACAAGGTTCCGGCCAATTTTATAATTAATTTAATTTCCTCTCAGAATTCAGTTTCGCTCGTTTTTCTTGTTCTGTCATTTTTTTTCGGTTTAATACTTTTCTTCTTTACCCTACTAGTTCGTTCATGTCATTTGCAGTTCGATAAATCGTTTTTGCAATCCGAAAAGTAGTTTATTCAGTTCTGTATATTCGATTCATATCCGTAAGCCAATATATGTTCTGTTCGGTTTCGGTCAGTTCAATTTTCTCAATTTCTTTGTGTATCGGCGTCAAACAGTTTCAACATTGGGTTCGGTTTCCAGTTCTATTTATTCTATTCATGCACTCAGCTCAGCTTTCTTGGTTCATATCTAATCATGTCCATACTCTACAATTTACTCTAGTCCGGGTTCAGTTCAGTCTCTGTTCTCCAGTTCTCTCATGCAGTTCTTAACTTCTCGGCTCTTTTAATCTCTGTTCTGTTTATTTCGGTCTGTTCATCTCGTTTCTGTATCTGGAGAATAATGATTCCGAAAGGTCGTCAAAAAAAACGTTTGCTTTTTATCGTTAATCGGAAAGAAAGTCAAATTCTCTTGGACTTGGCTCAGCCGATCTTCGAAATTTCCACTCTGCACGGCGACAGATCATGTCTTTCCCCCGCCATTTTTGCCTGTAACATTTCAACTCGCAACACGCACTTTTCAACTCGAACTTTCCCTATCCCCGGTCAACTGAATAAGGATTTGTATGAGTGTTTCATCATCAGCACTGGAAAGAATCGATTGAACTTTAATTTGTCTGGCTAAATTTTGTTTTTGATTAAATATATTTTTACCCTAAAATCCTGACTCGGATCCTGACTCGGATCCTGACTCGGAATCCTGACTCGGATCCTGACTCGAAGGATAGGTACCCTCCTAAGACTTTAGGTAATGGTCCATGCAAGAGGTAGGCACAATTCTATGGTGAATTTTCTGTTTTTCCTACTGATAACTCATTAAACCCCAAAATGATAAAGGTCTGAAATCAAATCCACTAAAACTGTGTTTTAAAACTACTTTCCTTTTGTGTGAAAACATTTCTTCCAATCAGAATGGTCCAAGAAAGCTTTCAAATTTAGTGTTTCCCATGTTGAATTTTCGTCATATTTAAAATTATGAGAGTTTTCACTAGATGCAATTGAAATCTGTTTTTAAAAACTGAGAAAATGATATTCTTCAAGTTTTGATAGATTGTATTGTTTAAGCCATGAGGTGGACGATTGAAAAAATACTACAATTAGCACTTTTTACATTCCATGGATTACGAATGCCTACCTCTTGCACGGACCATTACTTAACAGGTGTTTCCTTAATTGTAATTCACTGTGAGTTTACTAAGTTATATAATTGTTTACTAAAAAGTTTAAGTCCTTGAAACCGGAGCCTTCGTTCTTTCGGTCAGCGGAGCACAACGTTTTACCGCAGTATGAGAATCCTGGGATGTCATCGTATGTTTTGATCGGTTTTATGCAAAATCAGTGACCAAAAGAGGTCTCTAAATGGCTCCAAAAATCTTCATATTTGGTCGAATGATCCGCAAATACCCTTCAACTCATAGTGGAATAAACTATATACACCTGGACGTGGCCTGATGTGCTTTTCTGAGGCGATATGAGTTTCAGGCGTTTGTACTAAATCGTTTGTAATCGTCAATGATGGGGGCGGCCTTCACCTCCTCGGAACGTGGAATAGTATCAAAACAGTGCCTAACCCTGAAACAATACAAACCCTAACCCTAAAACAATGGAATTCTTTCTCAGTGCAGTCCAAATGGTCCAATGAAATGCAAGGTTTTGAGAGGTGAAGGGCTGCTGCAATGATGATGTAGGTTAAACATTGGTTAAAGGAAAAACATTGGACCACAGGCTTTGGTTTTGGATTTCCTGTGGCCAATGCAGTATTTTGCCTTGTTTACCTCAAATTTTCAGGATGAATATAGCGATATAGCGTTAATTCTTTAGTTTAAATCATTAAATATTTGTCAAAATAAACTGTACTTATTATATTTACCAGTTCTGTCTGTCTTCATATCGTCCGATGCATTTTAAAGATGCTACAGGTTATAGCGATACTTCGTGTTGATAAACATAACAATTGTAATGCTAATGTGCCAACCATGATTTCAAAAGGCCGCTTTGTGTCGGGAACCAATGGATCTCTGGTTCGCACATTAATGACAATGGCAGTAAGTATTGCTAGAGTCAAGTACGTCCTTCATTTAGATCATGAATATTGGTGTGGCGGCCTCTAGTTGCATGCCCGTTGTTAATATTCATCTACCGATGAAGGATGTACTCGACTAGAACCAGTGTATCCTCTTTACAATGCATCGGACGATAGGAAGCCACACAGAACTGGTGAATACAATAAATAAAGTTTATTTTGACACAAGTTTAAACATTTAACTTTAGAATTAACACTATATTCATCCTGCAAATTTGAGTTAAACAAGGCAAAATACGTTTGAAAACTGACGTAGCCACAGGAAGTTCCAAACCAATTTTGAGGATGGTAAGCCTGTGTTTAAAGTTAGCGCGACTTTTTGACAATTTTCCGGTCAACATTTCGCTACCCTCACCTCTGCCCTACGCAAAAAATTACGGGCAGATATCAACTCATGCGGGGGCTTGAGTAAGGAACATTTTGGCCGAGTTGTCAAAGATTAGCGGCGACTGAGCGGTGTTTACATAAATTTCGTGCGACAAAACTGACCAGTTCTTTAATACTAATTTATTGGTTATTGCTGCGAATAGAGCGTAGAAGCAATTAATAATTTGGACATAATCTCGCAGCGGTTCATTGCGGTAATTCGCTGTTTCGACCACAATCCCTTGCGTGGCCGACCACAATGCGCTCCTCCCATCCCCACTTGAGGATATTTTTTGCAGGCACTGATACGATACTGAATTGCAAGATCCACGTGTCATTCATAGACTATAATTATGCTTGGTATTTTGTATTCTCCAACATTTAAGCTTCCTTCATAAATCAGGGAATATACTGGTACCATAATAGCCTCCATTGGGGAGAGGCGAAGCAATTGTTTGACGGGTTTATGTTCTTCGCATTCATCTGAAGGAGAGCTATTTTAATACGCAAATTCTCGAGTGCTTTTTCGTACATTGTACTTCAGGCTAATTCTGATCGTTTTCATTTGTATTTGTTACAGTTCCTTCAGTGCTCGTTATTAGTCTCGCACGATTTGACGTGAAGTTTGCTAAAACAGCGAGTTTAATCCACAAAAAAATATGTTTTGTAACTTGATCATGTGATGCTAAGTTGACGACTCGTGCACGAGTCACTCGGCTGGCGGGGATAATGATATCAGTTTCCAGAGATCATGCGCGCAAGATCTCCTGTTATCAAGAGGGTTTGCCTGCTATAGCCCTATGCATAAGGCCTGGTGACTTGCATGTCAACGAGGCTGGTAGGTTCTCCGGAATGTTGAAATTGAAGCGCCCAGGGAGATGTGTAAAATGCACTGAACGAACGTTCCCTAGGTACTTCATATATGATATATATATATATATTGTGTACCGAATATATTTCTAAATTCTACTGTGTTCTAGTTCCCATGTGTTTTCACTGTTTCCCTGTATTCTACTGCGTTCTCCTGTGTAGAATACAGGAGAACGCAGTAGAATAACAGTAGAATTTAGAAATATATTCGGTACACAATATATATCATATATGAATATATCATATATGAAGCCGGTACCTACCGAACGTTCAGTGAAACTGTAGTGGATCTGTACAGGTATGCAAATGATCCCCAAAATGGACCGCAAGTGATCCCGGCTCGCAAATGGCCTCCATTGCCGGGATTCCATGCCATGTGGAATGGAATTATTGTTAATAATCCCGAGTTTTTATAGTTTTTCTTAATCGGGAGAATACTGACCCTAAGTTGAAATTAAAGAAATTGAAGTTACGAATAAATAACCCGAACTATGGTTTGCCCATTCAAAAATAGTTATTTTTTTGATTCAAACACAAAACATTTTTTTGGGGGAAAAAAGGAAATTATTTGCTTTGGTAAGTAACCTAAGGGACCTACCTACCAACTCCATAAAGACTCTGTACGTAGCTCTGGTCAGACTCTCACTTAGGATACTGTAGTCAGTTATGGGCTCCTCGATCTGTTATTAGAAGCATTAATCTATTCAACCGGCAGGGCAACTAGATTTATCTGTAAAACTTTGCCTCGACCTAGCTATAAGGATCGTTTGGTGTCCTTAAACCTTTTACCTATCAATTACTGATTAGAATACCTAGATCTAGTCTTCTTTTACAAATGCAAGTCTAATGCTATTAGTATTGACATCACTAAATACGTGAGCTCGTGTTCCGGTCGTTCCCGCCGTGCTTACTCTGGTTTGTACTTTAGGCAATCTGTCATTCCCAGGTCGTCCAGCTTTAGGGACTCGTATTTTTTGCGCATTGTTAACTTATGGAATGTCATCCCGGATGAAATCAAATCATCCCCAACTCTAGCGACCTATAAGAGAAAACTCAGACACTTCTTTTTTCATAGGCTTAAGCATGCATTCAACCAAGACGACATTCGCAGCTACAAGCTTATATGTCCTAAGTGTCGCCCTGCCAAATAATGCTTTTATTATCTGTTCTTGCTAGATCCTTCTTTTGCTTTATTATTATCATCTTTGCTTTACTATCTTATTATCTTAATCCAAGGGTGTAACTGGAGATGGGTGTGATCGGGTTTTATTGTGGGCTGGGTCACTGGTGCCTAAAAAGGGGACTTCGTGTCCTTTTGTTTCTGCACCATGCATGTTATGCTTAATCCTTAAATAATAAATAATAATAAAAAGTAATTTACCAATATGATATTTTTTTTCCTTAATCCCGAGTCCCTCAGTAATACAGAGTTCTTAATACCGAGTCCTTCGATTCGTCGACCGTTCTTATTACCAGAAACCGGTTATCCTTTTTTTAATCATCGGGTCAATTATTCTGACTCAATTTTGTTTTCATTTCCAGATATCTCATCCTGCTTGTCAGTATCTCCTATTTACAACACACAAGGAAACAATTTCAAAGCAATACCAAAAGTAATAACAAGCGTATTAGCCAGGAGCGAGCATAATCGCGCCTTGTGTACCACTATACCAGTGTCAATTACAGACACTGCGAAGGCTGTCAAGATTGGACATGTCGCTGAAGACATACGATTTTTATGGACAGGTGTGATCCGGGAGGAAGGAGTTCGCCCTCTGATTGGTCGAAAGCGTGACGTCATGCCGGAGATTTTGATGGATAAGTTTCAAGGGGCTTCCCTGCCGGAGCGAATGGTTAAAAATCATTACATCATTATTAAAATCTGTTCTTCATTTTTCTTTCATTCATACTTTAGATCCACTATCCAGCGGCTAAAATCCATGACATTCCACGTTTTTTCACGGGATCATTTGCGGTCCCCCATCGCCATCGGGGATCATTTGCGGAGTGGGATCATTTGCGGTCCATTTGCGGGATCATTTGCGGGCCTGGGATCAATTGCGGACCTGGGATCATTTGCGGGCCGAGATCATTTGCGGACCTGTACAGACCTACCAGCCTCGTTGACATGCAAGTCACCAGGACTTATGCAAAGGGCTATGCAGACGTATTTTTCACTCTCATAACTTTGAAGAAAAAAGTAACGTCTGCTTACCCGAGCGCTTTATTGTTTCCAATATGCACACCTCATTGTGTTATGTACCAATCAGATTTTACCTTCCATATCCTGAAAAGTGACGTAATGTTACATTTTAAAAGGAATTCAGACGTTACCTTGGCTTTGACCAATCATAGTGTTCACTGGCGCGTCAATTCACTAAAATTATAACAATGGCTTTGATTGGGCATGGAAATAAAACAAACGTGCTGACGTCACCTTGCATATTGGAAACTTTTTTCTTCGAATTTATAGGGTGAGCAGCAAATACCAATTAACATTTACAATAGACCAGTTCGCGGTTAATTCCGACATTTTGAAAGGGTGCAAACATGGCGCGAAATAAAGTGTTTGTATGGGAATCTGATGCCAAATAATTTCCGTAAAATCGAAATTCTGAAATTCTGCTGTTCGTGTTTTAAACAGTACTTAACTAAATATGGCTGGGGGCTAACTAGAAAACCCAGCGGTTAACTTAGCCCTCAGGCTCACACATTTCTTATTATTTATTATATTACTCTTAGTCTATCTCCGTTCTCTGTCTGTATTTTATAATTGTTGTATAAAAATTATATGAGCAAAAATAAATTGAATTGAATTGAAAAAAATACAGTCTGTAAATTTTCTCGCGGACTTTTAACTCGTTGTTACAGACAAATGTATGGGAAACTGAAAGCACGATTGCACGCTTCCCAGCACAGCTACACCTCAAATTTTACATGACTAATTTGACTGACTTTCCAAGTTCAGATTCTTCCAAAGGTCTGGATATTTGTTCTCAAAGTTGGGGGAATAATTTTCCAGACAGTTTAGTCACATGATCAGGACGCACTTCGCTCCAATCTAACTTAGCTGATGTGTTGGGTCCTTAAATACTAAAAGATGATGCGGGAGAATTTAAGAAAGAGGCTACAAGTATTTTGAAAACTATTTGATACTTGTAGACTCTTGTGCTACTTTAGTTAGACTGTTCCATAGAGATGCCCCTCTGTGTGAGAAAATCGTTTTTAGAGCTTCGGTGTTGGGTCTTGTAATGAAGAGACTATTCTGAGAACGACGCAAAAATTCTGATGAATTGTTGCTCTGCCATTTTTTTCGTCGAGCATGCGCAGTAAGAAACAAATGGGACGAGATTGGAGTACACATAGGAACCGCTCCACAAAGTATCCGCTGCGCAGGCTGAACTTGAGCTGGCTGGGAATTTCAATATTTGAGAGATCCTTGCTGGGTTTTTTTTCTAACCACTTAACTTGCTGATTTTGTATCCAGATATTAATTCCGGCCGGCTGGGAAACCTGGTGCGTTCGCGTCCCAGGTACGGTCACCTCCATCAAGTTCATTGCGAAATTAGTATTCCGTGTATTCTGTCAACCAAAATAAAAACAATTGCGAAATTGTTACGTTAGTAAAATAAGGTCCGACTTACTTGCTCTGGGAATGGGTTTTCAATAATATCTATTTGCTGACAAAAATAGGTACAAATACTTTCCTGGCTGGGAAAAATAATTCCCGAAATAGATCCTTGCTGGCAAATACATTCTCAAGGCCCGTTTACACAGGCGATTTTTTGTGCAATTTTTGTCGCAATTTCCACTGCAATTTTGCTCTCCAGCGAAGTTGCACTTTAAAATTGCGTGTAAACTAGCGGCGATTTTGATGCAATTTTTGTTGCCACCAAATCGCACTGGTTTCGAGCATGTTCGAAACTTGATGCAAATTTGCGGCGAGAAAAATTGCAGTGGGACGCGACAAAAATTGCATCAAAAATCGCCTGTGTAAACGGGCCTTTAGAGTTGAGAGCTAGCTGGCAGTGCGAATATATTTTCCCCAGGATAGTTGATAATTAACCGAAAATGTTTCAGTGAATGCCAACTAATCATTTGGGTCAACGGCAAATCATTTTTGAAAAATGTCTCGTTGGGTACTCCTGAATTGTGCTTTGTTTGGTTAATAAATCAGATATATATGGCGGAACTTGGTTATTCATGGTTTTGTATTCATAAAGCAAGGGCACCCAACGAAGTTTTCGGTTAAAAAGCTGTTCGGGAGAGTAAGTTAGCCTAAAACTTTCGGATTTGAAAAAAAATGTACTTAGAAAATTGTTTTCTGAAATACTGGCTAGAAAATTTGTTTTCAATCCCTAGAAAATTATAGAAGAAAAGGGAGACTAAAAGGTTTTCCCTAAAATATTCGTACGTCACAATTCGTCTGATCAATGGAGTCAGAACAGGAAAAAAGAATCCCTAAAAAATTCGTACCTCCACAAAACTTTGCAACATGAAGTTACTTGGGCTAGAAAATTCTTGTTTCTGTTCTAGACTACTAACAAATTCGTAGGCCGGGAATATTTTGCCATAGTATTTTCGGTTGACGCGATTTCCACCTAGAAAATCCGAACAGCTAATAGCTTTCTAGAATACGTCAAAAGACATAGTAGGCGCCTTAAATGGCTAGATAAGCTGCAGACAACTGGTTTCAAACGAATTTCAAAAAGTACTCGTTGGGTGCCCTTGATAAAGCTCAGTTCCCAGTTGGCAGCGGTGTCGTTCTTCTAAGTCTTTCCAATTAAGCATGGCTAAGATGTCTTTTGATCTAAAATTAGAACCTGTAATGATTCTGGCAGCTCTGTTTTGAAGTTTTTGGAGTTTCTGAGAAAGGCCTTCAATTACCCCACAGGCAGCCCAAGCTCTAAATATCTAGCTAATACTTACAGCGTTTGTATGGGGATTTCAACGAGCTAGAAATACGAAAGAATTAATGAATAATGCCTTACCTTGCCTCCATAGTGTATTACTTGCTGTCTGTGTGGTAACAGGGGTGATATGAAGCGATTTAGCGAGTTTTCATTTCCTCTGCTCCCCTTCCTAAGAATAAGACGTCTTTTTCTTAGGAAGGGGAGCAGATGAAATGAAAACTCGCTAAAATCGCTTCATATCACCCCTGTTACCACACAGACAGCTTGATTGATACTTAATGAAGTTTTGTGAGTGGTTTTGGGGTGATTATTAGGCCTCGAGGTTTTGACGGTTGGCCGCGTGTCTACCTCATAGCTACAAATATACACGAGGAATTCACAAGGAGCAATTATGTAAACTCTTCCGAGATCGCTTATGAAACATACCACAGGTAACCCAAAAGGCGGGAAATATATGTCGAGTCTGGGCTGCCTGTGCTTTGATGCCTTCATAAAAAAATCCTCCTCTCCCCTCCCCCCTTGGACCTTAACATCATTACAATGGGGGAGGGGAGGTCTTAATTGTTCAACTAAATTAATTGTCATAGTTTGTATCCAAGTTACATGTACACATTATTAGAACATGCATACCGTCGAAGATTGATTATCCGTACCTTGATTATCTGGACAAAATGCATTTCTATTATCTGGACATTTCTGTGGTTTCTATTTTTATGAATATTAATGAGTCTAGAAGATTGCAAGTGGTAAAAAGTGCAAGACTACTGAGAACTGAGAACAAAATATCTATTACGTTTCTCTTTAGAAATCAGTGCGAGATAAGCATGCACTGATATTCAGCCAAGCTCACACTGTTTTGTTACTGGGGCAAGTAACATATAAAGACATTTGATCTTAAATTCGAACCCTGCAGAGGTTTGACTATATTTATACCAGTGGCCAGTTGTTCAAAGGGTGGATAACCCTACCCCCACCTGGATAAATTACTATACACAGTGGGTAAGTATTAACCAAACTAGCTTATTATTTTTATACACTGGATATGGGGATTTATAAGGTAGATAGTATTATCCACCCTTTTAACAAGCAGCCCCAGTGCTGTCCTTTGCATTGATAGTAATAACCAAGCTAAATATGGTACATTTCTGACCTCTGAATTTCTAATGGGACCTGAAACAACCATAGGGGCTGATCAAAGCCAGGACCCGGCTAATCTACAGATCAATTGGAATTTAGCGTGTTGGTTTTTGTGGAGGGAGGAAAGCCGGAGGACCTGGAGAAAAACCCTTGGAGCAAGGGTGAGATACCAACAAACTAACTCACATATATTGCACCATGTCCGGGAATAGAACCCGGGCCACAGAGGTGAGAGGCAAAGCACTTAACCACTACACCACCCCGACTCCTCCCATTTACAGAATAAGATACAGTATAAAGTGTTGTTTTAAAGGCTAGTACTGGGCTAATTCAATCAAACTAATTACACATGTATTTCAATGCCAGAACACAATGGCCAGACACAATGGTCAAATTGTTTTAGGAATTAGAATAGCCAGTCTTGCTAAGATGTTTAACCACATCAACCCAGTTCCAGCCCCGTTCCAGCTCTCCTTTTGTGTTCAGTCGGCTGTTTAGTTTTCTCTTTTGAGCTTTTGTTAGAATTTCTTTCTTTTCCTTCTTTATTGATTGTACAGGCACTGATGAATTCTCTGTGGTACCAATTTCACTCTCTGTTTCCTGAAAGAAGAACCAGATAAAGATTTGACATCACTCATATGTTGCAGCACAGACTGTACAATAGAGGGATTGCAAGTTGACAGTAGCCATCAGCAATGAAAGTTGTTTTAAATATGTGAAATCACTGAATGGGAACTTTGTGGGGACTTTACAGACTTGGTTACCCCAAGGAAGAGGATTTTGACATTCCTACCCCAGGGTGGGACTGTTTATTGGTAAAGTAACTGGAAGATAGGGCAATGACATGATACTTTTGACCAAAGCTGTACTTCCAAGAGCATGGACTTTTTTTGGGAAAAAAATAAAATCCCACCCCTTGCCCGTACCGCGATCCAAAAACAAATGAGCAAAAAAATCCATTAGAGCTGCTAGCAGGACGTAATATCTATTTTTGCCAAATGATTTATTTTGCATCGAAGATACAGGAAGCCATTACCGGGTCTCCCAAGCCAGAGGCTTATATTTAAGTATTCCAATGAACTCCAGGTCCATTTGGAATTTTTGGGGTTAAGCTCTAAAAACCCAACATTAGTTTTAAAGGGATACCCGAGTGAAAAACACATTTGGGCTCAAAAGCACCTTTCAGATGTACTTTGTTCAGAAAATGTATTAATTTTATTAAACTTTTTCAGAGTTGAGAACGAGCCCCTCAAAGTTGGCCCCACGAAGACCTGGGCGCCACCATTTTGTTGACATTAATTCCTGTGACGTTTTTTACGTCATTCTTGTGTTTAAGGCTGACAAGTTCCATATAAAAACACACAGCGAATCTTTATAGCACTAGCTCGGTAGTCGCCTTTTGTTGTTTGTCTGATATTTTCGCTTTCCACATGCTTTTCCTCATCCTCCGAGTCTTCTGAACTTCTCTCACAATATCGTCTTCATCAGATTTTTGTTCTAGTACGAAATTGCTCTGCCATATCGATGAAAATCTACTCTAATTCCGAGCGTGTGAAAATTCTACAAAGAAAACAAGTCGCTACAAGTTAGCCGCAAGACTCCGGTGGGACGAAGTGATGTAAAAAAACGTCACAGGAATTAATGTCAACAAAATGGCGGCACCCAGGTCTTCGCGGGGCCAACTTTGAGGGGCTCGTTCTCAACTCTGAAAACGTTTTATCAAATTTTAATACATTTTCTGAACAAAGTACATCTGAAAGATGCTTTTGAGCCCAAATGTGTTTTTCACTCGGATATCCCTTTAAACATTAGCTCTAAACACCCTAAATTAGCGAGTACTCATTGTTGACGGTTAGGGTGTTTTTAAAATTAATGTAGGGTTAGGATTTGGAGTAGTTCTTAGGGAGAAGCAGAACTTGATAAGCAAGTTTATGCAATATGTAAATATTTTTTTCATATCAGAAATATCGCCAAAATTAGATCTTACATGTACATGTACTTAAATGAAGCTAATGTTAAAGACACTTATTACTCGGGCCAGGCCTTCGGCTGGCGCGAGTCAGAAATCGCAAGTGTTTATTTATTTATTTTTATTTGTGTCGCTGGTTGGCGCCGTCGACCAATCAGATTGCGCCAGTACTGTGAACAGTGCTGGCGCAATGTTGTCCCAGTGAACAGTGCTGGCGCAATGCTGGAAATGTTGTCCAGGTTTTTCAAGATGGCGGTGAGTGAGAGTTTTGACTTGGCAAAACCTTTAATATCAGCTGTATTTTGTGTAAACCAAAGGTTCCTTCAAGTGCAATACCAAGATTTTTGTCTTTTCTAAAGCTGAGAGGTGTTTCACGGGCTTTAATTGGCCGGGAATTTATCACATATTATGCGACATGCTTTAAGACACACTCGTGAGACGTGACAGTGCTCTGCATGCGATCAACACTGACTATATATAAAGACAACAGCTTGTAAATGTAAGTAGCCGCTAATCTGAACATGATAACCTTTATACCAATTGACTGTCGTTGTGTTGTTATTTATTGTTATTATATATAACCTCTCGAAAGTATAGACTACAGTAGAAATGACCCGATTTCTCAGTTCTCTGACTGACAGGGGCCTTTTAAAATATTATATGCACATGTATTTAAATGTTTATAACTTCGGGAACGAAAATCTAGAATGCAGTGAGTGAGTATAAACTGAATAAGTAATCCGAAATGAAGATTTTTTCAAACGAACTATAAATGACTCTGATGAGTGATGTGGAAATCGCATATTTACATGTATCTGTGGCGTGTTATTGACACTGGTAAAAACCTGTTCCGGCTTATAGTTGCAGATCAATACCCCCACATTCTCCACTTTAGTTCAGGTCAGTGTATTTAGACTCGTTCTATGAATGATTTTGGGTCTAAATGGTTAGGTTTTTTATTATTTCAGGGTTAGGTTTTTAGAAGGTTTGTATGAAAAAGTTGAGAAATGAGGAGGGGGTATTTTGCAATTACTCCCAGTGTATTTCATGTTTTTTTTTAACTGACATACTTCATAGATATGATATTATGTATAGAGTAGTGTATTTATCATTATTGCAAGATGAAGTTTATAAAATAAACTAAATTTGGTCCAGAACTGAGAGAGTATACTTACATGTAAGTGGCCATTATTTAATTACGACGTTGCAAGAGCATTTTTCCGAAATGACATGTCCAACCTTTATCGAGACCGTTTTAGAGCAATGTGGAGAATTGTTATGTTTTCTAGTATACATATATGTGCATGGATAAAGTACCAAAATTGAAATCACATTTATTGCATCACTTAACAAATCTGAAACAAGGATGTAAAGTGAAAATGCAATTATACCTATTTGTTACAATTATATCTTGAACACAGACATGAAATTTTCTGAACTAACGATATGTAATCACTATTAACTTTAAAAGTTAGTATAGTTATTTGGACTTTGGTCTATGTACTTTATGCACCTATCAAGACAAGACAAGACAAGACAAGACAAGACATATTTTATTAGAGTGCCAAGCAACAGACTGTACATAGGCATGCTTCTCCAATATTCTATACAAGGATGGTTTGCCTAACTTTAAAACATTCATAGATGTATTTTGCTATTTCTGGCTTATGTTTTTTTGGTGCGATTAAATCTTTATAGTTTGTTATTTTTTTGTTTATATCTTGAAAAAGAGAGTTTCTCAGATCAGAATATAATTGACATTTAGATAAAAAATGTTCTTCATTTTCCATAATTTGACAATGTGGGCATATTCTCAATTCAGGACTCACATAAACTCTGTTATAACGGCCTCTTTCAATTTGTAAAATATGGTCGCTTATTCTTAACTTAGTTAGTGCTCTGCGATGATCTATGTTTTTAACTTCCAATAAATAATCTTCGAGTTTATATTCTGTTTTGAACTCACGAAATGTTCTTAATTTGTTTCCTCCCACTGATCTGGATTCATCATCGAAGATGCTTGATCTCCAGTCTTGAGTTTCAATATCCTCTAGTCTTTGTTTGGTATATTTATAAAACCGCTTGATCTCGTTTTCATCAATAACGGCATCTTGTTGGGATTCCCAGCAATAGCCAAAGCCATTCTGAAATAATATAGCTTTAATTTGCATTGCCCAGTTCTTCGAATTTGTGTGACTTAGCATATCTAAGTAGGCTTGCTTTGCGATTCTATTTTCGTCTAATGTTAGAAGGCGGGCCCAGAATGATAATGCCTTAGATTTTACTTCAATAATGATGGGGAAACGGCCTAATTCTGCACGGCAAGCTTTGTTCACCGCTCTTTTGCTTACGCCTAGGATTTGTTTACAGAACTTTGTGTGAACTTGTTCTATTGGGTCACGTGATTCATTATATTTAACAGTATCAAGACCCCAAATTTCAGAGCCATATGTGAGAATGGGTTTTATTAGGGTATCGAATAGATGTAAGGTAAGTGACAGGTCTCTTCTAAATGAGATTCCCATGTTCTTGCGGAGTGAGTAAAAAGCTTTTAGTGCAACCTTTTTTAGCTCTTGTTTTGCTATAATAAATGATCCAGAGGCACTTAAAGTCAATCCTAAATACTTATATTTAGTTACGTTCTCAATCAGTGTTGTCCCAACGTTGAATAAATAACGATTTAGTTTTCTACCATTAGGGTTAAATATTATTACTTTTGTTTTATTTTCGTTGATGTAGAGACTGTTGGCTTTGCCGTAATCCAGTAGGCATTTTAAATTGTTTTGTAATCCCAACTGAGACTTTGAGATAATTACTAAATCGTCTGCATATAGTAAGCAACTAACGGTT